>VYZX01027401.1:201617-344113 GCA_013401335.1 Brachypteracias leptosomus | reverse complement strand
CCGAGCCCGGGCACCCTGGGGCGGGGAGGGGGTCGAGGGGCGCGGGTGCTCCGCGGTGGCTCCGCGGGCAGGTGCGCGGCGGCGGGGGCCGAGCCAGGACTGAGTCAAGGCGCGCTGTCTGGACAGGAAATATTTTAGTCATGCACCCGCTTGAGTGACAGCACGTTCCTCGGTGAGGGAAAAATACTCCTTAGGTCATTTTCGTCTTTCTATTTTTATTTATTTTTAGCCGAGGGATTGCTGACTTGTTTCATTTCACGTTGAAAAGGATTAAGCTGCGCTTGGTAACGAGGGGATTGAGAAGGGGAAGCGGCCAAAGTGCGAGGAAGGGAACTGTTCCCGAGCAGCTCCCGCTCTGCTTTTCGCACCGCCTGAGCCGGGGTTGGGCGAGGGTGACTCCGAACAACGAGAGGGCTGCGAGGGCAGAGAGCGCCCCGATGGCCGGGCTGCGCCGGGCCGCCCGCTTCCCCAAATATAGCGATGCCAGCAGATAGTGTCCTTCCCTCCGCTGCTCGGGGAGCACCTGGAAATGGTCAGGATGGAGGGGAACGAAGAGGGAGTTTTGCTCGTCTGATGTGGAAGGGATAGCCAAGCTTCTCTCCGTTGCTTAAACATCAGGGCTTGACCGTCGTGGAAATAAAGGCACTTTGTTGTCTGCACAGATTCTTGTCAATGGAGGAGATTTTAGGTCAGCACTGCACAGGCACTGTATTTTATCCTCCTGCGAGTGGTTGGGGTTTTTTTAAGAAATTAATTTGGCCTTTGTTCCTTTATTGTTGTTGCATGAGATGGCTACTTAATTATGACAAAATAATAGTTGTGTGGTAATTGATACTGTGTCTTATCTGCTGGCAGAGATTGTATCTGCTGCTGTGTTACCCTAATTTTGAAGTAATGAAACAGGTAGACAAAGTTTCATTTCGTGGTTGAAGCCAGCTACATGGGTTTGGGTTATTTTTCTGGTAACCCAGGCAATGGGTTTTTTCAAATTACTCTTCCCTGCAGTAGAGTGTGGTCTGTAACGCTGAAGGAGATTCCCTCTCGGACAGGCTTTGTCTTGGTAAAATTATTCCTTTTTTAGATGCATGTTGTACTACTGATCATCTCCCGGGTTGCTCAGGAGTGATTCTCAGGCAGGGTGATGTATTGTGCACCACGTTCTGTCTGAGAAGTGCCACTTCCAGATTTCACAACAGTGTTTCTGACTGGTTTGTGAGATAGCTCGGAAAAAGGTTTCGCCTGGAAAGCCATAGCTTAAAAACAGTCGGTTGGTTTATGCTTGGCACCAGAGTAAACTTCTTAAAAAAAAAATGTTTTTCTCTTTCTAGTGTTTGGAAATATAAAGTGAACAGGAAACTTACAGCTTCCCAATGCTGGTTTGTTTTGAAACAGTGAAATAAAGTAATACCTGGAAGTGTAAGAAGTTTGGGGTTTAAAACTGGATTTTCTTTCTAAAAAGCAAGAATGGTTCAGAGTTTTGACTTCTCAGAGAAAGTCCATTTAAAAAGACCAAAACAGATGAAAAAACACTGGAAAAGGTTGTTATTTTTCATCAGAGAGCAGACTGATTGGCAAGGCTAGGAAAGCACTGAGCATCTCTTAATTTGTTGGACTAATATTGGACTGCTCTTTAAAGCGCATGGCCTTCTTGATCTCTTCAATTTGTGCATTATTCACATATTTTCATTAATTTAGAGAAAGTCGTCACTGAATAGTAAATCCATCATTGGGTCATAAATCCAGTGTTTACAAGGTATTTAATCGAGGAGAAATACACCAGCTCAGCTTTTAAATAAGCCAACAGTAATCTAGTAAAATCTGGCTGAAAGTCTGAGAAAGAATAAAGCTATTTTTAATAATTAATCATAGAAATCTTGTCTGTTGCTAACTTGAGGGCAAGCAAATTATTTCAATGTATTACTACACTATGATATGCAGTCTGAACCATATCTACTTATTTATCAGTAATTTCACACCTAAGTTTTTAGAGCAGTCGAGATATCTAATAGATGTTGCTTGTCTGATGGTTTTTATCTGGTTTTGAATGGAGAAATTCCTTCCCTTTAGTAAAAAAAAAAAAACAAACACCAACCTTTCCAAATAGTATTTTTAATAATTTTTTCCTGAATGCAATGATGAAACAATTTCTATGAGAAGACTAAAATCTTTCTCGAGTGTTGCATTTTATCCTCGTTTGCAGTATTTCGTTACTGAGCACATTTATTTCAAAGTCTGGGGTTTGAAAATACAATCTCTCAGCAGGGCTGGGTCCAAGATGCGGTTCAAAATTGAACAACTCTCTGCATTTTGTGAATGTGTAGGTGGTGGAAGTTTGAGCTTTAGGTGGATGTCTGTGTGTGCTGGGTACGTGTTTGTGCAAACCCGGCGGTCCACAGATGCATAAACTCCCTGCTCTCTGCTTCTGGGCTCAGGATGTTTGTAAAATTAACATTTGTGGTGTTATCTTCCCCCGTCTGGTTTCTTGTCATTATAGTTTCTGAAAGGGGGAGCTCAATGCTTTTGTGCCAAACTTAAGTAAGGCTTTTTAACAATAGGTAGAGAGATGAACTGTCGTGTTACATACAACCAGCAGTCGTAGGTAGTACTGGCACAATATGAGGAGGAAAAACCTCCCACGGATAAAGGTGGCCTGATGAAAAATAAAATGGGTTATTAGTTTATACAGAGTGTGGTGTCAAGAGCCAGTTATTCTGACGAAGGCAAATCTTATGTGCAAGTATATACCAATACTAAATACCAGCATACTCTTTATTTTTCAAAGCATTTGTAACAGCAATTTGTAAAATTACTAACCAAAGTTATCCACACTGCTTTAAAGATGGTAAAAATCCAATGGTTGACACAGTAGAGGTCTCCAAAAATATTTCAAAATTTAATTAAGAAATCCGCAGTTCTGCAAATTCCCCAAACTGGCCTGTCTGCTGCAAAATCATGACTCTTCACCACTGCAAAACCAATGTCAGAATGTATTGGGTAATTACAGTACAAAACCAGAGTTTCTGTGTGGCTCATATGTTGAATAAAAAAAAGATTTCTTTCTTTATTAAAAAGAGTCTTTCCAAATAAATATCTGCACTGCAGGGTGGTGAAGCACAGCCAAACAGCACCACCTTATGGACATTTTCCTGGGAGGCTGCAGCTTCCATTAGCTCTCTTGGTTTTGTCACCTGATTTGTTTCTCTAAAATATACATACATATATGTGTGTATAAATATACTGCCGTGCCTTTTGAAATCTATCACTTGGAGAAAAAGTAACTTTTTTTTTTTTTATTGGTCTTTCAGGCATCTGATGCCAGCTCTGAAAAACTATTCAACGCTGTTACAAATAAAGGTAAGACTGCAATTCACATCACAAACATTGGTGGGTTTTTTTCCCCATGCGTTTCTTTTCATGGCAATTTCAATGGGAGATGAAATGTAACTTGTCTTGCAGAAACGTCGCAATCAGCTTGTTAGTGCTTTTTATGTTTCTCTCGGTTTCAGACGTGTTCTGTATGCTTGGTAATTGCTTTGCTTAATATAAAATATAGGCTTTAAATAATGCATTGCCTGCCAGGTCAGAATTAATTTAAATAACAATATTAGGGAATAGTTTATTTTACAAATGGCTTTAATTTAAGCTCATTTAAATAACTGTAAGAGTTTTCAAAATGTTTTAACTTGATTGTTACTCATCAGCTACATGATAGACATGGAATTATGAATAGCCAATTTGCACTGCTGACAGTAATAACCAGCCAACGTTTAGTATTCGCAGGATAATAGTCATAAACCATGGCTTACTGTGCTGTGTGCTTTCTGTGGAGTTAATAAATGATATAGAGGGCCACATTTAAATATTCAGTATCCCATTAATTTCTTCCAAACAGCAATCCAAAGAGAGAGAGGCTAATGATATAACAGTACATTAAGGGAAAACTTACCCTAAATCAGTGCCAGTGAGCTTCAGTGCAGAGCTCGTCCTCCAGCAGCATTATTAGAAAGACTGGAGGCCTTGGGGTTTTTTTATTTTTCATTCTTATTTTTGGTTTGGTTTGTGTTTTTGCAAGGAGGGTCAAGGGAGCAGCTCCAGATGTGATTTACATCAACAAGTATAATTCAAAGCCTTTAAAATGTGTCTTTTTTTTTTTACCCTACTGTCCTACATCTCAATGGCAGCATGTAGTAACTGGTTGGTAAAAGGGTATGATTCTACTCGTAAACCCGGGGTATTGTAACTTACTGTCTTTTTGGAACGTTTGAGCCAGTTCACCTTAGAAGAGACAGATTTGATGAGTTGGAAATTTAGCTCGTTGTGTTGTTGACCAGGTGTGGATTTGCTCAGTATTTGCTCTGTGTACTTCTTTTTGGGTTTGGGTTTGTTATTCCAGTGGGTCATTCTGATGGTTTTCTGTTTCTTTTAATTCCACAAAGCTGTAGTGGTTTAACTGGGGACACTACATGACCCTGGTGTATTTGGGATTCCCATGCTGATAAACCACTGCTTCTGAAGTCTTTTGCTGTATATTGAATTATAACTGTATTTAATTGTGTTATGGATCCATATTCCTGTTTTTCATCTATTAACATCCTTTGGAAGTACAGTCTGGATCATTTCTGTGGTCTAACTAGGTTATCTCACTTGGCAAGCTTATATATCCTTTCAGATTAATTGCATTTACAGGTTCCCCCTTGGCCCCTCCATACGTGGAGAAAGTAGTAGAAAGGAAAAGTTGTGTGTCTGGAGTGACCCAAGCCCCCCCCAGCCACATGTGACTGCATCTTTATTTTGCTAATTTGCTATAAAAAGCTTTGGCATTTGAGCAGCCCTTTCCTGGGGCTGGGCCAGGAGAAGCTGGGGGTGAAGCCACATTCCTGGCAGGGGCCTGTAACCAGGGTGAGGGGCTCTCCTCCCCCAGAGGTGATTGATGAAGAGTAGGCCCCTCTTCCTCTTCCTTTCATTTTCTTTCTTTTTTTTTTTTTTTTCCAATCAAACACATTTCCCACATTCTTATTTTTGTTTACTTACCAAGCTTGATTCGTGGCATCTATTTGGTTGTGAATACCCATGCTTGACAGGGAGCTTTTCTTCTGAGGTACTTTCCTTTGGTGATTTAGTTCCCTTGGAAGGATTAGGGTTTCTTTGTGTCGCCTAAAATCAACATGGGCTTTTCGAAGCTTTGCTTGGGAAACCGTACACAAATAAGCTTTTTAGTTGATGGTAGATTATTCCTTTGCCCCTTATTTCCATCAAAATGGCGTCTTTCTTTTCTCCTCCTGAGTTTCCCCTTAAAGCCATATGCTAATTCCTGTTGGTAACATGAATGACAAGGGAAGAATCAATGCAAATCCAGGTGCGGCCAAACTAGGCTGACTGGTATTTTCTTTTTTCCTTTTTGTCCACTGGGAGAAAGAGATTAAGGGGAAAGAGGGTGAAAAAAGCATAGGGGACAGTTTTGTTAAAGGGATTAGCATTCAGACTGCTAAATATTAGGAAAAGAACCTCAAAAAAAAGATGCCCTGTTTGGAGATAATGTCAATAATTGCTTGCAGCCAGGTGCAGGGGCTCTTTGAGGCCAGTGGTTGGGAGGCTGTTGCCTTCTCTAAGTGTCTGCCCTGGGGATGGCTGACAACTGCCTGGGCGCTGTCAGTTTGATATATTCCAAGTTCAAGTTCTCTCTCTGCAATCCAGTCTGTTTGTTTCCAAGCCAGTTCTTCCCCCCCTGTGTTGTCCATGGCTGCTTTTGCCAAAAGCAATAAAAGTCACTCATAAGAAAGGTCAGATTTGCATTGGGTAAATCATGATGAAACCTTCAAAGCTCCTGGCTGGGGACCAGGCTGGGAGGGCTCGGCAGACTGACAAGTGTACATCCCTTGGTGTCCACATCTCCTGCAGCTACCTGTGTCTCAGACATACTTTATATTTTTCCTTTCCACTTTTATTTTTGCAGAACTATTTATCACTGAGGTAGCAGAAATTATGGAATTAATGTATTTACAAAGCAGGTAGAAATCCTGAAGCATTCTAGGTCTTGTATATGCATTTTGTCCCCTTTCTGTCATTCAGTTGTGGACTTCAAGGCTGACGATGAGGTCAAGGTTAAGGTGTGATGGATTAGTATGGATGTGTAATGTGGAGCAGTCCCTTCCTCAGAAATACTAATAATTAAAAAAAATCTAGAGCAGATGAAATCCCCAAACTTTCCTTGAAAAGGTGGTAAAACCCCTTGAGAAGTCCCTCAACTTCCATTTAGGAGTTAGCTGCCCTTAAGGTTGCATGGGAAGATGCATCCCTAAATCTAGAAGGGTCTCCTGGATTTTGTGGGCTGGCCCTTAGATGTTGGAGCCCCTCAGAGCTGAGGTACGTGTCCTAGTGGAGCAAAGCCATGTTGGAGAGCACTGTGGGATTCCCATGTCTGCTCCTGGAGGCCTCCAGCCCTGCGCTGTGTCTGCAGCAGGACTGGGAATTTGGGAGGGATGTGACTTGGTCTGCAGGGCAGGAATCACTGCCTCTGAAATGAATTGTCCTTGAACACAAATCAGAGCCCTGTGCTCCATCGCTTGGGCAGGAACACTTCACCTTGTAATGCTTAAAGTTACCTGGGGAAATGACTCCTGTGGAAATCCAGGTGGCTGTGTTGGGAGGGAGGCACCAAAAAACTCCCAAGGGTCTGGGCCCTTAGTAATGCTTGAAAAAGGAGCTGTTGCTGTATAAATAAAGGAGGTGGATGAGGGATGGAAGAGAAGTGCAGGATCCATCCCCTCCCTCCCTGCAGGCTGGGCCTTCCAGTTTGGGATTGCTGTTTATGGTCTTTAGGTCTTTGAAAGTACATAACTTTTCCTCATCCTCTAAGCGTCAACCTTAGCACCATTAATCCTCGCCAAAGTACAGGTTTTGTTCATGAATTTTTGTAAGATGACTTTCCAGCATAATTAAATTCCATTATCTCTTAATCATTTAAATAGACACATCTGAAGCTGTAGAGCAGGCAGCTCCTACTACTGCTGTGTATTTCATTTATGTTAACTCCCTCCTACATACCCTTGGAAAACAGCTTTTCCTGGAGGGAGAAACGAGTCCCTAAGTGATGAAGTTTTTCATTTGTGCTGTATATTGAAGCTTGCCTTTGATCAGAAACACAATTGGGCTGTTACAGCTTTTTATGTTCAAATTGTTTACAGGATGTTCATGTAAACTTTATGAATCCTTCTGCTTCATGGCACCACCAGCTGTCAGAAAAATATTTATACTCTCAGCTGGAGGTAGATCAAGGCGTCTGGGTTAGTCATCCTCACTGGTGGCTGAAATACCGGTCAGATCAAGCCCTGGCTTTTTAGGTGGTTCTACAGCAACATCCTTCCCTAGAAAAACAGATGTATTGTTGTTTCTCCCCTCGTCTGAGTGGTGAATCATTTCTTGAGGATTCTTTACAACATCTGTTTCTGTAAACAAGTAGGGAGCTAAAGCTGGCAAATACTTCTTTACTGATCCCATTCACAGAAGATCCTTGGCTGTAGAGAAGTGCTCTCACTCTCTCCATGTGAACCATCCCCCCAGCACCTCGTGTTGAGTATAAGTGGATCCACTACTCTATAGATGGCACGTGTGCAGTATTAACATGGTCAGTATGCCAGAGAACTGACCTGCTGCTGCCTCCCTCCTTTCCAAGGGTCTGTAGGAATCTAACATCCTCACTCACGGAGTGAGTGTTGCTTTCCAGTTTTGGGGGGGCTGCTGTCTGCATATGTTGGTCCTCCACGCTACCTACCTCTTTTCTCCTCGCTGAAGTGCTTCATTCTATCTTGCTGTTAGGGCTCCGGAGCAATCCCAGTGCTGCAGGAAACCCACCCATGGGCCAGCAAACCTCAGGGGCTGCTGAGTCATACAAGGAGTTCTTTTTTGTGGTTTTTACAGTGTCTCACCCTCCCAAAGTGATACTCTGATGATAGTGTTTCCTTGCCTTTCCAGTGGAGATTTCTCTGGTGGCTTTGGATGGCTTGGCTTGCCTGTGTGTTGTGGGTTTAAATGGCTTTTCAGTATTTTCCATTTGAAAACACAATGTCTCGCTAGTGAGGGCCTGAGCACTGGAAAAAGCCTCTGGTTTGAGGGCCCCAGGTTTCTTGTACCTGAGAGTTAGATTAGAAGAACCCGTGCATCACTTCACTCTAACTTCCAAGACAGTTAGATGTTTTGAGATGGTCCTTTGTTCTGGTACACAAAAGAGCAGTTATTTCTGTGCCGTGAAGGCTTTATCTGAGCAAGGAATTTGTTCCATAACATCCCCTTATGGCTGCCTCTCCTGAGCACAGACTACTCTCCTCCTTTGTTATGTGCTGGAGGTTTTTTGGCTGGGACACAGCAGTCGGGTGGGGTTGCCAGAGCTGAGAATGTGATGTACCCAGTGTGCCCAGAGGGACAAGTGAAAATCAAAGGTAGTATCTTCCGAAACCTTTCAGATTCTTAAATCCTAAACCATACTGATCATATAAACCCAGAGTCTTTCAAGGCTTCACTGATAATTTTTAAGTTAGTAGTTCAAAACAAAGCCATAAACCAGCCAGTATGGTACAAGCACCTGTAGGTACTGGCTTTTCTTGACTGAAATAGTGGAGGGAGACTGTTGAACGTGTTGTTTTGGGCATCCTTGCCCATTTGGGATCACATACCCTTTGGTGTCAGTTGGTGGCCATATTCCCCAAAAGGTTCACTTAAGGCTGTTGATTTTAGCAAAGTCAAACTACTCCAGTCTCATTGAGCAAAATGGCAATGTTTGCTAACACATAATGCACATATGTGCTCTGGAGAGAGTAATTGTTTTATAGATTAAGCTATATCTGATTGTACCAAGAAAGACTTTTCAGCATTGGGCTGCAAAATAACGGATTGTGATAATTGGTTCAAAATAAGGTGGAAAAATTCTTGAGATAGGACTATGTTGATGACAGAGATCCTGGCTTGACATACCTGCAGTTAGTGGAGTCCACGCCGGAGTCTGGCGTGAGATTTCCTGAAGGGAGCATCCTGCAGACCTCTCATATCTGGCCTGCTGACAGTCTCTCCCTTGTAATAAAATGTTGTTTTCACTGAAAATGTATGTTTATTTAACTAGGTCTCTTTTTGCTTCACAATCTGGATTCCATTCAGTCAGTTACCACTCCAATTAACTAACAATTATTTAACATTAACAGTAATTACAGACGCCAGTTAAGCGCCTACAGATGTCAACTGTTAGCTTTGTACCTAATCACTCAATGAAATGGAGAAAGTTCAACAAACATCAATTAGCCAAGCAATTAGTATGAGGTAGGAAAGAGCATGTTATCATGTGTGAGCTGATTCAATTTATTTTATTTTGTCAGTAAAACACACACACACAGACAAGCAGCAATAAGTTGCTGAGATTAGATAAAGCTGTATTGTTTTGCTGTTTATACAAGATTTTCCCCCTCCTTGTCTTTCCCTTAAATGTGCTTTGCCAGGCGTTTGTTATCTTATCAAATACGTTTCATTTCAATTGGAAAAGCACAGCAATGACAATTTGAGTGGAGAGAGGAAAACCGTTTACACCAGCAGGCATGAGCTATACCCCAGCAGAGCTGTCACCTTAGCAAAGCTACTCCAGCAAGTAGGATTAACCCATGGGTAGATTTAACCCACGAGTTAAACCAAGGATCACATAAACACCAATGCACTTATGTGGGTTTAGATAACACCAAACAGGAATTGGTTCCCTCATCTGATTTATCCATGTATTTAATGTTGATACTGGGTTGACTTGGGCTCTGCAACACCTTGATTAGGTTGTAAGAGGGCAAAAGGCTTCCTCAGAGGGTGTGTCACATGGCTGAGCTGCCCCAGCTCAAGGGTGGGAACAGCCTGCATGGAGTGTTCCCCTTGAGAGAATGTCCTCCAGCAGCAGAACCATGGGAGAAACTGCCTCCAGCAGCACCATGTAACTGTTGTGTGCTTGTGTGCCTCAAAAAAAAGAAGAGTAGGAATGGGCCATAAATTAACTTTTCCTTCAGAAAGAGCAAGCTGATTTCTAGCCAGCATCCAAGGTGTGTTGCAAGCCTGTCTTTTACGATCTTTTGAAGACCAGACCTGTGCAGAAAGTGCTCGGCGTGAGGCGTACTCAGGGTGCCTGCGCTTCCCAAGTACCCAGCTGTGCCACTAACCCGCCAGTTCACCTCCACAGTCCCTTTTCTATAGGATCTAATGTCTTCTCACTTGGCACAATTTAACACCCCTGCTCAGGCTGTGTTACATCCAGCTACTGTTCATTTAAAAAAAAAAAAATACACTCCAAAGTATCTCGTATCCTACAGTTCAGTCTTGACACTCTGGAGGTCAGTAGGTGTTTCACAGGGACATCTCTATGAATTGTGCTTTTTTCTGGTTTTACAAAGTCTTCATAGCTGCTTAAAAACCAAAGCAAAGAGATTTTTTTTCTTCCAGTTCTCAACTGTCCCCCAAACAAGAATGCTTTTTGCTTTCATCACCGCACTGACATATTTTAAATGTTTTTCCATGTAAAAAGATTCCACAAAGTACGATATTATTTTATCATGCAGACTGCCCACAAAAGTCCATAAAGTTATTTGAATTAGTCATTGTTTTCCAAAGTGCAGGAATAGGAGCAGAGAACCACAAGCAGATTTCCCTGTTGCTTTCCAAAGTCTCAGCTGCTTTTTTTTCTAGAAAAACACAGAGGCTGAACATGTGAAGAAACCCTTCACTGTGTGACCTGAGTGCAATAATATTTGTCTGAGTAGGCAGAAAAACTGAAATCAAGCTTCCAAGTGAGAGCTACCACGCTCATTCCAGTGGCAAAGAAGACCTTGTGAGGGATGATATTTTAAACCAGTGAATTTTTAACTTTCTCATGGCTCAACACAAAAGAAGAGGCAGGGCTTTGCCATGAAGCTATGCTGCAGTTTCTCAAGGTATTGGGAGGGTTGTAAGAGGGCAGTTTTAGTCTCATGGAGCAGAATAAACAGACCCTAATTTGTCCTCCTTCAGTAACGTGCTTCATTGCTTGACTGACTTTAAACGCTTGTTAACACTGAGCATTTACTTAAGTGCTTTGCTGGATCAGGGCCACAGGAGGTAAATCCTGCGACACCCTTGAGACTTTCAGCCACCCAGGCATCGCTTGTATTGCCTTTTTATTCCTGTCCCCAGTGAACCTCTGTGATCGAGGGGGCTCAAGCCCCTTTCACCGATCCATATCCCCAGCAGGTCCCACTCTCTTCCTTCCCCTTGCTGCTGCCCTGGCTTTGGTGAGACTCTGTGAGCTGAGTGACTTCTCACCAGAAATCCAAATGCAGCAAGAAAAAGGGGGTTATTCCATAGCTGAGTTGCTCAAGTGAAGCGTCTGGTGCAGGGGAGAGGGCGGAGACAGGGCACGGGTGAGGACAGAGGGGCTGTCCCCAGCTTTGGCACTGACATGGCTTCACCCTGACTTCACAACTTGTCCTGGTATCATTCAGTGCGTGCAATTATTTAGTGTAATGCAAACTGTTTTCCAAGCTAGATATGACTAGTGCAACTGCCAGGAGCATGCTGAGAAATGCTTCAAGTAGCAAGTGAGCTGTTTAAAGAAGCCAATGTAAATGTATACTTAAAAAGTGGCAAACAGAAGAGCAGATAAACTGATTTGAGTGCCTTTTAGAGCAGTTAATGGCCTCAATTCACATATGCTAGGAGAGTAAGGCAGGAGCTGGGGGTGGGGTTCCTTCTATACTTACCCAAAAAATACTGTTTTTTTGAGCTCAAGACCTAGGTTCACAAAAGGATGTGGGGCCAAGGGAGAATTTCCAAGTCCAAGAGCAGAAAACTCAAACCCCACCTGGCTGCTAGAGTTTGTGTGTACTGCAACAGGCACTTGAAATCCTGGCCCAAGTCCTGCTCACAGCTCGTCCTGACCTCACCACCACTGCCTGGCTTATTCCTATCTCCAGTTCACAGCCAGAGGAACTCTCCAAACCCTGTGTTACCCCTCTCACCTATAGCTGTCTAAAAGTCACACAGCCTTTGAAGCATGGGCCAAGCCACCTTCTTCCTCAGCCCTCTGTGGGAACCTTATTGCTGCATTCACATTGTGCTCCGGTTCTTTTATGGGTTTTCACAAAATGCTTTGGGGCTCTACCATTAAGTGTTAGAGAGTTCTTAATTTACGAGATTTTGGTAACAGTATCAAGAGGTGAGGTGGATCTGGAGGACTTGGGCTGTGCTTGGCCCGTGATGAGGGAGCCAGGGAGGAACCTGCAGCTTTGCTTCTGCACGTCTCTTATGGGATGGGGAGAGGGATGAGGAGTATCACTGCTGAGCTCCCACAGCAATTTGGTATCATTTCCAAATATTTCAAGTTAGTGGGCACTTCTGAAAATGGGAGGCAAAGGAATTTGAGTGGCTCATAATCGAAAACAGCTGCTGCAGAGCAAGCTGCCTCCTAAGGAAAAATGGCTTTGTGAAAACAGGTCTGCTGAGTAATAAAGCCACAAATTAATACTTAGTTCATTTACTAGGTTGTTAGTCCCATAAGCACTTAAACTTCATTTGTTAAAAGAAACAGCATTATAAAAATCAAAAGCAGATGAGCAAAAGCCCCAGTTTTACTTTGGCTTGCTGGGTTTTATTGTTGGTGGGTTGTACAGTTGTAGCCTCTGCAGCTCTCGGCAGGTGTGACTGTTGCTTGAGTACAGAGACCCTGTTGCAACAACCACAGTGTTTTGTCCTGTCCTGTAACTGGGTTGGAGTTTTTTTATTTTCTTCTTGCTTGTGTTGCTGAGAGAAATGATTATTAAAATCAGACTTTGGCAGTTTTTCACTGCTGGACAGGACCATCTGTCTCTGAGTGAGAAGGGGTGAGAAGCTGTGCTGGGAGTACAGTGCCTGCTGTAAATCTCAACCTCGAGTGTAGGTCTGCTTCAAGACTTCAATTAACAGTTCTTCTTGGTGCCTTGGGGTAGCACAAAGAGAGCGTTGTCATTAAGGGAATTGCTTTCCCAAGATGGTCCTTGGTTTTTTTTGGTTATGGGGGACAATGAGACACTTGAAGCTTTGGTAGATGGAAAGTATCATAAGGATGTTGAGTTTCTGACACTTCTGAGGGAGAATTGCTTGAATCTTTCCTTCTGCATCTGACTACATCTAGATGAGGTGCTTAAATTCTTTAGGTGCTCCTGACACTCCTCCTGAGGTCTGAACAGGTCTTATTTACTTGACTGGGAGAAATGGGATGAACTCATGGGCTCCCAGCTCGCCTCTTCATCGAGAAAGACAGAGAAATGTTCACAGTCTTTATTTTGGTCTTAAGTCATTGCCAGAAGTTCAGTTTTGTGTTTCTAACTCCCAGTCTAGTGGGTTTAGATTTGAAGATGAGGATTGTTGCTCTATGAATAAACAGCCTCCAGTATCTTTGGGGTCTAGGGAAGAGTTACCATGTGGGTGGAAAAATGGAAAGCTGTCAGCATTTTGGAAAGAGCAGCATGGAAGGGTAGTGCTGACCAGGTTCTCTGAATGCATGTCCTGTAGAGATGAGAGCATGCTCGGGAACAAGACCAGCAATCCTGAAACACCACATGTATCCTCTTGCACCACACCAGAAGGAATCCCACAATTACATCAGCCGTGTTTAAAGCAGACCACTCTAGGCAGAGTTGTTTTGAAGACCGTGGTTCTTGAGTAACCGGCTCGTTATAATCCAGTTCATATTTGAACAGTCACGTCTGATTGCAGACGGGGTGAACAACCCTCAGAGTACACAAGCAATTGCCTGTGAGTGGCTAGACCAATTAACTCGTGCTGGTACTGGTCATGTAACTGTGCCTGCGGTGCTGCTTGCAGTTCTGCTCTCTGTACATCAAGAGAGATGTCAGAAGTCGTCTGAGGCCAGACCCACTGCCATTGCCATGAACTGACAGGTCTCTGTTGACTATGTTTGGTTCAGGCTCCAAGAGAAATGATAAACTTTTGATACAGAGGCTCGAACTTGAGCATTTCCGAGGTTAAACCAAAACCGAACAGCTTCTATAGATTGAATTAGAAAACTCATTTGGTTCTGTGTTGCAAAGGTCACTTTTCTTGTCTTGCAGCTTTTCTCTGTGCTATGGTTGGTTTTCCTTCCTAAAAAACAGCTGTTGTACCTGCTCTTGTGTTTTCATAGAATCCTAGAATGGTTTGGGTTGGAAGGGACCTCAAAGATCCCCTAGTTCCAACCCCCCTGCCATGGCAGGGACACCTCCCACTAGAGCAGGTTGCTCAAGGCCCCCGTGGTTTCTCTAGGTGCGTGATGCCCAAATTAGCAACCTATGCATTTGCACTTGGAGGGAGAAGAACAGAGAGTGCTCATCTCTGCTGAACATGATGGGGTTACTAGTGCCTGTCTTGTGGAGTGTTTTCTTATATATGCATCTGCATAAATACTTTACAAAAATAAGTATCTTCTTACAGCCACCCTCTTTAAAAGATCATGGCCAGATGATGTCAGGTCACCAGGTGCTGTGTGCGTTTCCTGCGATGTAGACAGGACACGATGCAAAGTTTGTGTAGGTAAAACCCAACTTGATCAGTCAGACAAGTCTGAACCATGTCCTACAGTGTGTGTAGTGATGACCAACACGATGATTTCCAAAGGCTGCTTCTTCAGAGCCCAGTCCTGCAAGATGCTGGGCGTGTTTGTGGGCATTGTGAGTGTGAGTCCAAATTACTGTAACAGTCTCATATGGACAGCAGGTGAAACCCACTGAGCAGGAGAGAGGACTTGTGTCCCACTACTCTTCAGGTCACTGTGATGCTTTGGGCATCATGCAAGCCTTCCACTTTTGGTGATGGGTCTTGATTAAGGTATTTTTCCATCTGCTTCCATATTTGCTCACTGTATGTATATCCTGACTCTTAAATTATAGTTCTTTGCACCATCTTTTGTTCTGTTTTCAGAGCCCCTTACACTGTGCAAACCAGGCCTGTGGCTGAGACTTGTGAGAATCTCTGTAATACAATTAAATGTTGATAATAATCATCTGGCAAGCTGTTAACTTGTCTGGAAAGGGCTGGGTAATACGTGCTTGTGGGACAAGTCTGTACATCTTTTGAATTAATAAAAAATTAAGTTTGTCAGCCATCCAGCCTGTAATAAATTAACACCTTGCTTAAGTAGTTAGCTGACAACTTGGAGCGGGGGTGGCATTTTAATAGTTAAGCTGGTTTCCTCTGTCTTCACATGCCCTGTCCAGCATCTCATCTTATTCAAATAACCTAATTGCTACCCAGCCTTTCAACAGCACATCATCTTAGCACCTTGCTGCCAAGACAGTTATTCACCTAAAGGCCTCATTATGTTTTGCCAGGATTTCAGGGGCCAAAAATAACTTGACAATATCTGCTCAATACCCAGGTCTCTAAATGACAAACAAATAATTGGGTGAAGCAAAGCCCAAGCACAGCATGGCTGACACAGGCCGCTCTGCACAGAGCCCTTGACAACAGCCACTGCTCCTCCTGCTCTGTGTCAGAGCAAAGCTTTAAGCAGCAGATAGTGCTGAGATAGGAGGGTGACAGCTTGCGAAATAGCGTGCTGATTATTGCAGCCTGTGAGGAGGGTCTCTTCAGCAGTCTCTGACAAGTCCCTGTCATTCTGATGCAGGTAAATGGCTGACATCTTAGAATAAAAGCTTAACAATAGCATTGAAAAATAAAAATAATAAAAAAATCACACACGTACTGTTATCTGAGAGGGCTTATGGGTGGGCCAGGAAGCAGCCCAGCTTCCCCTTTTAATCTGATATTGTAATTAACTTAAAGTTGATTGCTACGAGTGGCTGTGCATACTTAAAAATTAGATTAGCCAGTAAATTGTCTCTAATGATGGTTTTTATCGCTCTGGTAGTTTACACAAAAGCAATGAATGCTCCTCTCTTTGAGGCATAGTGATGCATCCTGAGAAGGCAGCGATGGCCAGTGTCAGGGCTCCCCAGAAGGACCATTTCCCCAGTCAGACAGACACCTCTGCTGTGGTCCTTGTCCTTCAGCCCGATGGATCTCCTGCTGTGGCAGCCAACACACCATGGCCACGAGCTGCCCGCGGGCAGAGGGACCCAGTCCTGCATCCTCGGGGGGGCCACAGAGCCTCCCCGGTGCAACTCCTGGAATCACTCTGCTCATCCTCTTGGCAAACCCCAAGTTTTCAGAGGCTCCCCCCACAGCTTAATCCTCCAGTGTGTCCTCAGCAGCGTGGGTGGATGCAGGGACACACACTGAGGGTGCACTCCTGTGTGCTAGACTGTATTACTAATCTGATGTGAGATAGTGTGTGATAACATGGAGTGGGTACACTAAGGAGTGTGTGGCAGATGCCATAACTTGAAATTTCTGGGAATTGCTCCTTTTCTTAACACTAATGTTACTTTTTTTCTGTGCATGCGAGTGGGTAGTAAATCAGGATTTCATCCTCATCAATAAACGCCCATATACACAGGTCATACTAACAACCAAGCATGGGAATTAGGATTTTCCTGCTAAAACAGTTTGTGCTTGCTCACTGCTCATACCCAGTGTTGGGAAGATAGTGGGGCAGAGGAAGAAGCAGCATTCCAATGTCACTGAAAGTGGTTCAAAAAGATACTAAGGGGGGAACTGTTAGTTGTTTTGGCAAAGAATCTGTAGCATTTTTCTGCAACGTTTTATGATTCTGCTGCTGCTAGCAGTTAAAACTAGGAGAGGCCAAAAGATTTCAGGCAGTTAGGGAAACTTCAAAGCTTCAAGAAGATCAGCCTAATTTGTAGATAAAAGTTTGCTTTCATAATTAACGTGTCCGTGCTGTTTATTCTGGTAAATATATATGGATAAAGCAATTTGCAAATGCAAACAAATACAGGAGGCATGGAATATGATTCCATTTTTGAGCTGATTCTTCAGGAAATGATAAACAGACTTTTCATTTGAATATTTAGTTTGTATTTGCTTTCCTTTGGCAAACTGTAGAACACAAGCACTGCTTAAAATCCGTAGTTTATCGCCGGGTGTTCATTTTCTCTCTGCAACTTAAACTTTGTCCTTGTAGATAGAGTGAATGTATTCTGTTAGGCTATGTTTTGAATATATAAAAAGCACGGAGATAACTTGCTCTGACAGGCAGAAGGTAAATGATTTCCCTAGATCTCAGGCAGTTTAGACTTTTTTTTTAAAAAGAAAGAAATTGCTTGTACTCTATTTACCTTTTCCCCCGAGGAGAGAACGTGAGGTGTAGGCATTGCATGTTTCTTGACACGGTGTATTAGGGGTTTTTTTATTCATTGCAGCAACACGTAGCCCAGAAGCGAGTTTCCCAAAGGCGGTTTGGTGGTGCAACGTGCTGAACCTTGCCTTGTCAACAGCAACATTCCTGGGATTTTATTCAATAGCAAGCATCGTGCAAAATGGGAGCTTCATGTTGTATTGTGAAGATTAGGAATGAATAGCAGCAGGATCTGAGCTGCTTATATTTAAGTATAAAACTCGAAAGGTAGAAGGAACATGAGAGAATGGCTCATGAAATGCAGTATGTTGTACATATGAACTGCAATAGATGGGATTTGGGACAAAAAATCTGCAGAAGCAAAGTTGTTCAAGACATCCCTCAGCCTTTTGATGCAGAAGATGTTGATAAGAAAAACTGAGGCTAAGCAGCAACCAAGGTACCTGGAAATATTGGGAGAGTAATGCAGATTATAATCACCGTCCAATTATAGGGGAAATTCTTTAATCCTTGACCAAGTATTCCTTGAGTCAGGGGTTTGGGGGGTTATTTTGGCTCCCAGACTACCAAGGGAACGATGTTTAATGCAGCTTGTGCCATTGCTCAGGGTGAACTTGCCCATGAACTAGCACAAGCCTCCTGAGGACATGGTGGGTTTGTTGCAGTGGCTTATTTGACTCTGCTTAACATGTCCTTAACCAATTTAAAAATCTTAACCCGTAGAGCCACATGCATGTGGGCTTGTGTGTCCACGCCACCTCCCTCACCGATTTAATGCTCTTAAATTGCTTTTTAAATTAACGCTTTATAATGAATACTGGTGTCTCTAGTCCCTTCAGGCAGATGAGAGAAGGGCAGATGGTCTGAATGTGACATTGGTGGAAGAGTTGATAGTTTGGGACCAAAGTGTGTTTTCAGCCTCACTCGTGTTGTTGTAAGTAACATAACTGAAATCAGCTTACGTGGCTCTGTGGAGGTGGAGATGGAGATGTGCTCAAAGTTAAGTCCTATGGTGAAATTTAACACATGAGAACATGGGATCTGAAAAGAGTTATAGATTCAGTCATCCCTTGGGCAGTGGCAGTTAGTTTTTGGGACAAAAGGTTTTAATAGTTACAAGCCATTAAAATCATGTTACTTAAAAGGTAAACCAAAATTACACAGCCTCCGTTTTTTTTCCCTAAGTGTTTGCAGGAATGCAGTTTCAAGTATATGTATTTATGTATGTTTTTAATAATACTCCATCACTTGACATGGTGTCTTGCCAAAAATGAAATCATTAATGAACTCCACAGGGTATTTTTGTAGATCCAAAGCTGCTCATTACGTCTATTTTTAAGTACATTGCTGTGTTGATGGCGAGGGGAATTTGTTGAAACCTGTAGCGTAAAACTTGTAATTTTGTTTGCTAACACTTGCAAAAGATTACAAATGTGATCTGAGGCCCTTTGAAGTCAAGGGGAGTAATGGGATCATTAGCGTAGGAATTAGTACATGTTTTTCTAATATAATATCCTGACATGACGCACTGGGAAAAGCTCCCCCCCCTCCTCCCCTTCCTCCCTCCCTTCCCTTCTCCTCCCGCGTGGGGAACACACACAACAGTGATGGTGTGTGGGGGTTTCTTTCCAAAATGTGGCTTTTCCAGAGGTGGAGAACTTGGCTTCTTGAGCATCCCCAAAGCCTGAATGTCCATGAAGTTGAAATGTCCACAAGGTCTGTCGCTGTATAATTTTAAAAGAAGTTGTCTAAAAGCTGCTTATTCTTAAAGATGGTTTTCTGGACAACTACTTTTGTGGATGAAAGGTGCATTTTGAAAAATGCCTGTGTTGACATGCTGGGTATTCCCCAGAAAAGATGATTTCAGAGGCCCCTAGTGTCAGTATTTTTGTCTGTGAGCATCTCTACTCCCAGGCAAGGTGCACAGCAGGGTTATGGATTTACAAACCTGTCTTCTTAAAGCAACTGAAATGAAGGGGCAGCAGAGCCAAATGCAAGTGCAGTTCTTCATACAACAAGATGGAAAGAGCCTCTTGTTGCAGCGGGATGTGGACATGAAAAAATAACATTATACATGTTTGCAGAAGCAAAAGAGAGTTTCAGTTTGCTGCTGGTGTTTGGTTCTCTGTAGGCATTTAATGGGTTTTGCTGAGACATGCTTGTGATTGTAAAATGGTTCTGGAGCTGACAGACTTTGCTCAAGGCAAATTCTTTTCATTAAAAAAGGATTTAACTAATTAGACCTGACTGTCAACTGACAGGTTAATTGATAAGGGAAGTGGGCCCAATAACCCAGAGGTGAGATTATATTGTGACTTTAAATCTTTATAGGCTCTGATAAAACTTAGTCTTCCACTGGAATGTTGGCAAAATGACGCTGGCTTTCTGACAAGGCATGGTGCCTGAAAAGATTTGCAAAAAAAGCTGCAGTTTCCTAAAATTCCTTTTTCAAAGTAAAGATCTGATCCGGCAAATTTATTTTAAGATAAAGCCCCTTGAAGCTGCTTCAGTGGAGGATTTGCACATTTATATGCTTGGGCTCACATAGTTTGGTTGGGGCTGAAATGTAGTTTACATATTACTTCTTTATTTTTTTTAATTAGCAAAAATAAAACTTAATGTGCCTTCATTTTAGCTTTTGGAATAAATAATCATTTGGTCCAATAAATATTAGTTCTGGAACCACTCTTTCCGAATAATTGGCTTTTTAAAATGGAAATAAGGGTGAGAATGCGTTTAGTGGTTGATAGGAAGGAAATGGTGATACCAGGACCCCATCTGAGTCTGTGCTGGGACCTGCAGACAGATCTGGGCTCAGATGAAATCCTTTCCCAAATACATCTGGTGATCACAGATGACAAAGAGCAAGACTTATGGTGGTTACTTTTTCAGGTTTTTCTGGGAAACTGTCTTGACCTCCACCCAAGCCCACTAAAACTGTAGGAAGAGGCTGTGGTGGGTGAAAGCCACTCATCTGTATTTAATGCTCTCAGTTTTGCCCAGGTTATTCCTTAGATCTGGACTTGAACCTTATTTTGATGTGTCCAGGTAACATCTAGGTACAGGAGAGGCTGGCAGTGTGAACATGGGGTTTTGTGTTGGGCAGGAGAGGTTGGACCAGTATGAGATCTTGTGAAGGAATTCAGGGAAGATGCTGGGCAGAAGGGTCTCTATCACTCGTGCTGCTGTAGATATCTGAGTAGCATTTATACCTCTTTTTTTGGTAGTCTTTCTAAGGAACACTGCTAGTATAAAGAAACATGTTTCGTGGTAAGCTGAGAGCAGCATATCACTCATCAGATTCAAAGGAAAAAATTTCAACTGTTCTAAGTGAGGCCATTTACACTTGCTAACAATAACTGTAACTGTAAGTTTGGGGTGGTGAGTCCTAAGGATTTAAAATAATGGTTGTTTTCATTGGCATACTAATACCTGACTGCAAGAGCTGAGACGTTTCTGTTACAGTCCTTTCCTCTTGGATAGAATTAGGTGCATGGATTGCATATATCAGCATAATCAACCCTGCTAAGATGTCAAAACATAGAAAGTCAATCCTATCATAAAATCTANCCCCCCCCCCCCCCCCTTGTGCTCCATCTAAAATAAATAAATGAAAATAGCTGAATGAATATAATCCATTTCTCCAAAGGAAGAAAAATAATTGCCTCCAGACTTCTAACTTATCTGCCAGATTGCATCCTGATGTGAATTGCAATGGACAAATTATAATCTTTTGAGACAAGGAAAGAAATGATGGAGTCTGTAAGTGACCCTTCCCTGGTAGGCACAGTCAAAATGAAACTAAACTTGGCAAGTGATTTGCACTCACATCAGGGAAGGGTTGGTCCCCAGGTCATCCTTGAAAGGCATTAACTTATGAGTGAGAGGAAAATAGCTTGTGGTGCACGCCGATGGCCTGGGGTTGGGCAGAAGGCAGTCTCAAGTGCTATCAGCATTATGCAGACCATAAACTCTATATTCCACCACTTAAGAAAAATGTCCAAACCAAACAACCAGAACAAAACCATGATGATGAAAAGGACAGAGGACTAGGGAAACCTAACCAGGGAATCTCGTGTTTTGCAGGATTGGTCTGGCAAAGGCTTTTTAGAAGTAATGGAGCTGATGGGGATGGCCACATCAGCAAGATCTGAGCATCTTCTGTCTTCAAGGAGTTCAGTATTTCCAGTTGTGCCCCATCACAGGGATGTTCCTTTGGTCAGCCCTGCTCAGGCTGTTTCAGGCTGCTCGTGTTTGTTTAGGATGATGCAGTTGTGTAGTGCCAGCCAGTCTGTGGGCTACATCTTGATTTACTTTGTAATCAGTGCTTTGTGTAAATGTAAAGCAATTTCAGGACATGCTTTTGTCGTGTTACATAGGTATCAAATAGCTGTGTGTGATTTGAAATTGCAGAGAGTATGCAGATGGTTACTTTAGAAAAGACGTAGAGATTTCCATAATGTGTTTCAGACGTGGTTGTGGCTTTTGCCCTGGTTTTAGTATTGGAGTCACTTCTCTGGGACTCGGGGCACTGTGGTGCACAGGGACGGTGCAGCTGGTGGTGGTAATTTGCAGGAGGTCTTCTACAAGGGAGTGAGAACACTAATGCTGAATGATACTGAGTGTAAAGTTTTGTTTTGAACTTTAGAAAATTCCAATGAAGAAACAAAACTTAATTTTCAGAGAGTTTTGTGAGAATTCTTTCCACAGACCCTACTCAAAGCTCTGCTTTGCACCCAGGTAACATGAACCATTGTCTAGAAAGCCTCAAGCTGTAAAGTCTAAGAATGGATCCAAACCCTGTAAGAAACTACAGTGTGCTCTGTAGCATCAGCTGCATGGGGAAAACAAAACAATCCCTCAAAATGTTGTAATTCCCCATCAGAAAGGAGCCTGGTGTTTGTAGAATCATAGAATCATTAAAGTTGGAAAAGACCTCCAAGATCATCAAGTCAACCCAATGCAACCATGACCACTAAACCATGCCCTGAAGTGCCACATCTACAGTTAAGTGTTAAGTCAGAATGCCTCATGGTAACTTCTGCAACACCTGCAGTGCATGGTGGGGTTGATTCCTTCAAAACACATGTAAAAACTAAAGTGAAAGATTATCTCCCTTATTTGAAACCATATGCATTCTTACTTCACCTATTTAGGTGCATATGGATGTGCAGTTCTGCATGGTATGGTTTTCTGGCCCTTTCAGTACTGTGATTAAGTCTGATTTTTTTTTTTTTATGAAATGTTGACCAAAGTGGCTCCCTAACCTCTTGCAGAGAAGTCAAGTGTTGTTATAAACTTTGTTGAAACCCAAAATTCTCTGCTATTTTGCCAGGTTATTTAATACTGTTGCTACCTTTGCACATCAAGGTCCATTTAGACACATCCTCACAAAGTCCATTGAAAATACTTGCTATCCAAAGGCTTTAACTCCAGCTGAGTTTGGGTGGTGTAGGTAGGTTGATGGATCTCCCACTAATTGAAGCTGAAAGTCAGAAGCCAACCCAAGCACTTTTTACCCAACCTGAATTATCTATAAACTGATCCTGAACTTTGCACTATGCTTGTTTGTGAGGATGGTGCTCCCATTGGAGATGCTGCCAGATAGAGGAATTAAGCCTGGAAAAATAAAGGAGTGAATCCTTCCAGCCTGGGTTGTGAGTAGCAGGAGCTGATAGAAAAAGGAGGAGACACAAGATTGTATCCATTGTAAAATGGATGTGCTGATCTGGTGAAAAACAACCACCCCATTATCCATGGTAGATTCTAGAACAGTTGTGATTGGTTTTTTTAACCTCAGGAATATTAAATGTCATTTGGTAAGCTCCAGAAGATGATAGCAGTACCGTAAGCATTTTCTGAGGGAGACATGAGCTGTAGAGGTTTATTAATAGGTTGTAAACCAATTATTTGTTTGTGTGCTTTCCCCCCTCAGGAATCTTTCCCTTTATGTTTTCTAAATAATACAAGACAACCTTGGCAGCAGAATCCCCACAGTTGTTAATGTCAGATTGTTATCAGATTTGGCAGTGATTGTTTTCTAATAATATGTATGTTTTTCCCTTGCTGCCTGTGTAAGAGTGACAGTTTGCTGAAACGCAATGCAAGATTAAAAAAAAAGGTCAGCACTTGCCATTTACATCTCTGAAAACATGATCTAGTATAGCACAGATCCTTTTTATTATTATTATCTGCCTTGTAGTTATCTAAGAAAAGGATTTCCAAGAAGCAGATGAGGATGGGTTGGAATTTCTCCTGCTTTTTTAGCTCCTGTTGAGATCCTATTCGTGTTTGGCCTTGAATAATAACTTTGCTACACTTCCAACGGGAGAGCTGATGGAACTCATTCCAGTTTCGGTCTTATTTGTAGGATTTGTTGAGATGTTTAATTTAATAAGCTTCACAACAGCCTAGTTAAGTGATTAGTATCTTCTCTGAGTGAGACACAGAGATGTACAAAGGGAAGGTGCCTGGTGCAAGGTCTCAGAAGCCAGCTTGTGCCAGGATTCATTTCACTGGCTTGGACGTCATTCCCGGGGCTGCCCATTGCTTGCCTGGAGCCTCGTGTGGAGGGTGCAGGCTGAGGAGAGCCAAAGCTTCCTCCTCCTCCTCCAGGAAGGCTTCAGCAAGGCTCAGAACAGGGTTCCCATTTCTGATTTTCTCATTTCCCATGACTACAGTGAGTTTGTGTGTCTGCTGCTCTGACCTAATCAGAGCAATATCAAAAGCCTTTCTGGCTGGTGGCTCCTCTTGCACAGACACCAAACTGTCCAAGGAGCCAGGGAGAAATGATTCTCTCTTGCATCATCAGCCATGTGGCAGTGAAAATGCAACAGCTGTCAGGATCCCAACCCGAACCATCAACTTTTCTCCACGCCAGCCTGTTTCCTAAACAAAGCTGATTACTGAATATTATCCATCTCCCCGAGGAGCCCCGGCTACTCCCCCAGCTGCCAACTACCTCCAGAAGAGGACAGGAAAGATGGACAGGATCTGGTCTTGGGGCAGGATTAACAACCTGTGATGTGTCAGGGTAGAGAAGAAAGGGCAGCATTTAAAGCTCCTCTCATCTGTTATGGCAACAAAACACAACAGAAGAAGTAGCTGATTACCAAACACAAACCACCCTCTTTCAGAAAGGGATTAAGTAGCTGAATGCACTTTTTTAGACTGAAAGAGACAGGGTGTTAAATATAACCCTTTTAGACTATTTCTTCCTGGGGATTATTTTGGAAAAGTGCCGTGACCCTGGATCAATGAGCATCCCTTGATGCTCAAAGTATTAACTAGGAACGAGAACATAAAGCGAGCACAAGCTACTGTGAGTTATTTTTTATCTTATCAGTCTTCATCTCAAGATTACTTGTAAGATCCTCTCATCTTGTCTATGTGATAGTCTCAGCTGGAAGATTACCTCCTGTTAAATTTCTAGAGTGATTTTAGTCTTATTAATGAGAACATTAGGAAGCGTGTACTTTGTTTTAATGTAGGTGACTATATCGGGATTTAAAACCTAGAAGACAGTGTATTTTTAATTTATTTTTTTTTAGAAAGATTCATTTAGTAAAAGTACTTATTTTTTGGTGAGAACATGGAATGTTTAGCAAAGAGGAGGCACTACATGATGGCCCAACCCTGACCTCCAGCCTTAATGTGTGACTGCAAGCTGGTGTGGGAAAGGGCTGGCATCAGATTACAGAAGAATCCCTTGGAGATTTATTTCAAGAAGATAGCACAGATAGAGAAATGATGTTTTTCTTTCTGTGATTTTCTTTGCTGTGTTTTTTGTGTATCAAATAATACCAAATTCTTACATCTATTTGAGTGAAATACCCCTCTTTGAATATTTTTTTTACCTGAATGAGCTGCTCTGTGGTTGTTCCTAATAACCAAAATGGAAGTTCTGGAACAGATTGGGGTTAGAAATATTAAATTAAATATTAAATACTTTCCCCACACTTTCCTTTAGACTCTTTCTGTGAAAGCTACAGAGACCTCATCCTCTTTTTGATACCGTGAAGTTCCCACCACGCTTTGGGAACATAGTAAATCCTAGAAGACACTATAATAATCTAACCTGGAGTAGAATACAGTGGTTTTAGTGTGAAATCAGCAAAGCATCCCTAACCTGTTATGGTTAAATATTATATTGTGTTTAGACTTGAAGTGCTCGCATGAACCTTCCTGAAGCTGTCTCCAGCTGGGCATAGGCTCGGTGAAATGTTGTTGGTTCCAGGTCTTTACAAACGTCATGGTCTGTGGAGCAGCAGAGCTGAGGCTTGTTTGGATGGGAGGAAAAGGAGCAGAGCTCTGTAGGCTGCACACAGTTGTATATTGACTGAACCTCAGTTCACATCAGCTTCTGTAGCCTATCCAATGTGAACTTAGTTGAGATGGGGGATGAATAGTGTTGTAAGTGATGCCTATTTCAAGCAATGTATTCTAACATGGCAGATGGGGGTAACTCAACTGCATCTGCCCTGCTTGAATGAATTTACCAAGTAATCCAAAGTGAAGAGCAGCTCCCTAGTAAAGCAGGAAGGGATATTTCCTCTTCTGCTGTGATACTTGGCTCTGAGAGACCTCTTAAACCTTGCAGGCAGCAGTGGAGAGCACCTGAGACTTGATGCCTGAGCATCAAGAAATACCTGAGCATTTCCTTCTACCAGGGGAGAATGCAGGTTGGGTTTCTGATGCCCATTAGGATTGTAATGCACTTTGGAGTAGTCCTAAGGCGTGAGCCAAGACCTGTCATGCTGTGAGATGTTCAAACACAGCAGGTCAGATGGTTCCATTGCTGCCTTTGTACAAAGGCACTGCGGGCTAGAAAAAACTTAGAGGGGCCACAAAAGATTTAAAGTAGAGAGAGATGTACAGATACCTTCCATTTCAGAGTCTGATGGCAAAACATCCGTTAAATAAATAGAAGGTCTCCAATTATGAGGTTTTTGATCAGCCAAGATGTGTTCACTCTGTGGAAAAAAGACATGTTGAAATGAAAGCATTACCCGGGATACTAATTTATTACTTATATTGAGAGACATATGACAGTTATTACTGGGGAACGTTGGGCATTTTCACTGAAATTTAGCTTGGTTAAAGCCTGCTGTTACTTGTGCTGGATGACACCAACTTGATAACTGCTGTTTCAGAGAGTGGTACTTTTAGTTTTGAGTCAGTATTTAATCCACACTCACACGTTATGTTGGGGGATCCTTTGGAGATGTAGAACCCATTGTGTGGATAGTCTAACATTTGGAACGATAAAAGACTGAGATGTGAAGTGGACCCTGTTCACACACTGCCGTGGTCTGTAAGTGGATGTTTCAAAAGTCATTTTTCAAAGGCGACGTGCCAGGAGCTTGGATAAGCATAAAGCTGGGCGTTTATTGTCCTTAAGTACTCACTGGTAGCTTTTAAAGCTGGTTCAAAATCAGGTGTGGATACGGTGCCTACCTCACTTCACTTGTAGTTTCACACAGGTGGCACTTGGAACAGAAAGAACCTGCAGTGATCCACCCACAAAATGGTTGCACTTAAGCGATGCCTGAAGTAGTTTTGCAACATCTATTCCCCATCGCATTAGTTCATTATTTCTTTCTTTAGTAACTTTGTGGTTACTTAAACAGCTTAAAGCCCATTCAAAATATTATTGCATACGATTTTGAAAGGGGACTTTTTACTGCGAAAACCTGTAAAACGCAGAGTTTAATGTTACCTGCCGAGCACACAGCCCTGAAAGGAATCAGCATCTCGGCTGCTTTACTGTTACATCTTCTGCATCATTAGCAGAGCTCTACAACAGACTCTTGTCTGCTATTAGAGAGGCCCTTGCCACTATTAAGAAAAACTGAATTACCATGGAGTGGTAATAAGATGCAGCATTACTGCCTTTCATGATTTTATCAGGAGTCTCATGATTTTTTATATTATTTTTTCTTAATCTTAGATCCTGAAGTAGTATCATTATGTGAAAGGCACTCCCTTTCATGAGGCTGAAAAATGAAATGCAAATAAAGAAAAAGCCTGAACATACATGCCGTGGGTTTTAAAGCTGTTTCATAGGAGAGAGGCATTGACTTGTGGTGGTTTTCTATACTTAAATTTGGAAATATTAGTTTCCTCAAGCTGTAAGCAGCAGTGAAGCACCTCACGTAGGAAGAGCTTTATTACATATTTCCATTAGTTAAGCAGAGTCCTTGTGTCCCGGGTAGCATCCTTTGTGTCCTACACATCTGGGACCGTGTGTGTGTTGCTGCTGTGGCCACAGCTGGTTTGCAGAGGCTGTTCCTTCTCCCAAAGCCTGGTTGCTCCTGCAGCCCAGCAGGTCCTGAGCTGTCTCACCAATGTCACCCAGGGTATGGTGTGGGAATAGCAGTAGTACCTTGGCCACCACTTCCACCAGCACAGCTGCTCCCTGGTAGTTTTTTCTAGCTTGTCCCAAGCACAGCCTGCTGTAAAAGTAAAGGTGTGCTTGTGCCAACACTTACATTTAGGTTTGAACCGAAGTGACTGAGGATGTGTCTGTCCCCTTCTGCTGTCACACCTTCTAGCAGTACCTCTGTCAGAGTTGGAGTGTACGGCACAAGGTGACTGTCACAGCTACAACATGCTCGGTATCTCCATCATCATTCAAACATTTCCAGGCATCTTTGCATGCTGTAGATAGGCTGGTGTGTGTTTGTAGTATTTCCTTGATCTCTGTTTCAGTGCTTAGCCATGGAGAGTAAAGGAGGTGGGTTTCTCTCCCTACACACCGTTGGGGAAGCAGGACTGCAGTACATTCTCTGTCATTAGAGCAGGTCAGAGTTCTCCTTTGCTGGCTCTTAGCCTAGAAAGAGAGACCTGTGCAATGCAACAAGGGGATCAAAGTTTGTCCACTATGGTTGAACATGAATTATCCATTACAGGCAGCTGTTTTGGGTAGAAACAATGTTGAGATGAAGTAATCCAGTTCAGGCAGGGATTGCACCAAGTTGTTGGGACATCCCTTGAATAAACAAAGTGAAAGATTTTGACATCACTACTGTGCAGAAACCCCTGTGCTTTTCCCCTTCACACCAGGGGAAACTACTTCACTGCAGCTACTATCATTAATACTAAACTTGTGCAATGTATATTGTTTTAAATCTGGAGCACTGAGAACAGGGTAACCGCACAAATCATGCCCTTGAAGGGTTTGGTTTGCATTGGCATCGAGTTGGCAAGCGCTGAGATAAAAGGCCTGCCTAGAGCACCCTGTATTCACCAAGCCATCCACCTGAAATGTAGCCACTTCTTTAAGTAAATCTAGCAGCTATTTGGCTTTGAATGAGAGCTTTTTTTTTTTCCTGGTGGTTTCTTCAGATAATTGCAAGCTCAAATGTATCTGCTCTGATCCAATGTCTTCTGGGCAAAGGTGGTTATAAAATTGTGGTGAAAAACATCGGCTTGTACCCATTAGGAAAGCTTGTCTTTGCAGCGCTGGGTGCATCTGATATGTGGCAGTAGCAAAACATATCCTGGAGAATGTGTCTTCATTAAAAGTCTGTTGAGCAGTGAGATGGCAAACTCAATTGTGAAGGCACAATTATTTGGGTTATTCAAGATGAGAAAAAACAGCTCTGAGCAGCAGAGTGAGAGAGCAAAGCCAGCCGAGTAGACCAGGGAATGGCAGATGAGGTTCTGCATTAACAGCTGCACGATCGGGGCTGCTGGAAGAATGAACTATTTATAAACAGCCCTGGCCTCTAAATTAACTGGGATGATTCAGTGAAATGACCTGTGGGCAGCTCAATAGATATTTTTGTTCAGCGCACTGAAACAATTCAAAAAGATGTAAATAATTAAAGGCTGAATAAAACTGGAGAGACTGGAATAGCAAATGCTGCCACTGTTTAAAGCGGTTGCTCAAGGCAGGCTTTGAAGGACGTGCTGTTTGCATTGTGCTGTAGCCCCCGAAAGACAAAGGATTTGTAGGTGGTCAGTGGAGGTGCTTGCACATAAAGAAAGGCTGGTGGGACTAGAACTGGGTATGGGGGGAAATAAGAGGGCATCAGAGTTGTGAAGGTTAATGGTAGAAGCAGTAGTTGAAGTTATCCATCTCCTGCATGGTATGAGCCCAGGGCATGTGTGGTGCAATCCCTTTGGGGCTGGGCAGGTTCTCACCACCGATGTGTGATGGAGCTGGGGAGCCCACTGATGCAAAATAGCTGGGGAAGTGTGACCATGGACCTGAGAGCAGATGGGCATGGCTAGGAAACCATGGGGAAAAGGAGGGAGGGAGGTATTTTAGCACTTGCTTTTATCTACACTGAGATGTATCCAAACCCACAAGAGCATCACTGCTGTGCCAGGGATGGGGATGTCCCATGAGGTGGGAGATCCAGTCCAAGCACCTGCTCTGAGAAGGTCTTGAGGTAGCATTGGGCTTCACTTTCCCTTCATCGCTGTTAGGCCTATGTCCTGATGTGTCCCAGTGAGGTCTGCAGCGCAAACACCACTATAGGAGTGTGTGGAAGTGAAATTAGACCCTTGTGAATGGTGGATTTTTATCTTCTTCCCACCAGTGTCTCTGTGGCCCAGTCTTGATTTTGCTGTGCTCTGTCTCTTTGGAACAACATAATCACCCTATTTCCAAGTGTTTTATTTTTTTCCTCAGTTGTTTTTTTTTTCTTGTGCAACAAAGATAGACTTTCACTGGGTACTTTGCAGAATCATTTAATGTTGTTTGGTTTTAATCTGTTGTGTGATTAAAATAGATTAATGTTGTAGTAACATAAAAACCCTCGGGGGGGTTTGTTCTCTTTGTAAATATTCTCTAGGATCTCTTCTGTCTTCTAAACTGTGTGTAGGGAGAGTATTTAATGGGACCTGGGGAGAAAAGAGCCGCATTTTAAACTTAATATAAGAATTTAATTTTTAATAGGTTTCATTTGGGGGTAGAGTATTCATATTGGAGTGGAAATTAAAGTGTCTAAATGCTTTGTGTGTAAGCTGTTGGAAAGTCTATAAAGCGGTGTGTGGGTAAAAGTCTTTATTCCCTTTTTTATCTGATCTTAAAAATATTAAATTGTAGAAGCTGTTGATTGATATCATTCACTGATAATTAACCTGGTTTTGCAAATTTTTCTTTGAGTTCTCTTTAGCTACTGTAGAGAGGTTTGCTCTGCAGAGAGCAGAGTGATGTTCCCTCCTTCAGCAGGTCCCCCCATGGATCTCTGGAGGGCTGGGCAGAGGATGGGAAGTTTCTACAGGAATTAAGTCATTAGAGTATGTTGCTGGCCGTGTGGACAAGTGAGGAGCAGTTGACTGAGCTGCATGTGCCACAGTGGGTTTTATTCACCTTCTAGTAAATGAATGGTCTCTTGAAATTTGTGGATGAGAAGAAGCATTAGCTGCTTCATAAATGTACTCTGATCTTTACCTGGGAGTAAAGGCTCTGTGGTTTTCTTTCAACATTAGGGAGATTTTTGCTTTTTGTTACTGTCTAATAACAGGCTTTAATCATGTCAGCCTGATGAGGAGGTGGGAGGCTCAGCTGTAGGTAGCTCCTGTTGTGCTTCGTACACTGCTAGTTCAGAGACTCTTCTGTGTCACACCTTGCAAGGGGGACTTCAACCCTCAACTATCAAAATAGAGATTGCTTGCATATTTGATCGCCACTTCCACCCATGGAAGACTGTTGTGGTTTGGAGTGCTCCATCTCTCCTTGTGCAACATCCCCTCTGCAGAGCTGACTCCCGATGGCCTCGGGCCACGCTGGGCTGCCAGCAAAGGGAGCTTGACATGGCAAGTGTAGACAAGCTGGCTGAATTAGTGGTTAAGCTTCTGCCTCTAAATTACAAGTTTATTTGATTTCTTTGCAGCTGATAATTTGCACGAGTTCATAACTAGTCAATGCCTCAGTTTGATGTATGTAAAGCGGGGGATGCTGGGACGTTCATGGCAAGAACCCCCTTTCCAGCTAATGACCCCCTCTAGCAGCCACAGAGATAAACAGCAGTGATCCCTGCTGCATATACATTTCCAGGTCTGTGAGATTAGTTTAATACCTCAGCTTTATCTTGGCATTGTGGATGGCTTTCTGTCTTCATGTGGAGGCATCAGAATGTCCTCAGGCTCTTTTGTAAGATTAAGAGCTTCCCTCAGCATCCTGACAAGGAGGAAATTTAAGGAACAAGAGTATTTAACTTAAAGCTAATCTGGTCTTTGTGAAAGCAGGAGGATTAGACCATTAAGTTCTACATGCCTGGCAGGTTTACGCCACCGATGGCACTGATGAACAGAATGCTGCAGAGAGGTGAGCTGGAGATTGATGGTGTGTTAGAGCTGGAAGGAGGGAACAAGAGCGTTTGGAGAGCAGCATCTGCAGGTCTTTGTCAGGCAGCGAGTGATTTTGAGTCCACACATGAGCTGTGATGTGACTATAGGTCTGTTCTATGTGACTCTGCCTTTCATTAAAAACAGAGCACGTGGACAGAGTTGTGTGTGGAAAACGAAGGGGCAAGTCTCTACCCCTGCTTCATGCTGGGCTTGTTGGAATCGTGTTTCACAGCATCTCTTCCTCTGCGTGTTTCCTAGGCCACAGAATTGTGTGTCTCCTAAAACCTTCTGTATATCTCTCAACTTGCTTTGTGCCTAGAATTCAGTTTTAAGCCTTACTTGAGAAGAGTAACTTGGAGAAAATCCTTCATGTATTCATCGTGGCACCGCCTCATTCCTCCTGAGGACAAGTTGTTAAATGTTTTCAACAGTTTCCAGTAAAACTGGTGGCTGTTGGTAAATGTTAAACTGTCTTTTTTTTTTTTTTCCCCCCTACTAGTCAGAAACAAACTCTAAGTAAGCTTGAAGCGAGTGCTGGAGAGCTTCCAACACAAATGGCAGACTTAGCACCTCTTGGGAGCAGGAGGGGTTTGGATCCCTCCAGAAGTGGAGGGTGAGAAGCAAGAGTGGGGCCCTACCTGCAGCCAGAATAATTTGTGTGCTGCTCTCCCTGCTTCCCGCTGAAAAAATTTGACAGCCCTGCTTTGATAACAGCTGAAAGAAATCCTCATTTGCACCAGAACAGGGCAGATGATGACACGTGTGTGCTGCATTCCTATGCAAAGGTATGAGCACACATGCACACGCGTATGTAAGATCAATATGTACCTTATAATGGGTTGATCTGTTGAATGGAGCTCTTAATATTTTATTTCTAAATGTCAATGGGCTCACTTGATTTTTCTGTGTATTTTCTGCGTGGCATTGAAGATTGCTAGTTTCAGCCTTCTGCATATTATATAAGGATTAGATGTGATTATAAAGTATTCGTGGTTGTCAGGGCCTAATGGAAAACTGAACAAATGAGCTCAGGACATGATTATAAGATGCTCATGGCTGTCAGCCTCACTGAAAAGTGAAAAAACCCAGCTAGGTACTTTTCATACATACAAATGCAGAACAAGGAGTAGTGCAAGGAAATAAATGATTATATATTACATTTACTTACTCATTTACTCAAATGCATCCGTTGAATCACAACAAAGAGTGCTGGCATTCTTCCAGGCTTGAATTTGACCTTTTTTTAATCCTTATCATTATATTCTCATGAAACGAATACAGAGAGGCCTTAAGCAAGAGCTGATTCTTGGATTACATCAGCCCCTGCCCTGAAAATCTCATCATCTAAATACTTGGGAAAGGAAGCAGGGACAAGCACTGACCTAACTGCATCTTGAGGGAGCCAGAGCAGAACTTTAATCTTCTAGTCTAGTGCACTGTCCCTGAATCATGGTGATTTTCCATAGTTCAGATCATTTTCTCTATATATTTGGAGATGTTGCAAGATCAGTTTGCCCAATACATCCTCAAGGGTTATTGCTAAAAGCTTCTCGTAGCCTTGTAAGAAGTATGTGCCTCAGCATATCTATTACCTATTAAACCTGGCAAAATAATAGAGTTTTCCCATGTCATAACAAATCATGCCTGTGCTAAAATAGCTGCAAACATTCTCTAAGATTTAATGAGCTCTTGCTGTTTAGCAGTGGTCCAAACAACTTGTTATTATGACTGTTATATAGTGCAGAATTATATTATTGAAACTGTCTCATAAAAAGACAAGATGAGGTGTTGGGGAAGCTGGTCCCGCTCTGCAGGAAGCGTGTGTGTGTTTCTGGGCTGTGTGGCACAGAAATGACCTATTTTTTCATGGTAATGCTGTTTATAGGTGTGTATTCTTTCGTGATTCTGGTGTGATTAAACAGAGGTAGTAGCAGAAGGTGGTTTTGTTTCCTCCTGTAGTCCCTTTAAACTGAAGCAGAGCAAGACAGGACAAAACAGAGAGAAAGAAATGTTTCATATTTCTTTTACACTTTGCATAAAGCAAAGACTGGATCCCAAAGTGAAGCAAGGGAGGGAATTTGGGGGGTTAAAGCCCACTTTGATTTTCAAGAGCTTCTCTCAAACAGGCTTCCACACACCATCATAAAAAAATGTCAGTGTAAAATATCTGAACTAGAGCAAATTGAACAATTTGGTGATTCTAGTGCTTTCATCTGAAGTCTCATGCCTGCAAGGATGTGAAAAAGTCAATAACATGAATTGGAAGGTATTGATTATTTTGCTGGGCTGCTGTTGAAACATCATATGCGCTTGATCTGGTCTCCCAACAGCCAGTAAACATTTGTTTTTAGCTTCACCTCCCTTTGTGAAAATAATTGAAAATACTATAAAACTGAAAGTGTCGGGTTGTTTTTTCCCTACTTTTAAAGTATTTTTCTTAAACTTAAATAAATGGTATTTGTAAAGGTTCCCCTTACTCCAGGATGGGTATTTCATGCCACAGATGGGCCTATTCTTAATTTATTTGGTAAGGCACTGAACCTTCTGTTCGACACTGCCATCTGCAGCCCCATGGATTTCAGGACATTTGGATAAGGCCTGTCTCCACCAGCCAGCTCTGCTCCTTGGAAACAAAACTGGCTGTGGAAATGTCCTTTTTTCCTGCTGCCTCTCTGCCAGGACCTATCTTGCCACCTCGCTAAATTATAGCAAGAAGTTTAAATGAAAGCCTCAACTGGGAGGAAGCTTAGGGTCAAAGTCTGTGATGTGGAAGATTTTAGGGCTGTAGTGCTGCTTCAGGGTCAGCTCTGTTGACTCCTGAATCCAAGAGAACACCATGTTACCTAAATTGCATGTGTGAAGCTGCCATCTCTTTGTACTGCTGAGCATTCACCCTGTTCTACCTGAGACATAGCAAAGAGAGAAAAAAAGAAAAGGGATTGTTGTGGGTATTTGTAGAACTGATTGGACTGTAAGATCATCCACAAGAATAAAAATATTTACATCCCAGTTGGTTCAAAATCTGTCCAGTATGTCTATTTGTTTAGCTAGCATTAATTACCTTACATCAGCTCCTTCTGGTAACAGACTATTCAGTGTTTGGTTAATTTCCAAGATTCAAACATCTTGCTTTAAATTACTAGAATTCAGATGGAAACACACTCATTCTAGTTTGCTAATGCAGTGTTAGGAAAACACAGACATTGTGTGGTGAGCAGAAGTCAGGGGGTTGGTGTGGTCCTGCTGGGGCATGGTGGTGTGAAGGGATGGGTGATGGGACCCAAAACACTGTGTGAGGAGTTGGGTTGCCAGAGGGAACGGTGGGAGAAGAACAGGAACCAAAGCCCTTTGCCCCCAGCTCTGCAGAACCCCCGAGAATGTCCTTCCAGTCTGACACTGATCCATGGTGGAGTGAGCTTAAGCATGTGATGGAAGTTAAGCAAGTGCTCTAATGCTGCCCGAAGAGGAATGTTTTCCCTGATCAACTGCCTTTGAAAGGAGGAACAGAGAGGAGAAAATAAAACAAAATGTGAGTTGTTCAGCTGTTGAGATAAAAATGAAAGTTGAACCATAAAACCTCCTTTCTCCATGGTTCACCTGTGCTAAATGGAAGAGGTTCAGTTATTGCATTCCAGGCTGGCTCTACAGAGTGCTGAGCAAGGGAGGCCCTGTTCAACAGGGGGTTTCTGCCTTGTATCTCCAAGCTGGTTATTCAGATCATGTGGAAATGCCTCACTTGGAGTTTTGGAGAGTTTGGGGTGTCAGCTGTGTGAAGGTGAGTTGCTGGTTCCTTGCTGGAAAGGTTTGAAGCACGGGCTGTTGTTGGCGTTTCGTGGAGCTGTTGCAGTAACAGGCACGGTGCACAGTCCTGACCACTGCCCCTGGTTGTAGGACACCAGGGATGACCCAGACTGAGGAGAGCCTGGCTGCATGTGGCTGTAACATGAGCAGGGAAGTTGGTGACACCTTTGATTCTGTGACATGATCCCCAAGCAGGTATGCCCAGAGCACACCAGTTCCTGGGCCCACCATAGATGCTGTGCCAGCTGGTGCACCTGAGCCATGGGGTCTCTGTCATCTTCATCCACAAAGCAAACAAGCAGCTGCTGGTTAATCAAGAATTGACTCTCTTTGTGTCCAGTTAATATGTGCATAACTTGAGGGAAGCCAAGAGCTTTAAAGCTGAGGCTGTTGCTAGCTTAGGGATCTGCAGCAGGTGCTGCCACATGGGGATAAGGACTAGGGGAGCTCTGTAAGTGTTTCTTTCACCACCAGTGTCATTTGACACAAACTTCACTGGTTTGGGCTAAGGGTGACTTTAGAAAAAAAGAAATGAAGGGAAGAAGTTACTTGGAATGCACATTACCCCTCCAGGGTGGCTTATAAAATGTCCTCGTGTGCCAGGGAAGGGTAGGGAGGTTGGGAAGGCATGGACAAAGGTGGGTGCATGGAGCTGCCTACTTGCTGGAGACAGCACTGCGAGCGTGGATCTTCCTCTTGATCTGCCAGGAGTGCAGGTGTGATGTGCTGCGTGCTTGTGGGAGCTCGAGCTTGCTTTGTGGAGAGCAGCAGAGGTGGAAGGATATTTATGACCTCTGTTCCCACGGGTGCCTCAAGCACTTGTTTCCCCCTGTCCCTATCCAGAGCGTCACTTGTTCAACATTTTTTAAACCAAAATTGAAAGCAAAAGTTTGATAAAGTTAGTTTGAAATATTCTGGCAAACTTGTGATGTGGGAATAGGGAGGTGACTTCTCATTTCCCTGCCTAATGCGTTTAAAAGTAACAATGGGAAATTGTAAGTTGAGTTGTAGAGCTCCCTAATGCAAGATAATGTTAAGGTAAAGAGCTTAGGAGGGTTCAGAGGATTATTAGACATTTATAGAAATAATAAAAGTGTTATCACCATTCTACCAGGTAGGATATCAGTTTGCTAGAGGGAGCAACCCTCAAAGTTCATTATATTAACCACCCTCTTGCTGAGTGGGCTTGGAAGAGCTTTCCTTGTGTGCAGGTTACAGCTAAATGCTGTGTTCACATCACCCCACTGCATCTGCAACTGGTGTGAGTCAGAAAGCAAATACTTTATTTCATGGACCACTGATGTCATGCATCACATGTGACTGACCTCTGTGCCCCTCCCTCGAATTGCTGTCCCCTCTGTGTTCCATCTAATGCACCATGTGTTTGGCTGAACCAATGCTCACACAGGCGCCTTCAGGAGAGAGAAGATAGATGTGAAACTGTGTGTGTTTATTTAGAGGGAACACTTGTGATTAATGGTAGAAACTGTTGATATGTATAAAGAGTCTTTGCTCCCCAGGCTGGGAAGGCAGCTGCTGACAGCATGGGGCTGTCCCGGGTGAGCACTGAGGTCCCTTCCCTCCCCACTGGGTGCCGTGGGGAGCCAGAGCCCCCGTGGAAGGAGCTGGCCCTGCGGTCGGCAACGCTCCACACACCCTGGGCATCCCGACTGACAGCTGAGCAAACTTATGAAATAACAATTGAGGATGATTATATTGGTTCTGAGGATTAGCACAGCGGGTAGCCGTGTTGGCACAGGGCAGGGTTTGGGCCGAAGGATAAGTACACATTCTTTTTATTATTGCAGCTAATAGGAACCTGCCAGACTTTGAAGCATAGAAAAGGCTGGCGGGCCACCTGTGAGCTAATCACATGGATTTGCCTCATTCTGTATTTCAGCTCACTTGGAGCCTGTAATCTAATTTCCAAACAGAGATGAGAAGAGTGAGCAATTCATTTTCTACTTTACATGGCTGTGCTGGTAAACTTTTAATCCTTTTAGAATTGCAGCTCCTTGCAACATGGAGGCAACACCACAAAGTCCTGTGTAAGGCTTGAGTCTTTGAATGCACCAGTTGCTGGACAATAATTAGCCTCAGCAAGGCACAACATGAATCAAAATGAAAGTTAGGAGCATGAGACATTTTTCACATGGTGTTTTGAAGCACGCACAGGCTAATGATTTCAGTTTGTATAGAAATCCCTGTGTTTTGCACTTCAAAAGCACCCTGCGGCAGGCAGGTTCAGCTCTAGACTTTGCACCCCGGTGTTCGTGTCTTTTCTGCATGTAGGACACTGTTGTGTCAGTCTTGTGTCCTACCACCTAATGAACCATATTGTAGTGACAGTGGAAGCATGCCTGTGGCAGGTTTGGCTTTAATCTGGTCTTCATTGCTCACCATTTATTTTGGGACCGAGGATATTTATTTAGATTTTTAAGGTCAATGCCGAGCTGACATTAAGCTGGAGGTGCTTACGTCTGCTAAAAGCCCAATGTTCATTCAGGCTGGTGTGTTCTAGGCTATGTTCATGTGGCTGCTTCTCAGACAGCTTCTCTGTCATAAAGAAAACCCCACTGACATGCTGTTCTGCTGTTTTCATTAGTGACAGGTCAGTCAGTGAGCATATGGTGAAGGGGGGCACTGCTGCTTCCATTGTGTGAAGGCCCTTACACAACTTTTCAGTATCTTTTTACTAATCTATATGGACAGTGTGGAGATTATCCAAGTCTCTGGGAAGAAACACTTCAGTTAGAGCTTCCTCAAAGACAGCATATGCCTCAGTAGTGAACAAGTAGTTCACAGGTGTCTTCATGCTGATTTTGTACCTTAACTCAGATTTTGCTTGTAGGGTGGTAATAAAAAAAGGTGGCATCCCAAATTCCATTTTCTCCAGACTGCCGTGGCTCGTGTTCAGTGAAATTTTAGTCAGTCTTCTGGCAAAATGATACAAATGAGGATGTGCAGTGGTTGAAGTGATATCCCTGGGGTGACGAGCACCGCCAGACCTTTGTTCCATGTTACAAGCTGAGGGTTATGGAAAAGACTTTTCTGACTATATGGAGATGCCTGGTTGGTTTGATGTGTTTCAGCATGTTATTCCTCCAGGAATTCCATCCAGAGGAAAGTTTATGGGATATGTTCTAGCCCAATACAAGAAATTCAGACAATTTAAAAAGAGATAGGCATTACTGGGCAGGTATAATTAACACATTTAATGAGACTTTTTGTTGACCAGGAATATTGAAATCTCATTTCTGCATTTATCAGTATGACCTAGACCAGAAGAATTCTTTCTAAGCAATACTACGTTTGAGACAATTGGATAACATCCATCTTCTTCTCTGCAGTGTTGGAAATGTGCAAAATAGTGCCAAGCATGAGAACTCTGTATAGTGAGACTGGTCAGTGGAGTTGTGATGTGTAAGCTCAGCAAAGTTGTCCTGTAGACACTAATGAGCTAAAATAGTTATAATTAAAAGTGGGTATTGCCATGGTCATGCTGAGCTTCATCTTAGTGTTAGCAAGAGACACTGGAGATTTTAAGCACTCTGCCTATATTGACATAATGCCTTTAAAACCAGAATAGAAAATTCTTGGCTTTAAAGAACAAATTCACAAAGGAACCAGTGGTATGTGCTTGGTGAGTTATGGGTATGACACCTCTCGAGGGAACAAATGTGTTATTTTTCTGTATAAACATATCACACAGGTCTTCTTTGTCCTTCATATATTAAACTGAGCTGTCATACTAAATTCGATCAGTGTTCGTAAGGTGATACTTTTGAAAGCCAGTTTTGTTCAAATTCATTCAGGTAATCCTGTCACATAGGAGCAGGATGAGTCGATGCCATCAGCATTTGAGGGAATATTGCAGCTATGTGGCCAAGAAATCGATTGGGGGGGGAGGGGGATGATGGATAAAGCAAATATATTTTTCTTCCCTTGCCCTGTGGTGGAATTAACCTCATCCTAAGGTTATCCTGTCCCTGTTGATAATTGGAGAAAATTATCAAGCCTTGCTGTGTTTTCTTTTTTTTTTTAATTGATGAGTATCAGGGCTCTGAAGTAGCTCGGACAAGTCAAGGCAAGAAGCTGGGTGTTATTAGAGGTGCTTTAATGCAGACCTTCACTCACATCTACAGCTGCAGGCTGGGAACAGCTACATGTGATGTGAGTGAGGAATAAGAGGTGTGATGGGACAGTAGAAAAAAGTAACGTGAAATTATCAAGTATGTTGGAAAAGTCTTATAGGAAGAAAGACTGGGAAGATAGAAGTCGAAAAACTTGTAAAGGAGATAGAAAGGGAAGCAACTTAATTCTTTAAAGGAATAGGTGGTACTGATGCTTTGTAGAAAAGTCTTTTTCTCACAGACTCACAAGAGCCAAGTAGAACTGAAAAGGTGAGAAATGAAAACCTGGTGGAAGGAATATTTTCATATGACATGCTAAGAAAATTACTGCTATGGGTGAGAACTTGTGAATACTCAGATGGGACTTGAGATTTATGTACATAACAAGGCCATGGTTGTTATCACAATTCTAGAAAATCTTGGAAGAAAATCTTCAGGCTTTCGGGTTTAAGCCAGTCTTTGACCAGAGATCAACGTGAGATCTCATGGGTCGGACGGGTTGTTTTATGTACACTGGTTGCAAGGTTCTTACATTGTTTTGGAAAAACCTCGTGCTGGCTGCAGTGAGTGTAGGAAGCGTGGACCTCCAGCCTGGCTTAATAAGGCATTGTCTATGTTTCTGTGAAACCAGGTGTGTTTTACAAATATTGTGATTACAAGACCTGGATTTCTTTAATTAAATTACAAAATTGAAATGGGAAGCTAAGGCTTTTTGTGCTCAAACCCATTATTATTAAGGAATATCTCCCGATGACTTTGTTAGTGTTAGTTCCCATGTGAGAAACTTGCCAGCCCCTTTGAGAAAAGTCCACTTCAGTGCTGGTAGCTGGCTGTTGAATACTTGAGACCTGCATAGTTAATGATGTAATTTATTGCTTCCGAGCTGGAACGGTTGGGAAGGCAAGAGATTTTCCCTCTCAGAAATAAACCTTTGGCTGTGCATGTGTGTGTGTTGGAGCAGGATTGGGTTCTCATGGTGCTGCTTTCTTGCAGGGTCTCTTAGGATGCTACCATTGCATGCATCTATTTCCTAGGAAGTAAAATGTGATGATTTCAGAGGGAGAGGGGTGTTGGGATGTTCTGTACTCCATTCTCCTCTAGAAAGCTATGTCTCATTCCCTTTTACTAAGTAAAGAGGAGCTTTTAAAAAAATAAATCAGACATCAAGTGCTTTTAATATTATACTCACAGTGTACAGTGTATAGGAGTTACATTTATGGCATATGTTCTGTTTAACAGCTGGATGAATTAGTTGTTTCATGTGAAATATTGGAGGACTCTGCATTCTCAAATCAAGGCCAGAAGCAGCTTAGTGACTGAAGAATTGTCAACATCTTGTGCAATTCCACTAAGTGCTTCTTTTCATTGATCTGTCACTTTATTGTTGACAATTAAATCCATTGCAACGCAGAAGATAAACAGTTTTAACAGGAGGTAGCAAAATCTTTTGTCCTGAATGATTTTCTTCCCTGTTTTATAATGAAGTACAAAGTGTGTCACAGGTCTTGCTATTAGTTGTACTAAATACCTGCTTACTGGGGAATAATTGCTATCAGCAGATGACAGGGCTGCTAGTAACCATGTTTTTAATTTACATAATCAAATACTTTGTCAGTGTCCTTGGAAATTAGGATGAAAGATGACCCCATGCTAAAAATGGAAAACTGTTTTTAGCAAATTATGTGTATCCAGTACAACAGATGAATTGCTCTGGGGCCTTTATGATACGTCTTGGCTGGTGCACCCAACCACCTCCTCCATCCTTTGCAGTAATAGTTTCTGTCATCTGCCTTTATTTATCCAAATGTTTCATTGACCAATGTCTGATCAATATGAAATGTACATTCAGGTCTTAAATCTGATTAATTATTTCAAGCCTTGTAAAATGCTCATTGAAGTCTCCCTCCCAGGGTCAGGAGTCAGTGGGTGTTACTTTTGCTGCGTTTCATTGACTTCAGAGAAGTTATGATGGTTTGTATTGGTTGTGACAATTTTGCACCCACTGCCCAGTTTGCAGAAAGTTTGAGATAGGCAGAGATAATATTGTTAAGAGCTTAACTTGTCAAAGTGGTAAAAGAAAATTATTGCTATTTTTAAATTAAATAATGCTATAAAACGTTTCCTTGGTAGTCTGAATGTGCAATCCCAAAGATAATGCTGCAAAACACAGAAAACTCGTATAATTTTCCTACTTGTGCAATAAGAACTTTGAGCTTAATCCAAAACCCTCTCAAGAGAATGGAAAATTTAGTGTTAATTCTGAATTGTTCTCCTAAGATGTCTGAATACTCCCAGGCCAGACACAGAGAGGCTGAATCCTAATGTGGACAGAAGGAGGAGTGACAGGATATGATATAATCTAGTTTTTGAATGAAACTCAGTTGTTCCAGACATGGAAAAGTTGGATGATTTTGTGTTTAGGAAAAAGGTTTGACCTCTGTAAGTTGACAGCATCTTGCAGGACATTGCCTAAGGAGATTTAATTCCCTGAGTACCATCAGGTCAGGTCAGAGAAGCCCAGTTCACATGTCCTTGACTGCCACTGGGGATCAGGCCAGGCTGGTGGTACCCCAGCTCTCGTCATGAAATGCCCTATGCTGGGACTTAGCATCTCTTGTGGTCTCTGGTGCAACCACTCACGTTGAACCTATCTACAGAGAATGCTTGGCCTGGCAAAATAGAACATTCATTATTGGTGAATATACACACACACATTGTGTGTGTTAAGTGAAAAATAGAGGAATTTGGGATTTAAGACACAGGAAAGGAAGATAATAGAAGTTTCCTGTCCTGTCTGTGAGGGACAAGCTTAGCCAATGTTCCTCCTCAGTCCCCAGAGAGCATCAAATTATGGCTTTAGTCCCTTTTTCAGTAAAAAGCCTGACTGGTGCTGGATGCAACATCAACCCAGTGGAAAAGGGGAAGCCCATGTCAGCACAGGAGTTACATCACAGTTAGTGCTCTTCTGAATAATGATGCAGTAATTTCATTTTATCCAAAATATGGGTAAAGAGTATGAAGACTTTGGCTTGCTTGCTTCGTTAGCTGTTGGGTGGAGATGTATAAGCAAACTCAGAAAGTCGTATAGTTGGGTTGTCTGTGTCTTTTCTGCTCTAGTTTTTACAAACCAAGCTAAGATTCAGAAATAAAGTACTGTGCAAAGATGTACCAGTAGAAAAAGAGTAATCTTGTGTGACCTTGAAGTGCTGTTAATGAAGACTTGAGCTCTCCTTATGAAGCTTATAAATGGTAGCGTTCATCACTGAGGTGGGATTTCAGCTCCCTAAATAGATTCTGTGGGATGAAGAATTCTTTCTGATTTATATATCATCCTTATCAGCCATGCAGGGATGCAGGTGCTGGGCACACTGGGCTTAGAAAGACCCCTGGACATCTGAAACCATTCTGGGCTATAGCACAGGTGCAGTGGTGTAAGAGAGGGGGAGAAACTGCACACGTTCAGTGTTTGACACTGGAATAACATTATCTTAATACATCGTCTTCTAAGCTGTGAACTAACAGCAATGGTACTTCAGGGGCTGGGTAATGAAGATGTAAGCAGCAGCAAAAAATACCCAGGAGACACTAGGATTCGTAGCCCTTTTCTCCAGGGCACGAGGAGTGACTGTGTGAGGAACAAACTCCCCAGCAGAGAACTGTACCAAATAAATGTTACACACATGAGAGACACTAAAAATATCAAATGAAAAGATTTAATGGATGCACTGAGGGCAGGGTGTTCCCTGTAGGCTTGGAAACATCACCTCTGCAGGATCTTCAGACCACCTACTGTATTCATCTTGTAGGGAATTTCTAATGACAAGGCTAAGCCCTTAAAGCCCTAATTACTAAGTCTTTCTGTCAAAATAAAATTCTTGTAACTCTTACACCTGCAAGGACTAGGAGCATAGATCCACCTATTTCTGAACAAACTGTTGCTCATTTCTTTCCTCCTTGGGGGACCTGCCTCGACACATGTGGTGATCACATTCTGTCTAACTTTTAATCGTGTTTGATCAAACAGGATTGATCCAAAGAATTAATGCAAACCGAATTTCTTTTATTTAGAACCCGCAATTTAATTGCAATGAGATAAGACCTTGGGCATACAGCAGAGTAATTATTTTTATTCCTTCAGAGTCCCACTATTGCCCCCATAGTCTTTTGATCCAAATTTGTGAAGGAGCCTCTGTGCCTGTTAGAGGTTGGGTACTCCAGAAGTGATTAAAGTACGTTTAGATACTCATCATATAAGTCTGTTTGCTTCCCCCCTCCCTCCCTCCCTCTCTCCCTCTTTCTTCTTCTCCTCTTTACCTCCCTTTTGCCCCCAAAAGGTTTTTTCCTCATCTCCTGTCCACAAACTATTAAAACAATCTGAACTCACTCTACCGGGCTGCTCAGCATTGCACAGTGCCTGCAAAACTTGGTAATGGGGGCCTGATGAGGGGTTTTTTTATCTTGGCATGAAGTTAAACCCAAATGATGATGTGGTTTTGATACATTCCTGCCAGGCAGTCTCTGGCAGCTCCAGTGATGCACAGGTTGGCTGTGGGCTGGCAGAGCACAGTCCCCATCAGCTTTGTTTGCACTCCTTCACTTCAGGGTTTGAACAATGGAGCTGTCAACAATTGTCTCTGAATGTATATTATTTTATTATGCATTTTTTTCATTTTACCCTTTAAAACTGGCAGAATAATGAGGGAAGTTTTTCTGTCTCAAGATTATTTAGAACACCTGGTGCTTTTTTAATGATGAGCTTGTCCCAAGCCCCTTCAGATCTTGCATGTTACTGTACCAAAGGTGTAAGAGCAGTGGGTCAGAGTTGCTGTGTGATATTGCCCTAAATGATGCTCCTGATCCCCACTGCCAGCCTGGCTGCAGACATTGCTTTCTCCAGTCTTGGGTCAGGAATTTTCCTCCAGCTTCCTTCAGAGGGGTGCCGTGAATCATACATTGTTTTGGGGGCGTGATTCAAATGGGAAATGGCTGTAGAGCCCCAGTGAGCAAAACTCCACTGTAGCAAATGTCAAAATTATAATAATATTCATTGTTATTAAAGAGCTGGGACACAAAATCAAGCCATTCCATGACCAGCCAAACCAAAAAAGCCTGGGTTCCTACTAATATGTGTTTTAAAGTTTACATCTGGTGTAATAAGGCCCAGACCTCACACTGCATTTGTTCCCTTAGTTGGTCACTAAGGGAGTGATGACAGAGGAACAATAATAGAAAATGGTAGCACTGAACAGGGTCTCTCTGCTCAACCAGGTGGTTTATTTTGAGGAGAGTTATCAGACAAAGGAGATGAGAGGCAGATGCACACCCATGCAGAGTGTTGTCCAACTCTCATGTCTTTAAAGAAAACATACTCAGGACTAATTATGTTGTCACCTTGACTTCTTTGGCTGTTCTTTTGAATAGCAATGTCCAAAATGTATGCCGCTGAAAGAAAAATGGAGGAAAAAATACGTTATTTCCCTTGACCTCTTTGTCGTGTTCATTTGGCAGCCCAGGCAATGGAGATATTATAGTAAAAATATGATAGTAATGAGGGATAAAGGGATGTGCCTAGAAAACAGCAGTTCTCCAAGCATTGTGGCACTTTGTGCTTATGGGATTCAGTGGATAATTTCAGTGGGTTTTATGTCATCATTTAGGGACTGATTTTGCCAAATACAAATGATATTACCTACACTCACCAATTTATCAGCACTGGTTTACGGCCCCAAGTCTTGGAGTCATGCAATTATTGCGCAAGTCCAATTTTTCTTAAAAACGGATGAAATGGTTGCAAAGGAAAGTTGGGAAATGAATCCTGAGGAGACAAGACTGGGGGACAAGCATGGACGACCTGGTGTGTGTTGTGCTAGAGACAATGAAGCAAAGCAGAACCCCTTCTGGTGTGTCCCCTACAGCAGAGGTGGGGATTTTGGGGCAGGTCTGACTCAAGATTTGTGAGAACTCAAACCGCTGCACTCACCTCAACTTTTGTGTGCTTGTTTTTTGTACATTAATGAAGACAACCAGAAACTTTTTCCTTATGATAAAACAGAAGTATTAGGAGAAGTACTGGAGGGTTTGGGATGCTGCTGAAAATGATTTGGGGTTTGATTCGGTTTCACGTTGGCATGGTCCTTGAAAACAAAATGTACCTGCCTGGAGCGCGACTGAGGTTGGTTTTGCCCATTTTGTCACACATTTAACTGTTTTATCTCTTCCTTTTGTTGTTGCAGATAAAGAGCTAGGAGTCGGTGCGCTAGCTGAAAATGACGACCCTGGTGCTAGGGGCCCAGCTGTCCCCAAAATATCAGGACTAGAAAGGAGCCAAGAGAAGAGCCAGGACAGCAGCAAAGACCCCATCCTTGAGCCGGTGGTGCCTAAAGACCCTTGTCCTCAGGTGGCACAGCCTTTGGCCCAGCCCCAGTTGGAGCCGCAGCCCGAGGCGCCCAGCCCCGCGCTCNGAGCCTGCCGCCGGTGCAGCCCCACCCGCCCTCTCAGAGCCTCTCGCAGCCACTCTCTGCCTATAACAGCAGCAGTTTAAGCCTCAACAGCTTAAGGTGGGTGAGCTTAAGGGGAGCGGTGTGTGCAGGGTCGCTGCTGGTGGTGGTGCTTTACTGGGGAAAGTGGAGATGGATGAGCCCAAGGAGAGCAGTGGCAGCGCATCCCGTCTCTGAGAAATAAAGGGGACTTGGTGCATTCAACCTTAATTCCTTCCCTGAAATAAGCCAGGATCGCTTTATTTCCCATCTAATGTTCCCATAAATGGTTGATGTTCTCAAGCACTTAGTTTGCTTTTACTTTCCATGCCTGTCATTGTGGAACAGGCTGCCCAGAGAGGTTGTGGAGTCTCCTTCTCTGGAAACGTTCAAAACCCACCTGGATGCATTCCTGTGTGACCTGCTCTAGGTGATCCTGCTCTAGCAGGGGAGTTGGACTAGATGATCTTTCGAGGTCCTTTCCACCCCCTAACATTCTGTGATTCTGTGTACTTGGGTTTTTGGAGGGGATTTAATGCAATATAGGTCAGGGGAAGAAACACCCAGTTCTTTGAGGTTGGGCTGTTCTCTCAAGGCTAAAATCTTATACCCTCCCGACCCTGTAAACATCTGCTTTCTCCATCTACTGACATGCCCTAGAGCAAGGAGTACAGGGCTGCTACTGTTGGCCCTGCTGGCAGCCTCACACAAATGGTCTTTCACTGGTGACTTTAAAGCTTAATTTTTCCCTGCACTGCTGACACCTTGCAGGCTTCAGTGTTTTCCTCTCCACCTGACCAGAGTGAGATAAACTTCAAGCAACATGTTCACAGGAACCTGTGATGTCTCTGTGAGTCAGGGACCTCAGGTTTCATAGAATCATTATGATTGGAAAGGAACTCTAGGATCATCAAGTCCAACCTTCATCTCAACATCTCCCTAACCAGTAGACCATAGCCTCAAGTCCCGCATCTACTCATTTTTTAAACACCTCCAGGGATGGTGACTCCACCATTTCCCCTACTCTAAGCTAATGCTGTCAGCACTAGGTCATGTTTCCCCAAATCTGAGCTTCCAGCAGGCAGATGGTGCGCTTCAACCCCTGGTGAACCAGCATTATGGTTCCTTCGTGGTCTGACTAAAGACTGACAGGTGTTTAAGACTGATTTATTTTCAACCAAGTTGGTATTGCACGTCTTTAAAAGTCACTGCAAAAGAGTCATGTCGTTACTTGAAATAATAACAAGTAGAATTAAGCACTGTGTGAATATATTTTAAATTCTCATTAGTAGGAAATGAAACCTGAAAAATTGCAACCAATGTAATCACAAATGTTTATTTGCTGACTTGTCTCATCTTGATATTGTAGGGGTAGAGAGAGGCAATAACTGTACAATAAGCATATATCTGTTGTTGCCTTCTTAACTTGTTTCACATTTTCTGCAGTTTTTCATCTTACTATGTCATAGCAAAAAAAACCCCAACTTGTTTTAATGTAGTGATCACTGATTTTGAGCTTCATTTGCCTGAAAACATGAATCAGAAGCAGTCATGTAGAAAGCACCTGATAATTAAGTAATGAATGCACAGGGCTGATTACTCCTTTGTGTGTCATTCCTGTGTGGTTGGAGGAGAGAGTATCAACCTCTTGCAGAGAGGGAGAGTATGTCTCAGGTTTTGGTGTGGAGAGACCATGGGAAGTAAAAGATAGGAAAAGGTACAGCAGATGGTTGGAGAAAAGAGTAGTGCAGTGGCATTGCTAGAAAAATAGAACAGTAACTTGCATTTGTAATATACAACTTATATTAGTGATGTGTTCAAGGTGAGCCATGCATAGCATGGTGGGGTTGTGTGTGTGTACATTTGGAGCTTTTCTCTCTTCCATGCGACGCTTAATTGCTTTTCTTTTCATTAACAGCAGCAGCAGAAGCAGCACTCCTGCCAAGACTCAGGCCCCTCCTCCCCACATATCTCACCATCCCTCGGCCTCCCCGTTCCCCCTGTCCCTGCCCAGCCACAGCCCGCTGCACACCTTCACGCCCACCCTCCAGCCCCCCGCACACCCACATCACCCCAATATGTTTGCCCCTCCTACGGCTTTGCCTCCTCCACCTCCATTGACGTCAGGGACACTGCAGGTTCCAGGACACCCAGCTGGTAGCACTTACTCAGGTAAGAGACAGATGAATCTTGGCCCAAGCATGTCTAATGGAGCGTAGGAAGTCAACTCTCCAGTTTGGGTCAGAACAGTTCTTTCTGGACCATTCCGTGAGGGCTGTTGGTTGAGTAGAGGCTTGTACTCATTGCTGAATGATTTGGAGTGATATCAAAGCCAGAAATACACCTAGACATACCCAATGACTTTTCTTCTGCACTGGGAATGAGGATTTTTGGAAGGCTGTGCTTTTTCCATGTCTATTTTTTTCTCCTTATGGTAAAAACACACTAGAGTTCATAACGTGCCCACACAGAATCTTGCCCCCCCTTAGTGAACATCTTTGCTGCCATTGTGGGCTGTGCTCAGCGTTGCTTCCCTGGCTGGAGGGAAGGTCTCCAGTGGCCGCACACACACCGGTCCTGAGCTCCTGTGTGTGCAAGATTTTGTGAGAGGTAGAGATTTTTATTAGTGGAGAAAATTGTGCTCTTTTAGACTTAGACTGTGAGGAGATGTAAAGTGTCTGTTCCTCCCGGGTCACTGAGAGGAAGCTGGGGAAAGAAAATGGAGGATTATCAATATTTGAGTAGCAGCATTTTGTGTCCACACAGCAGAGTACTCGTGTTAGCAGCAGCCACTCGATGTTTACTCTCACTCCAGCTTGTCCCTACCTCCACACCTATTTAGGACTATGTCTATGTCCATGCAAATTTAGGGAGTACCCTCAGGTTAACGCTCAGAGGAATGCTGTAGTGAAGACAGGCTTGGTGAAAGCAGGGAAATGGAGACTTGCTTCTGTCTCTGAGGGAGCATTCTTACCCTGTACAGTGCTGTGATTTACCACCAGGAAGTTTTAAATAGCACGCTGCTACCACAGCCAGCAGAAAGCAAGTGGCACGAGGTCTGGAAAAGTCCCTGAGCTCACAGGGGTTTGTTTTGCTGTTTGTATTTCAGAACAAGATCTTCTCCGTCAGGAGCTAAACACGCGGTTTTTGGCCTCGCAGAGCGCAGATCGTGGGGCCTCCCTGGGCCCGCCGCCGTACCTGAGGACCGAGTTCCACCAGCACCAGCATCAGCACCAGCACACACACCAACACACACACCAGCACACCTTCACGCCTTTCCCTCACGCCATCCCACCCACTGCCATCATGCCGACGCCAGCACCGCCCATGGTGCGTACCCCAGGCAGAAATGTGAGGATAAGTAGAGCACAACTCTATTCTTTATTACCAAAATTTAAGAATTTGCCAGGTTGCAGGGAAGGAGGACTCTGCTGCCCAGCTGTGGTTGGGTAGGAGGGGAAGGACCGTCCCTTCCTCACCATTGTCACATCTGTGGTAGGTTCAGGCGGCAGCGCAGGGGCTGAGGGACAAGCTGCTGGCTGAAGGGGCACTCAGGACTGGGACCTCCCCGTGCTTGGAGTGGTGCACTCTGGTGCCATCTCCTTTTTGCTGTCTCGTAAAGACCTTGTTTTACCTTAAAGATAGAAATTCCCAAAGAGTTTCATTGGAAACTAATTTTCTGCATATTTTGTCTTCTCTGTTGGTTGCCAAATAACAGAGAAGTAGTCTTCTATTTTACCAACAGAACTGAAGCAAGGAAATATCAAGTAACTAGTTTGTGCTTTGATCCCTTTGCAGTTTGACAAATACCCTACAAAAGTTGACCCCTTCTACCGTCACAGTGTGAGTTTTATTACCCTCTTTAAAACTGCCTTAACTGCTTTCCTGTGGTGGGTTGGGATCACCACTCAATCAATGGCACAGTGTCAAATCTCTCCCTAATCATCACTCCAGGATTTACCATTATCTTTCTTGGTTGCTTTGGCTTTTGAAGGCTTGCATTCGTGGTGCTTGTTTCTGATAAAGATGCAGTATCAGCTTTTCCAATCAAAAGATCTCTTGCTCACACACCATTTGAAGACAGGTTTGATGTGAAAAAGATGAGACAGAAGAGCTGACTGTTACATGAAGCAGGAGAGAGCAGTAATTTCATCACTGTGTTTCAGTTGTGCCACAAACCCTTAGCCTGATATTTTTCCTAAGAAACTTGAAATGAAATGACAAACTATCGTACAAATCCTTCAGGGATAGGTAATCTAATAGTTTTCCTAATATATCATATTTTGTTTTATACAATCTGAAAACTTGTCTTATTCTTCAAGATTTCAAAGGCACATCTGATCCACTGGGCTTGTTATGTTTTGAAAGCTCTGTTTGATGGCAGCCACATAAATCCAGCGATGCACTAGATGCGTTTAGCTAAGAGCTACCAAAATGTTCTTTATTGAGATGAACTGAGTTTTAACATTCCAGTTAATTGTAAAGCTTCTGCTCTTAAGGGTTTGAATCTACCCATTCATTTGCTGCTGAAATACAGGTTGCATTTCCTTCATCATATTGGCAGAGGCAGGTGTCTGGTAGAATATGAGAATTTCTAAATCCAATAGTGATATTTTGATGAGAGAAGGAGTACTGCATCAGCACTCAGAAATGTGCAAAGCACTTGGCTTTATGTGTTGGTTTTGCTTAGAAGTGGAACTGGGCAAAAAAAACTGGTTCAGATGGTCGTGTGATGTTTCCAGTTATACTGATTAAACAGAGTTCCTGCTAACAGCTCATGCCTGTAGTACATGTGAATAGTCCTGTTATTTCTGACACCTCCTTTGAGTAACTTCAACTGTGTGAGCGTGTTTGCAGGATCAGAGCCCTAGGAGCATTAGGCAAACATTTAAGCCTACAATAATCACTTTTCCTGACAAGGGTAACGCTGCTCATTTGCAACGTTGTTTGCAAAATTGCCCTCTTATTTGCTGAGCTTTACAAGGATTCAAAAAATATATTATCATTAATGTGGCGTGTTGATTCAGGCAAGAACACAGAACTGGGAAATAGATAAATGAATTTTAGACAAATAAAGCACAGAAGTCAACACATAATATAGGAAACACAGCAAAAGTCTCCAACTGTATATACTTTTCAAATTTAGTGACACAATATTTAACACATCTGGCAGTTGCTGGAATTGTAAAGATCATGGTATTACCCCCTTTAAAGTAAGGAAGGGCTTCACATGGTGAACTTGGTGGAGTTCCACCAGCAGAGGTCTGGTCCATTGTGCCTCCTTCTCCTCTGCCCTTGCTTCAGGAGAGGTTTGTTATTGTGAAGTGTTTGCAAAATAATCACTGTTGTGCTGTTGGATATTTAGCAAGCTAATACTTAGAAGATCAACCTGATGACTGCAAATTACATTGGATTGAGTCTTAAACTACAGCAAGGCCACACTAGCCAGGGTCTCTCAGTAATCTTGTCTCCTGTGACCATAGATTATATAGGTAACAGAGGAACTGCTTGCAGTGGTTTCCTGAGCAGCTGCAGTATCAAAAAGCAGACTTTTGCTGGCCTAAGTGCATAGCTGGTAGGGCTTTTCCTCTTGTAGGAATGTTGTGAAAATGTGGCACTCCTGTAACTTTTCCTAGTGACAAGAGTTTCCACTATAGATCCATGCCAAAAATTGAAATACCTTAAAAAAAGCTGGCAGTGGTTTTAAAGCTTGTAAGTGAACTTTGCAGGAGAACAAGGTGTGTTCCCTTAACGTCCGTCTACTTCAGAATAGCTGACATAGAAGCTCACATAGAGATTTAAAAGAGTTTTCTTTATTGGCATCTTTGATTTTACAATAATTTATTTTTGAGGGGGCCTTACTGTGGCACCTTGAGGTTTTACTTTTACCTGCAGCTAATGCTAGGTCGAGCTCAGTGTCACATTCTCCCCAGGAAAGCTGTGGGGACCACATTGTTCCCTGAAGAAAGCTAGAAGGGGAAAATGTTGCTCAAAAGAAAGGGAAAGAAAGGAAACACTGACTATGAAAGATTTGTTTTGAAAGGTGGAGGAATTTAATTGATACAAAGAGATCCTAGAGATACAATATTTTTATTTTATTAATAATTTTGACCTTGAGGAAAGGTCACATTTCATTAACTTACCAGTTGTTATAAAACACTAAGGAAAGGATTCCTTATTATTAGTCATAGCCAATAGAATATTAAGTGTTACATCTCTTTCCATCATTTAGAATTAGTCCATTACATGGAGGACTAAATGCAGAAGACACTGGAGAATTTAAAACACTTTTTACCCATTAAAAGTTATTGTAAATGAGGACACGTGTCTCTTAATGATTTCTGAAATGCCTACAGTTTAGTATCAGCTAATCTAAAAATGCTTTCTGCATCATTGAATGGTGTAGGTCCAAATTAAATAGAATTAAGAACAACAATAGAAACATGTTATGAAAGGAGACTTGATACCATGCTTTTAAACCAAGAAAATCTTTTGATACCTCTAAAATACTGAAATATTTTCTCAGCTTTCAGTAAATACAGTGTGAAAAAGTGGCCTTGCAAGATAAGCTGATGGAAGGAAAAACGATTACGAAAAGCACATATATATGCCTGGCATAAACAAATTCATCAAAACTTGGTGATACTGATTTACTCTGGGATGTGGTTTTCTCAGTGTTTGCCCACTCCGCATGTCCAGTCTTTTGCTTTGCCCAGTCCTGCTTCTGTTCAATTGGCCATTAACTCATTTATTTTGATCTTAAAAGTAGCATAGATTTTTGATCAGCTCTGTTCAGAGGTGACTTTGTACCAGCCAGAAAACCCTGTGAGGTTTTGGGGTGGCAATACCAGCAGGGTTAGCAGCCACCCCCCATTAGATCCCGAGGTTTCACAGCGAATTCAGAGTGTGATGCTTTGAACCCCCGACTCCAGAAAGCGATTTGGTTGTAATCTCAGCATTTTCCATGGAATTGGGCGAGTTACCTCTGTTACAGCATGAGTCCAAGATTCACAGCCGGACCACAGAGACAAGATAAGATTTGGACATTATGATTTCCTTGCTTGTTTCCCGTGTGTTTGTCTGCATTAATACAGAACTGTGTTTTTGGTGGGTTTTTTTGCTAAATTGTCTTAGAACAGATACCTTGGGACCAGTGAGGTGTACACTTTTTTATGCTTAGTAGCCTGTCTTTATAAAAACAGTACCCTCGATTTTTGGGGGGAGGGGGTTCTGCCTCAACGTTTTGTTTAAATAATAATTTGTAACAAATCAGATTGTCTCTCTGCTAATATTAGATGTGGCAGGATATCCTCCCAGACAGGCTAATGAAGTAAGAACTGCGCATATTTTCCTCATTTCCTGCAGATACTATTAAAATCCTAATGTACTAATGGAGTTTTAATGATACAATATCCTAGAACTCGTCAGGGCTTTTTTCCACTTCAACAGTAGTTTTCTGAGTCCTGTTTGGCTCAGAATTCTGCCTTTTCTCTTGACATGGTTTGCAAACTGCAACCATTTAAAGCTTCTATCCAATTAAAAAATTTACAGTTGGGATTAAAAAAAGCCTCTCTTCTGCTATGATGGCTTAACCCAGGGGGCAGGTTGCTGCTTTATGATTTTACAACTGCTTTTAAGCTCTAAACATCATGACATTTGTGAACATTTCATCGACTGCTTTAACTAACATTGTTGCAATGAGATCACGTCTTCAATGCTTCTCAGTTTTCTCCATGTACCATTTCCCTGGTGTTACACAGGAATGCTCGCTCTGTCTTGTTCAGCTTCCTGGCTCTGCTTTGAGGTGCACTTGTATTTATGTTCTCCTCTCTTTGTGTTGCAGCTGTTTCACTCCTATCCTCCAGCTGTATCAGGTATTCCTCCCATGATTCCTCCAACCGGCCCCTTTGGCTCGCTACAAGGAGCGTTTCAGCCCAAGGTAAGAAACACTTGAATCAGGCTGATGTTGTGAGCTTTAGAGTTAGCAGGTGGTTCAGGTTGTGGAGCACTTAAGATCTGAGTTACAGCCTAATTCCACAGAGGACCATTGGCTTTTTCCAAATTTATTACAAATCAGAATTATTTCTCACTGGATTCAGATATAACTACATACATTAAAAAAATACATATACATTAGGGCACAGTTAACTTTAGAAGCAATATAATTAGTTCTCAGATAGTAAGGTCATGTAATAATCAAGATTTTAAGAATTTGTGGTTGTTATTGTTTACTCCTTCCTGTAATGATCTGACAGCTCCAGCACAGTGCAGCATGCTGGTGTAGCTCTCCTCTGGTTCCTGACAGCCAGCATAGGGCAGGGGAACGGCTCTGGGCTTTGCTGCTTTTGTTTCCATCAAGTCACTCTTGATTTATAAGTGGGAGGAAATCATCCTCTGTAGTCTTTGCAACGAAAGACTGAAATCAGGATTGAAATGTCTGCAGAGAAGACACCTTCTTTCTTAAATTGGCCCATCCACGGTAATGACTGAATATGTAAATTGCAGTTCATTAGTGGAATTCTTCGTATGTATGGTAATCAGATCGTTAACAACTCTGTTACTTAATTGTTAGTTATACCCAAGCTGATTTCTTTTTTTCTTCACTTCAGTGTAGGAAGAAGCTCTCTCTAAATGAAGTATTTTTAAATTTTCTTTTCACAAAGCTTTGTTTTGCTATAATAGCTGAATATTTACATTGAAATCATGGGGAAAACTTCCATTTTTTTTTCAACTGGATGTTACTTTTTCCTGATGTATGGTAACAGTTCATTGTGGATGGAGTTCAGATGTTTGTACTAAAGAGATTACTGATGCTTTGTGTGCTGACAGTCAGATTGGCAGTTCTAGACAGTTCCAATATTTTACTGATAGGCAGCAGAGCACAAGCCTGGTCCTCCAGATCCTACTTTAGATGCTGTATCATAAGTATGTTGCTAATTGGGTTTTTGGTAGTGGAAAGATTTCCCAGTGTAAACAGTCGCTGTTCCCTCACATGTTTGGATTAAAGTAATGGGACGTTGGTGGGTAATGAAAGTTTGAAAACTGTGATTGTAATACCTGTATTACTGAGTGGATTATAATGGTTATACTTTCCTCTTTAAAAAGTTTATCTTTGTTACTTAGGCAATGTTAATGATAAAGAAGAATTATTTTTCACTTTCTGTTGCTTTTATGCACTGTGTTACTCATTGATGCTCTCTTTCCTTGTGGCATTTCTAGACTTCCAATCCTATTGATGTCGCAGCCAGACCTGGAACTGTCCCACACACCCTCCTACAGAAAGATCCACGGGTCTGTACAAAATGTTATCTTTTTCTCAAATCAAACTATTCCTCCTGTAAACCTTGAATGCTAGAGCTACCATCTTCAATATGTCCAAATGAACACTCTAAAACTAAACAGTTTAAATCCTGACCCTTACTTCTGTTCATTAGCAAAACCAAACAGATCCTGTGCAGTGGAAGAGCTCCTTCCTTGCTGTCAGCATCCCCACAACCCCAGGAGTAAAGGCATAAAAGTCCAATTCAACGTCAACGTGTACAAACCTCTTCAAGATTTATGTTTATACTCTGTAATTGTTTTTAATGTGGGTAATGACAGTTATTCCCTTGGTTACTGTATCATTGATTTCACCCGTGAAATACGGATGCACTTTATTGATCACTTGGCGCCTCAGGATTTGTGAGTTGTAGCGTCTGTGAACAGCATTTATTGTCTCAGCACTTTGTCTCTCAGCCTTTTTCTGCTCTTTGCAAATGCCCATGGGTTGTTGGCATGTTTGAATTAATACAGGTTGTTTTCAACAAGAAACATCATACAGTCATATTTTTAGAGAACTCTGAGTAAAGCAATGGGGAGCTCTCCTTAAAAACCGTGCTGCTTTATGGCTAAACTTTTTAAGTCCAGCAGAGCTGTTCTCTTTGGGTTACACCAAGTTTCAGTACTTTGGTTTGCTCTGGATTGGTGCTGTGGTTGAGCTTTATATCAAAAGGAAACATGTTTTTTCATTTCTGCTTATTCCACCCAATTGAAAAGATAACTAGAGCCTCCCATCATTAAGTCATTTAGCTTTATGCTCCCTTTCAATTTGTAAGGGAGTTTTGTTTATTTCAAGATGATTTATTGTGCCATCGCTGCATCTGCAAAGTACCTCTTAGACCTATAAATCTCCTTTAGTATTACCTTTCAAAAAAGAAAATCCAGGCCAAATGAGAAATACCAAATAAATTGAATTTATTTTCCAACATTAATTGATGAAATGTGAGCAAAAAAGGAGAATAAGAAGGTAATCTGCCCCAAAAACCACAGGCCACACAAAAAAATATTAATGAGAAAATTGATTTTGTTTTGTACAGCCTTTGTTTGCCAACATTTGTTGCAGTGTGAGAAATATTTAAGGCAAAGGCCACTTGTGACAGAGAGCACCTTGGGCAGTCAGTCAGTGCAGACATATGCAAGTTGAGGACCTAGTGCCATAGCCATGGAACAGACACAGTCCCTGCTTTTCAGGGGCACATCTGAAACACCATCCAGCCCATTCCAACCCAATTTGTGGGGTCAAGCCTGTGAAAAAGGGGCCCCGTCCCCTCTCCCATCTTCTCACGAACCAAGCAGCTTTGAAAGATGAGAGCAGAAGTTTGCCCAAAGGATAGACCTGTGTTTTTCTTCAGAATAGTTAAGCAGCCATTTTTGTAGCATTAAATCAACAGATTAATGATAGTGCCAGAGGACAGAGCGCCCTGTGTGAGGCTTGTTTGGTTGCTTGTCAACACTTAGGTACAAGAGCCGTGGGGGGAGGGACAGCGGCTCGACTACGGAGGCGAAGGACTAATTATTATCTGAAAGAGCTTCATTTGAAAGTAAAATGATAACATTTTAATTTCATCTCTTAATGAAGCAATACAAATTTGTTAATTAGAGCAATTGTTTGAGTGACAGGCATGTAACCAAGCTGTCATTTCTTCTTCACAGTTGACAGATCCGTTCAGGCCCATGTTGAGGGTAAGAAACCTTCTTGTGATACAGTTTGTCAAGCTCGTCTCAGTCCCCACCGGGTTAAAGCCGCAGACTAATTACAAAGCAGAGCCATGTTTCATCTCGGGTATTTTTGGGGTGTTTGCTGAGCAGCCTGGTCAGTCCTGCTTTGCAAGCATCTTGCAGGCACCCTGGGGAAATACACAGTTTCAAAGTTGGGAGATTTCTGTTCTCCTCGTGCAACCCCCTAGCCTGAATACTGGAGGAGAAATATTGATAATCCTTCTATCATGCTGGCTTACGAGGTTTCCTGAGCCAAATCCTAGAGACCCACTCTGGCAGTGATCCCCTGTCATTGCACTGCAGACTGAAGGATTTTGCTTTTTTTTACTTACTGTGTGTTTTCAGTGTTACTCCCACCCATGTGTCTCACTGCCAGGTATAGACAGACGCTCCGCTTCAAACACATTTTAGAAATAAGGGTCAAAAGATCCAGTCTTTCAATGATCCAAAAAGGCTTTTTGTTAGTTTTTCAACTTGTTCAAGAATATCTAGATTTGATCAAACCAACCAAGTGAACTTACTAAACCACTAGCACAGCTAATTGCTGTGAATAAGCAAAAGGCTTGAGTTTAGGGGACTGTGTGTGTGAGATGGGTTTGATTTTTTTTGTGTTTCTAATAGTTGGTTGATACACACCTAGAAATAGAAGGCAGGCCATATGCCATAGTTTGTGAATCAGTTACCAGTAGCTTGAGGAGCTTCTTGAATTCCTGTGATTATTTTTAAATCTGCAGGAATCGTTAGTTGTGTGGTTAACCATAGACCCCTAAATAACAAAATAGGATAAAGGGTATCCTGACTGAGTCTTTTTTCAGAAAAGATTTCTAGATGTCCTTGAATTGGAGTACAAAATTAACAAGAGAACCCAAATAGCACTCTGGTTCTCTCCTCCCTGTGACTTAAAAGCATGGTGACATGAAGGATGCAAAGAGCCTTCCCAAACAGAGTGATTTGACTGACCTCACCATTTTTTTAGTATACTCATGAACCAGAGTTTTGGAGTTACAGGCCAGCAATTATATGAGGGAGACAGGTTTGTTTTGAAAACCAGAGTGATATTTCTAAGTGCTTTCATTTTCATCCTTTGGTGGAAAGGCTAGTCTTGGAATAGCTTCCCATTCAGAAATGAACTCGATGTACAGTTGTGAGGCAGTCCAGCTATGCTGAGCAGTGACTAACTGGAGACAGTGTCACTGATTTCAGCAGCACAAGCTGCATTCTCAGCCAGCAGCATCAGAAGACTACAAGAGTGCCTAAAACCCAGCATGAGTTTATTTAGTGAGGAGAGTGACCAGGAGCACTGGATATCCAGATACATTTTTTATCAAGGGACAAATTCTTTGCGTTTCTGGTTTCCCAAGAGGATGGACAGAGAAGGCACTGAAGGGAGACCCTTTGCTTTCAGTTGCTTTGGCATGGGGAGTCCCCTAGATCAAAACAGACAGGGCTGAGTGGCTAGAACTAGAATAAAGCATCACAGGTGTATTGAAAGTTACTGATTCACGTTGTATCCTTTGTTTTTTCCAGAAACCTGGGAAGTGGTGTGCTATGCATGTTCACATCGCCTGGCAGATATACCATCACCAACAGAAAGTCAAGGTGAGTCTTTTGGGCACACCTGAGTTGGAGATGGATTGCACAGTGCAGACGGGTGTGAGGAGGAGTCTGCCTCTGGCTGTCAGCAGTCCTGTGGCTAATGCCTTGCTGAAGTAACCATCTGTAGAGTTACAGCATAACCTTCCTTTGCATAGTGATGACATGCCAGGATTAAAGTCCTTAAGGTAGAGTCTCAAAGGAATGTCTGTGATACCTTGGAACAAGGACACCAAGTCTTGGGCGATAACAAGCAGTTTATAGCTAGGAAGAGCTAAATGGGAAGAGCTATAGCGTTGCTTTTATTTATGACTGAAGACACAAACATATCAAGATCAAATTTTAAGTCTAGAGAAGCTAGACATGCATCTCATTCCTCTTATTCATGTTCACAGACAGAAGAGAGCACAGGAAGATTTCTCCTGTGCCTAAGTTTCCTTATCCAGTGTGTCTGCACAGGCTTCCATCAGTCTTTTTTCACAACCCACCTCATAGCTGGAGGTTGGCACCAGTACATGTCTGGGCTGCTGGGGCAGACACAGCCTCTCAGGTGAAGTCATGTTATCCAGACACTCACTGCACTGGAGGTTAAATCTTTCCTTTGTGAGACAAGCTTTGAGACTTCAAGGGTAAGGGCCATGCCCACTTTAGGCTCTCCTGAAACAGATGTCAGAGAAAAACAAATTATTTTTTCATTTAATAGGATATTTCCATTGTGCATGGCCTCTGAAGAAGGTTTATTTCCCTTTATAATATTTTCACTGTACTTGTCACTGAAAAATTCTGTGTTGCTCCTGAAGTTTTTCAGTCGGGTTGGTGTTCTTCACTGTTCATACTTCAGGAGTCAGTAGCTTGTGGTAGAATGTAGAATTAGCAAGGAGTCCATAGCACTTCACAGTCTGTGTATGCAATTGAATTGTATAAGGTAGTGCTATAAGAATATGAAGATGTTGAACAGATACTAAAGTCTGCAGCTAATAGAGTTTAAAAATAACCCTTTTAAACAAGGTTGACAGGTTAATTTGCTGCAGTAGACATATCTCTCTCCTCTGCTTCCTTATGTTTCCCCTGCTAGTGATCTTCATTCATCTTCCCATTATCAGAAAAGACAAGATTATAGACCTAGAGAGTTATATGTCCTTTTTTTTATTTTATTGAAAAGGTATTTTCTTGAAATGAAATTATTATTCCCATGCTATCTATGTCCTTTGAATCTTCCTTGGTTTGATATTCAGAGAGAGGTCATGCTGGTGTATTTATAACTCATAGTAAATGCTGTTTTCATGCAGCCATTTCTTTTACCTAATACTTTTCTGTCTTGCATATTAAAAAACAGGAATAAAGGCCAGAAGTACAGGAAAGGGTGTTACTTGACTTTTTAAGGCTGTGTGTGATGATACTTTCAAGAATAATTAGGAAATGTATTTCACTAAAAATGTATTTCACACAAAAATTAAGTATGGTCTAGAGTCAGGAAGGTGAGTTGGTTTATATCCCTGTGGGGGACATAAGTCTCCTGCACAGGAACAAAGTCCTCCCCTCTGCATGCGACCACCAAGTGTGCAGTCTCTGGCTGAAAGCTTGTACAGAACGATTTTTCCTTCTAGCCCAAGGCTGTGAAGGTGCCTTTTCTTCCACACAAGCTGAAGATGCTGCCTTGACCATAGAACAGGGAATAAAAGAGATTTACTCAGATTTTAGGTTTGCGTGCAGTGTCACCAGGCTGCTTGCAAAGCATGGAAAGGTTGGTAACTGTCTGGCCCACTAGTAATTGCTTGCAGAGGGCAGCAGCAGATGGTGAAGAAGCAGGCAAGATAGAAAGCTTTAAAACAGCACCTTTGTGACCCCAGGAAGAATTGCATGCAGCTGTGGATGCTGTTTCCCTGCCTGGACCCCTGCACCCAGGCACAGTTCAGACCTGCGTAACCTGTCTGCACGCCCAGGGAATTCCCCAGGCAAAGCCAGGGTTGCACATCAGCTCTGGGCACAAAGCAGTTTTACACTTCTCAGGCTGGCCAGTGCGTCACTGGCCTGGACTCAAGAGAGGTTTTATGCCCTGTAATTGACCCTGGCTCTTGTAGGAAAGGCCTTATGGCCTGATCTAACATGCCATGAAATTAGTGCAGACATTTGCATTGATTTTAGTGCGCCCTGAGTTAAGGTGTTACACGTGTGCCGGACTTAAAATACATTCATGAGGGTTGTCATCAAGAGGAGTGCTCTCTGGAGCAGCAACTGGGGCTAAAATAAATCTGATCAAGTTTCTTTGGTACTATTTTAAGGTAAACCAGCACATTTGAAAATCTTGTAACACATCCATGATACTCCTGCTCCTCTTCAGATGGGATCTTTTTTGTTGTTTAGAACAGCGCTGCTCATATGGCTGCAATTAAAGCTTCAGGCAGTTTTTGCTGTTCTGAGTAATGCCTGTCAGAGGTTTATAACTTGGTTGTTAAAAAGAAGAATAAAAAGAGCTCTCAGCATAAAAATCTGGCACACAGGCTTCAACGGAGGCATTTGTATCTGAATCTTCTGAATGTTTTTTAATTATTAAAGCACTACAATGTTACTTTTTTAAAAGACGTGACCTTAACTTGGCCAGCTTTTCCACATCAATATTCTTAATGGCCATTATCTCAAAACATTGATAAAGATTTTGTTTTGTTTTGTTTTGGCCTCTTTTTTTTATCATAGCTATATAGACACGTTACTAGCACTTGAAAAACAGCTACTAGGCATGCACATTAACTTGGTCATAACTTTTTAATATGCATATTTATGTCATTGTAATAGTCTATATTCCGAGCTGGCACAGTATTAAATACTGATTTATAAAGCGTTACATGCTCTAGAATTACTGTTAAGATCTCCTGGTTCAGTGTTACACATTTGTAAATCCTTTCCACTGACCTGCACAATTAATCAGCAATTGGTGCTCAGGGAGTTCTGGCAGCCACAGGTAATTGGGAATTTGGTTTTCCTCTTCTTTCTATAAAACTATTGAAGTAAGGATCACTAAAATGAGTACATGGCAAAAGAACCCAGTCTTCTTCCACTTATCATTTAAAATACAACTACCTCAGCAAATTTACCTTCAAAAAGAAAGCCTGCTGGTTCCAATGCCATAGAAATAAAGACAGCAACTTAGTGTTTTGAATTTGGAGTGCAAGCAGTCAAAGTTTGGACTCAAACACGCTTCGTCAGTAATTGGATTCATTTTAGCCCCTGGCTTGCCCAGTTGCAGCCTGAGAGGCACTGAAGGATGCACTGCATCAAGTAGTTCTTGATTGCAGCTTCACATTTAAAATTAATGGTTCTGGTGCCCATTGACTTGTCTCTGCTGGAACTGTCTGGTGAGGGGTTCCTGGTGTGGGTGCTGTGCCTGCTGCAGCTGCTGCTCCCACCCAGCCCCTGCCCACCAGGGACCAGGTCCAAACCAACATTTCTCTTTGTTTTTATCATTTTAAGACAAACCTATTCTTACAGCTAAGCAAGTGTCTCGAGGCCTCTTCAAAGATTCTTTATGTTTGTTAAGTCAGGTCTGTGCTGAAATGCTTTGCTCCAGAGGGATGGATGTGAGCATATGTGAAAACACTGCTGAAATTTGCAGGAAATGTGCATTGGGAGCCTGAGATTTTCTCTCTCTGCCTAAGATCCCCCTTCCAGGAGAACAGCTGTGCACCTATGCTCGGGGTCCCAAAAACTAATATTCTTGTTAAAATGTCAGTTAGCATGAATAAATTGCTATACTGACGTCATTCTGAAAGTGCCTTTTACTGCTATCTTTTAGGACAGTCTCTTCCAAACCCTGTTTTTTACATTTCAGAAACAGATGCAGTCTGACCCGCACAAGCTGGACTTTGGCTTGAAACCTGAATTTCTGAGCAGGCCACCAGGCCCCAGCCTTTTTGGAGCCATCCACCACCCCCATGACCTGGCCCGGCCCTCCACTCTCTTCTCCACAGCCAGTGAGTACTGAGAATTGAAATCTCCCTCTTCTGGCACACTCATTAAAATGCTAATCCTTGCCATGTTAAAAGGAAATTTCCCATATGCTTTGGCTTATGAACTCTCTGCCAGACATGCCAGGGGCTAATAGTCTATTCGATAAATATTTTAAAATTCTATATGCTTTTGTAAAAGCCCAACCTCCTGAAAATGCCATCCAGGTAGTAAATGGAGGAGTATTTCTTCACACAGTGATGTCCGATGCATCATGGAGATGACAGGTTGGAAATAAGCTGTATTTTACATGCTCTTTTTTTTTTTTTTTTTTNTTTCACACATTCTCACCCCTGCCCCTTATACTCTAACTGGGAATTTCTGTTCAGAAAAGCAGCTGCTGTTTGCATGGGACCCTAACCTGAGAGCCCCACACAGCGTACAGCAGTCTCTGCTCACGAGTTGCCATTTAAGAAATGATTGTCAAGCCCAGTGAGGCCCTGTCTGAGTTTGGCTGGGAATTCACCCTTGTGCTTTGTTTTGGCAGGTGGGGGTCACCCAGCCGGCACCCCCTTTGGCCCACCACCTCACCACAGCAACTTTCTCAACCCAGCTGCTCACTTAGGTACGTTCTCTCTGCAACTAATTAACAGTGAATACAACAAACATTGGCCATTGAGACCATTAAAGGTTTCCCATGTGGAGACTCTTTGAGTGTCCTGCCTACTTAACCTTTACAAGTGGCACATTTTAGCTATTACCCAAATAGCAGTTCTAAATACACATAATAGTGTCCCTGACAGCATGTTTTGAAATAGTTGTGGAATGAGTTAGAGGAGCAGTGACAGGGCTGGTTAGGTTTCACTGCAGTCGTCTTTATAACCAATCAAATAAAATGCCTTAAGATTAAGGCTTCAGTTCATGGAGGTGTTTCTTCTCCTAACTCCTACTCAGATGTCTACTTTTCCATTTAAGTGAGTGGGAAAGATCCTTAAAATCTTATGATCTGACCTCAAATGTGTCTAATAGTGAAAATTAGTGAATATGCATTTAAAAATGGAACTGCACAAGTTACCAAATGTTGTTACTTCCCTTCTAACTTATCCATGTTGTAACAAATAGTCTGCTGCCTAGGGGAGCACCCAAGGTCAAGATTCTAAATTGGCATTTTATTTTGCATAAGGAAGGATTTGGGAGGGTCACCAAATTGATATGGCAGACTCACAATGTAGGTTTGTCATTCTGCACTTAGGTGCCCATACTAAATGCTTGGCTTGGCTTCCTCTTCTCAGTGCTGGTCATTATCAGAAGTAGTTTCTTCAAACTTGTTAGACTTCTCCAAAATAAAGTGAGAAGAGAATTTTCTTCGTATGACTATATCCTATAGTATGCATTAACTGCTAAAAAAAGAATTATTCCAATACTTTTCAGCCCGTACTAGGTTTTTGTATAGTATTAGCAATAAATATCAAAAGAATTACAAAATGTTCAGGTCAGCATGACATATCAGGGTAATAGGACATTTTATTTATATCCTGGCTATGGTTTAGGAGACATGGCCTGAGGGTATTTGGAGCACAGTTATAATGGTCTTGCTAGCCAGGGACATTTCCTGAGAAAGACCCTGGAATTGAATTGGAAGGGAATAAAAGGAAATAGAAACGGAGATGCTTGCAGGTTTTAAATAAAGTAGCTACTTACACTGAAGTAGAGGCCTCAGTACTCTGTGTATTTTAACATCTTGTTTTATTCTGAAAAGTCTTAATAAAACACTCCCATGCATACTGTCATCGGACAAACCCCACCGTGTTTTATGCCCCACTCCCTCAAAATCACTGCTGGGTTGTGGGAGGAGGCTGTTTAGCTAGACAGACACAGGCTGAGCTTCACGCAGCCTTTACTGCAGTTGGATAAGATGTTTTATCATAACCCCCAAGAGGCCAGGAGGTTGAGCTGTTTGTGTTGGCTTGCAGAGCCTTTCAACCGCCCGGCTTCCTTCAGCGGCCTCACCGCAGTGGGCAGCAACGCCTTCGGGGGACTCGGCAACCCCACAGTCAGTGAGTAGCCTCCTTCTTGATGAATTCTTCTTTGCTGGGTCATTTGGGTTAATGAGGGATGGTGCCTATTTGCTGTCTTTTTCACCAGTTGCTTAGACCACATACCACTAAGAGATGGGAATTTGAAAAGCAACCTTTTTCATCTAAATAACAGCATTTTTTAGTCATCGGTAAATTATTTTCTATTAGTTAAAGTTTCTAGTCGTTTGGGTTCAACTTAGTGCTGAATGTCACCATTACATCGTTCAGTAATAATAATAATAAAAGAATATAGAACCTTTCCTGTGTGACCTAGTCTAGGTGGTCCTGCTCTGGCAGGGGGGCTGGACTAGATGATCTTTTGAGGTCCCTTCCAACCCTTAACATTCTGTAATTCTGTGAACCTATGAGTCTAAGGAGTTTGTGAAATTGCTCATGGTTTTGTTGCATGTTCAAAACTAGTTAATGTGTGCAGCATCCCTAGCGGTGGATGGGAACATTTTTATTTTTTTTTTTTTTGTCTCACCAGTAATCCAGGACATATGCCTGGAAATCTAATCTGTATTTATTTGTCCAGGATCATCAACATTTCTCTAGATTTGGCCAGTCACGAAAGATCATCTTTTTAAAAATCACTCCCTTTCTCCATACTTCAAATCTGCCATGATTTCGGTCACATATTATTTTACTTTGGTTCAGGATCAAGTGCAACAAGTTGCATTATTTATAGTCCAAAATAATGGTCATTTCCCAATGTCTCCAAAATATTTGGAATAAGGGTCATTGTCACTTTTATCTTACGACCTCATCCCTCGTCAATTTTACCCACAGCATCTCCCTTTCCAATTAAAACTGCCCCTTTTTAGGAATGAGACCCTCTAATGAATCTCTGTTAATTTCCTTTCCTTTTCCAGCTCCCAATAATATGTATTCATTTTAACTCTGAGTGCTGTAAAAGTTGTTTTGGTAAGTACCTTCACTAGAGCATACCTTTTTCTTAAACCTTTTTGTTTTCCACTTCACCATTTCAGCACCCAACTCAATGTTCGGCCACAAGGATGGCCCCAGTATGCAGAGCTTTAGCAACCCTCACGAGCCCTGGAACCGACTGCACCGAACTCCTCCTTCGTTCCCGACCCCTCCGCCCTGGCTGAAGCCAGGAGAGCTGGAGCGCAGTTCATCTGCTGCAGCTCATGACAGAGATAGAGATGTAGATAAACGAGACTCATCTGTTAGTAAAGATGACAAAGAAAGGTACGAAAGAACACTTCCAAGAATTGTCTAGTTCAAAGCTTGGGGCTCTGTTCCGCTTTTAACCCTTCCCAGCCTGGCACATTGTTAAACCAGAGCTTCAGTAGAGGGGCACCTGGAGAGCTGATGCCGTTGCTGCCTGCGATGCGAGGCACTGCGGAAGATGCAGGTTTCTAACTCAGGTGTTTCCTACTGCTTCTGTTTCTCTTCTCACCTGCACTGCACTTCACCTGAAGGAGCTTTGCTGGAGCAGAGTTCAGGCAGTGTCAAGTGAGAATAGAATCAGACTCACACTCTTACCTTGTGGGTCACATTTTCACAGGTCTTTTGAAGACCTACCGTGTAGATAGGTGCCTGACAGGATGAAAAAAAGGATGATGAAGTCCATCAGACACGTATCTGCACCTCTGAACACCTAAATAACTTTGCAAATCAGGCCTTGTCCACAAAACAAATAACACTACCTCCCTCTCTAAAAATGAAGTGACCAGAAGGACCACTGATAAAGCTGTAAAATTCTAACACTGTAGAATGCACCAGGTATGTCGTGTTCCAACACCACAGTAAGTTTCAGTGCATGCACTTCATTAAATGAACCTTAATTCCCCTCAAAAAAAGCCACACACACACGTGTACTGCGGCTACACACCTTCTAGCACAGTTTTTATTCAGTGTTTTACGTGGACTTGCACACTAACATGTCCAGGCTGGGAAGGGTTAATGGGAAGTAAAACCTGGTCATATTTTTTTTGTCAGGACTGTTCCCATGATACAGTTAACTCAGTAACAATTCCTCTTAACATTTAAGTACCAAATTATAAGAATTTGCCATTCAGCAAGTGTCATGCCTTCCTTGAAAAATGTAGAGAGGCTGATTTCAGCTTTTTCAGTTGTGGCTTAATGGCTTTCCTGTTAAGTGTGCACATTACTACATAATGGCTATTTGTTTCTACTTTTTTGACAGAAAAGAATATTTAGGAGATGTGCTTTTCTGACTTCTCTGTCACTAACCCAAATATAAGCATTAGTAGCCTTTTCTAAAAGAAGTTATGCTAACGCATTAGATATTCTAAAAATACATTGAAGAGCTTTTCTATGTTGTTGTAAAACATGAAGAGCAAGTCAAACTACAGATCTTTTCACCTACATTTTCCATTTGGAATATTTTCTGTTTGGTAGCATAGCTTCATTATTTTCATGTCTGGTGTTAATGCTTCAAAAGAAATTGCTGTAACAAATTGGGGATTCTGTCCTGCAAAAAGCTTAAGCATGTGAGTAACTTTACTGGCTTGAATGGCAAAGCATTTTAGTTACTACTGATATGGGTAGTCTTTAAAATTATGTGATTATTTCAGTTGCTGTTTTGTTGGTTTCTTATGAAGTGTTTCTGCTGAAAAAAATCCCTTTCCGAAATACATCCCTTGCAAGCTGCTTTGGCATTGCCTGAACTCCATATCATAGCTCAGAGCATATTTATTTTCAATAATTTGAGAGCTTAAAAGTAAGCATCATTCATACTTCATACTTCTTGCACAATTATGGCTACCAGTTGAGAACAATAATGGTTTTGCTGACCTAGTGTTGCTGTGCATCCATCTGTGTGGTTTTGAAGAGTTCTACTTTGCAGCATGCTCACACTGTTGTCTGTATGAGAAGATGCTGAGAATCCTTTCCTGGAGACAATGTCTGGAGTAGTTTGTGAGCCCCTCATACCTATTCTTCACCCTCAGTGGCACCCAGCGGAGTGAGGATGTAGCCGTGCTTTCTAGTTGAGGTCCCAATCTCTGTTACCTATTTTAAGCTAATTTGCCCAGACAGGAAGAAGTGAGAGTCACACCCAGAGGTATGGTTTAATCTCAAAATCATCCTGCCATCAAGGGTCTAACTTTATCAGCCCTCAAATGAGCCATCTAGCCAAAAGCATTCATCTAAATTTCTTCTATTATCAGTGGAAAGGTTTCTCAGAGGTACTCTTAGCTTGGCTCTTCCCCCTAAGATCAGTGTTAGGATGGGGTGCAATGAATCACTGGTCACTCTGTATGGCCAGTGTGCCACAGCCCCTTCCCAGCCAGGCTGAGATAAGGTAAATCCACCAAGACAGCTCAGATAATATGAAACTACAATCCATGACCCCGTCCTAGGTGCAGAGCTGGCCATGGAGTTACACTGCAGCGTCCTGGTACAGCCCCCACTTTCTCCTGGAACATCTTTTGCAGTTGTGAAGGTTTTGGGGTTTTAAGGACTCTCTTACTCCAGCCCAGCTTTAGGAAAAAAATAGTAAAAATAACTATGAAAATATGAAAAGTAGGATTTGCTCCTTCTCTGTGGTATTTTGTTTAAAAGATGTCACTGAGCAGTTCCACAATGGTAATGTCATTTAAGTGTATGTAATCCTAGAGCATTAAAAAAAAACCCCCAAGAATCTATTGATCTTTTTATCAACATAAAATGAGGCAAAGTACTCAGCATTACTTACTACTTACTTAGTAATGAGTTTATTTGAGAATATGATCTTAAGTTTCTTCTTTGTGGAGCCAGAGGCTTAGGGCTGTTCCCTTATTATTAACCTAAGGAGCCCTTGACAAATCTGACAATAAAAAGTTATTCTCTCTCTGACCACTGAACTACATGTAGGTCATTTAAGTGAGCTATATAATCAATAGCCTCTTGAGATAATACCATTACTGTAATTGAATAGAATGAAATTGGCAAAGGAATATGGGATTTTGGTTGCACTCATATTTTTCTTTAGTTACAGAAAATGCCTGTTCTTTTCTCTAAATATTATACATAATTTAAAATACATCAATTACATAGAAAATTGATTTAATATCAGCAAAAGGACTCAATGAGCTCTGCTAGTGAAATAAAACAATTAAGAGTGCACTCTGAACTAGTCCCAAGAGCAAAATAAAGAAAAGATGAGATGTTGCAGAGTCCACAAGCCAGTGCTTTCCTAGCAAATTTGAAGAATTGAGTCTTCACGTTGAGAAGCCTTCATTGGAGTGCTTTGACTTATTCTCACTGTGTCCATATCTGGAGGCTGTTAAATCAAATGCCTCAACTTTTGGTGGAAAGCAAGAGGAGGGAAATGAGAGCCAGGACACCATTTCCAAACACTGTGTCTGTGTTTAGAGCACAGTCCATCAAAGCAGAACATGATACCAAGGAGTTAATTGGTAGCCAGTGCAGACTAGGCAGCTCTGGTATCAAATGCTCTGTCTTACAAATGTTTTCTAGCAGTCACATTCTGGACTCTTGAAGGTCCCTCAGACATGGCCAATAAAATGAGTTTCAACAGCTCAGTCTAGACACTTTTCCCTCACTTTTGCCTTTAACAGCACATTGTCCATCACTCTGCATGGAACAGAATTTCCTTGCTCAGCAATCAGGACGTGTCCAACACTGACTATCCAGAGCTGTCTTTATGGAGAGACTCCAACTCGGAGATCAATTGACATTAGTGAGAGGTTAAAATAATTGGAGCTGAGGAATTAGCTTTACCTTATGCATTTGATTCATTTTAAGTAGGAAAGCTTTTTCACCTAGTGTTGCCTGTAACAACTCCTGGTCAACACTGCTTCCAGAAAATAAGTGGTATAGAATCCATTCACATATTTAGATTTTTGTTCCACTGCCAGACGATAATTCCCTAATCTTTTGTGCAACATAAATTGAAAGATGGAATGAATTCATAGTATTTTGAGATTTCCTAGCATTGGCAGGGAGATGCATTGGCCCTGACCCTCTTCTGCTTGCTCTACCCTAGAAATAGGAAAGGGTTGGTAATCTGAAGAGCAACTGACTCCAGAGAGGTGGTGTTTTCAGGGCTACCCTGAATGATGGGCATATAAGGTAGACTGATGTCTGCTGAGGAAGTCAACACACAAAATATACATGATGGCCACTTCTGTGGAAACACTTACACTGAGGGTCACTGCACACTTAGAGAAGTGCCTGCCTCTTCAGAGAGGTGGAGTGTCACCATCAGTGCTGCTGTCTTGAGGGCGTTTTGGTTTCAGTTTTGAGAAGTTAGCTTAATGATGAGAAGTAAATTGAGAAACTAGAAAACGGAAGAGAATAGAGATAAGAAATTAGTAACATACATAAGTCTAAAAATCTTTTTAAAAGTCAGTTGAATGAAATGTCATCTATTTTTCTGAATGAATTTAGCTGCCTCTCTTTTTTTGGATGAAATTCGTATGTTTTTGTTTTTATTAAGACTGTTGTCTTACAAATGTGTACTAGAGCTAAATTCCCTTGGGAGCCTTCTATGGACTTCAGCATTTGAAATCTCAATCAGATCATTCACAAAGCAGCTTTGGGGATTGAGATAATAGAATAGGCCTAGTTTAGAGATGGGATGTTCTTCTGGTGTTTTGGGTGTGCCAAAGGAACAGTGTGTTTAATGGTGCATGTTAGTAGCTTCCTGCAAAGCAGTGAGTATAAAGTCAGACACCCTAGATGCTTTACTTGCAGAGTTTCTCATGCCTTCATTTTTACACTTCTTTCTTCTAGGGAGAGCATTGAGAAAAGACACTCCAGCCATCCTTCGCCAGCACCTATCCATCCAGTAAACTCCCTCGGACATAATCGCAGCTCAAATGAGCAGATCAGGAGCCATCTGAACCCTGAGGTTCGAGAAAAAGAGAAACCCAAAGAACGAGAGAGGGATCACTCCGAATCTCGGAAGGAAATTAATGTTGAAGAGCACAAGGTGAAGGACAACTATATTTCGGAGAAAGAAGGCCTGAGCCATGAAAGCAGAGTGGTGGAAGAGTCTAAGCAAATGCCCAGGGTTCCTTCACCCTATGCTAGGCCCCCGGTTGTGGAGAGCACCAGGCCCAATAGCACTTCAAACCGTGAGGCCGAGAGGAAGAACGAGCCGGCGTATGATAACCCGAAGAAAAGCAATGAAGTCAAAGTGAAGGAGGAGCGAAAGGAAGACCATGATGTTCAACCTGAGGGACCTCAGACTCATAGGTCATCTGATCAGCCACCACCTATATCTACATCTAATGTCCATCCAAGTCCTTTAGTGTCTATGCCCATGACTGTAGGTGTAACTGGGATACATCACATGAACAGCATCAGTGGCCTGGATAGGACTCGCATGATGACCCCTTTTATGGGAATTAGTCCAATTCCTGGTGGAGAACGTTTCCCCTATCCTTCTTTCCACTGGGATCCAATGAGAGATCCCTTAAGAGATCCATACAGAGAGCTAGATATTCATCGGAGAGACCCCCTGGGCAGAGACTTCTTGCTGAGAAATGACCCCCTTCATCGTCTTTCTACGCCAAGATTATATGAAGCAGACAGGTCATTCAGGGATCGAGAACCTCATGACTACAATCACCACCACCATCACCACCACCCTCTCTCTGTTGACCCTCGACGTGAGCATGAGAGGGGCAACCATTTGGATGATAGGGAGCGGTTGCACATGCTCCGAGAGGACTATGAACATGCACGCCTGCACTCAGTTCACCCCGCCGCCTTGGATGGGCACCTGCCTCACCCAAGCCTCATCACACCAGGACTTCCTAGCATGCACTACCCCAGAGTCAGTCCCCCGACGGGACACCAAAATGGCATCCTCAATAAAACTCCCCCCACAGCAGCTCTCAGTGCCCCTCCACCTCTTATTTCTACTCTGGGACCTCGGCCTGGGTCTCCCAGAAGGACTACTCCTCTGTCAACAGAGATGAGAGAGAGGCCTCCTTCTCACACCCTCAAGGACATTGAGGCTCGATAAGCAGAGTGAGACTAAATAAAAACCGGAGAAAGAGGGACAGAACGTTGTAAATGAACATAATATAAAGACCTTCTTACTAGTCATTGATACAGACTGGGGATGTGACCCACTGTACAATATGTATAGACCTGAGTGCAAAGATTTTGAAATGGTTTTTTTGTATATTATATGTTGAAATTTTCCAGATCTTTTAGCCAAGTCCATCTGTTCCTCGTGTCTCCTACTCTATTTTATTTCTAGTTTAAAAATTTCAAAATTTGAACTGAAGAACAAGACATGAATCTGAAAGATTTGACTAGAAACTAACCACCACCACCAGTGTCAACCATACAAAGCTCTTTCAGACCTGAAGTGAAGACAATTGTAGATATTTATGTAAAAAGATTGCTTCATGGGTTAATGGTTCATATATGCAAAAAGGGTAAGATGAAAGCTTTACTTTGTACAAATGTAAATAGATAAAATTAAGTAACATAATACATTAATACTTCTTAAACTGTGCTATTTGCAAACTTAATATTGATCAACACAGTCTGCTTATGCTGTGTTACATATATTGTTATAGACAGCTAAACCCCTTCAACTATGCAATGAATTTTAAGGCTTTTCACAAAAGCCTTTATAACTCAAAGGAGCCTTTTCAACACACAACATAATTAAAGTCATATTTTCCCTGAACGAGCTCATCTATACCAGAAGCCTCTTTCTCTTGCTTGTTTTGATGAAGCAGCAGCCAGTTAGCAGCGTAGTTTTCTGTCTGAAGCCCTACATCAAGATGCTGATGTTGCAGTAGCTCATGTATTCCTTAGAACACGTCAGGGTTAGGGATCTGGAATCACTGATGCTGTAGCCATGACAGATTGGTTTTCAGTCGCATTTGTCTGGGTTAAACAGAGTAATAATGAAATGCTGGATATTTTCCAGAACTCATCACTTAACGTGTCAAATTTATTTTTGGAAGAACATCTGCTTACAGCCATTCATGTCTGTTTTTATTGCCAGTGTGGCATTTTTATCTGTACACACACCTTTTTTTTTTTTTTGGGGGGGGGGGGGGTTAAGTGATTTTCAGCTGCATTGAAACAGATCCTACAAGAAAGCTAATGCTTTTTGAAATGATGGATATGTTTTCACTGTGGATCAGTAGTTTAATTAATGAACTCCGATGCAGATTTCATAATGCAATTTATTGTATTTCAGTTGGTAATAAAGTCTGTGAATAGATAACAGGTCAGCCTTGGTGTTCCCTAATCATAGAAGACATGAAATAACATGAAGAACATGGTCCTTTTTAAAAATATGCATCAATCTTCTGAAATCTGTCTTTTCATAACACACTTTTTTATAACGCGTTAAGTTTCTTGTCTAAATATTTGGAGAGAATATGACTTTATCAGAGAGAATTCACTATCTTGTCTACTGGACTGTAAAATATATGTATGAAATAAAATTAGTTCCATTGGTCTTCTAGTGTATTAAAGTGCTATCTGAAGTTGTTATCCTGTTTTGGCAAAAAAAAAAGAAAAAAAAAAAAGAAAAAAGTTACCTACAGACAGTTGTTTCTAATGATCAGAGATCTATTTTAGTAGTCAACTGAAGGTTTAGTTGTGAGCTTCAGATTTTGTGAACTCCAGATGTTGTGCAGTGGTTTTTTTTTTAAGAACAAAAGGAAAAATACAAAAAACCCCCAACCCTGAAGAATATGTACACTGGAACCGTAGTGGTAGCTTTCAGTATTGTAAAGAGATTGTTATATACGAACCTTTTTGCTGTTTATCCTGTATGTAATAAAGTCCTTTCTAGATCCTATGTGAAAAGCAAAGTGAAGCGGCTCTCAATCTTCAGCATGTTTCCTCATCAGCGAAGACTTGTGTAATGTAAATTGTGCCATGTTATTAAAAAATGTGAACTAAACTGCTAGGTGCTTGTTTGTGTGGAGTACCCCCTTGCTGCTATGGGGGAGAAGGACTTTTTCCCAAGAGTGGGGTTTTTGTTCAGCAGAAATAGCTGTGAAAAATGTCAAGGAAATGGCAAGCTTTTATAAGCCATCTTGTTATAATTGTTATAATCATCAGGAGAAAAAGGAACAAAAAGGAGACTAGATCCTTGGCTTGTCTGGATTTAAAATATAGGCACACCCTACTCACATTAGCTTTTAGTTAACTGTCCTATTGGTCTTTCAGGATAGTCCTGCACTTAAATAGGTGGCTGTAGGGAAGCCCTGCTGGGAATTTGCACAATTCCACACAAGCCAATGGCATTTTACCAGTTTTCATCAGCTAAAGGTATGGCTGTCGGTTACTATGAACAATTTGTACATAAATATGTCCAATTTACTACAAATTGTTTAATTCTTCATAGTACAGCTTTTGTGGTGTCCTGTTTTGGAAAAAAAAGAATAGCTTCTCATGATACATGATTTCCAGGAGGGCTTGTTTGGTTGGTTTCTTTACAAGCTTGTTGCAAACACTTCAAAACTTGTATCAAAGTTACTTTAGCAGAGGTCATGTGTGATACTGAAACTTGCTTTCTTGGGCAAGACTTAGGAAATCTTTCTTCTCCTTCAATAACTAATTACCAGTTGGTTTGGTAAGCAGTTAAATGTGTGCAGACACGTATTCAATTTGGGTTGGTTTCTTTCTTCAGCCCTCTGGCACTTCTGTCTGTGTTCTTCTGTTTCTCCCATGTAAATCTGATGAAAGTGAAATTTTCTTTCATTTCAACCATGTAAATAGGAGACAAGAATAGCCCTTTGTCTTTTTAAAAACATAATTTGTGTAAACTGTGTAGAATGTGCAATAGTAACATAATGTGCAAAAGAAGCCTTTTTCTTTTTTCTGTGAGGAACCCACATCAGTCTTCTAGATGCATAGCATTAAAAAACCTTCCAAATTTCTACAGGAAAACTGGTTATAGATGGCTGTAGAAGGATGAAAACTGTTGGAGCAAGCTTGCACTGATATGGTGTGAGGGGCTTTATTGGAGAGGGTCTGATGAGAGCAGCATCTCCCAGGCTCATCTCAGAGCACCGTAATAGGAGTCCTAACAGCTTTGTCTGTCTTCAGGGGGAAGAAATGTGGTATCCGATTGCACAGATGATGATCCTTGTCCTCCCAGGTGCTAAGCACATCCTGCTGATGGTCCTTAAATCCCAGTCAAGCCAATGAACCCTCACTCCCAGAGTCCCAGGAAGCATCAAGGCACTTCACTGTCTTTGAATTCTATATAATTTAACTGGCTCTACACCTCTGTGGATCTGGGTGTCATAAGAGTTTTGATGCTCAGAGGAATATACTTGAAAGGTATAGTAAGAGATGAAATGAGATTTTTGAATGCTTTAAAACTTTTTAAGGTGCATTCATTGCTTTTCAAAAGTTTGATAGACATTAAGTTGCAGGTGCAGACAATTTAAACTTTTTAGTGGGGTTTTCCATGCACGACACGTGTCTTAAACTTTCTATTTTTGAATTCCTAGTATTTAAGAAGTTAAGTTCATTTAAAGACCATGCCAAGTACCACCTTTAGGAATGAAATGAGTCAAGGGTATTATTCTGCAGGGTGGGAGAGATGTGGGTCATAGAAAACCCTGAGCTACTATGCTTACAACACCAAGGACCTTTGCTTTGTGCTTTAAAGCTCCCACCCTCCCACTGTCTGACTAATTAGCAGGTTCCCTCACCAGTTGGGATGCTAAAGCAGTGTATAGGAAGTGATTCTTTGAAAGCAGTCATAACACTTGTCCTCTGGTGCAATGTTCATTTTATGCCGTGGTTTGTCCCTTCTTTTTTAACTTTCTATATTGTTGGCTTTATTTTTCCTTATTAAATGCATAGCTCTAACCTGGTTTTCTGCTGTTCATACCTTGCTGATGCTCTCTTGCCTTTTTGCCAGTCATGCTTTCTTTTGTGGCTTATGATAGCTAAAGCTGTTCTGAGGCAGCAATAAACACCACAGGCAAGTTTTTCTGAGAGCTGTAGACACTATATTTTTGTTCCTTTTTACCTTTACCTGTATGAGCTGATGAAAATGTGTAGTCCTTGCTGGACTGGAAGAGAGGCAGATGGAGGTTGGGGAGGATTTTACTTGAAAGTATTTTCGTTTGCTTTGGCTGTGCCTTGTTAAGTAAATATTTAGCTTGATTCTTGATAATTTGAACTCTTAACTACTGCTTCACACATGTAGGTGACCTCTGCTGAAAGCCACCTGGGGCACTGGAACAAGGTAACAGACCATTGGTTATATTCCCTTCACAGAGGAGCTCCTTGGCTTACTGCTTTTGTTTCTGGCAAGACGGAAGAGCAAGCTGTGGTTCAGTGACCAAAGACCCAGGTTACATAGGGGCTTCTTACTCCCATGGTGACTTGGTTAAGGCTCACCTGGATAAACCAACTGGTTTCTTTGGATTCCAGCTGCCATCTTTGGAGGCATACTTATCCATAGCTTCAGAAGGGGATTTGGAGCAGGATCTCACTTTAAATGATCTGAATTGCCTTTTGAAGGTGACTCTTCCTTAACTCCAGATGAAGACTAGCCTCTAACTTGGCTGGTTCAGAGAGGTACATGCAGATGAGTGGTGGGACTGCCTCCTCCCTCACTGATTTTACAGTCTCATCCTTTGCATTGTGAAGCACCAATCCAAGCCATGCTTTATGTGAAGCGCTTTGAGACACAATTTGTCCCCATGTGATTGCACTGGGCTTGGTGTCCTGACTGAGGCAAGTAAGCTTTCCTCAGTGCTGCTAGAACACACAAAAAACTGCAATAGTACTAGACCAGAGTGAAAACTGAAGGCCTCAGTGAATTAGTCATGGTAACCACTATAAAAGACTCCATATTTTTGCTAGCCAAGAAAAAACAAAGCTGCAGGTGAGGGCAGCCTCTGTTCTCTCTGCACCCTGTCTCCATCTGGAGGGGGTTTCACTGATTGTGGCCCTGGGCAAGGTGGGAGTTCCCAGCTGGCAACACCTCCTAGTGCTTTTGTGGAATTTCCCTTTCTGTGAGCTGTGTGTTGCAGGGGGAGGAAGCACTTTCTTTTTGTTCAGGTATCTTGCAGCTAAAATAACTTTATCACAAAGACACCTTTTATAAATGGTAAAGTGCAGCTGGGAACACAAAGCTCCAAGTCACCAGTGTAATACCAGCCACCTACTGCCTGAGTCAGCCCAGGAGCCACCCAGGGGAACTAGGTCACTGCCATAGTCACCATGAGAATACAAAGCCCCCAACTGGGTAAACTGCAGAGTCAGTGGTGGTAAGAGATGAGGAATTTAGGGGTTGCTGTTTTGTCTTTAGAAAGCACTTCTAACCCTAACTTCCCTGACAACTTCCTGGTGTCCTAGATTTGCTAGGATTATCTCCATGAAAGAATGGGTTACTTATTTATGGGTAATTCAAGCACCTCAAGTGTTGACAAGTTGATAAGGCCTGTAGTCATTCTGGTTATTGAGGGCAGAGGTGCTTTATTTTACCACCTAGAGTGGCTTGTTTAATCATCATTACTGTTCAGTATTCATGTAGCATTTTTCTTGGTTGGATTGATGATATGTTTGTCTACTGGAAAACTTGCATTTAGCTCCAGGAACCCAGCTGTTCACCCCCAGTACAATCATCTTTGTTTCAAGACAAGAAAATAATTAAGCAAGAGCTTAATCAATTGATTAAATAAAGGCTTTACCTACCAAATATACAATATCACTGTATGTTGATGAAATGCATCTTCTGCTTTGCATCTTCAAAGCCCTTAACTAGTTTCTGTTGAATTTGGAAGGGAGGGTGATACAGCAGAGATTGCATTAGCATCAAAAGCATGGAAAGTAGCTATTTTTTTTCCTTCTAAGGACAACTAAGAATGCAAATATAAACTTTGTGGGATTTTCAGTGGTGTCTGTTTTTGAAGGGCCTCAGTGTATTTGGGGCAAACATGATGTGCTTGGAGCTCATTTAATAAAAAAACCAAAACTTTAAACCAACCACCAGCTACCTGCCCTCCAAAAGGAAAGTTTTGCTTCAGTTAATACTAGAATAGCCAAGCAGAGCTGGATTTATTTTAGTTAGAAAAGGCTGTTGTTCTCCAGAGATACCACAAGAGGGTAGTTAAAGAGAGACTGAAATATGTGTAGGCTGAAAGGATGGCTGTGCTGTTTCCTGCAAGGTGGATGTAGCTGTAAATTATTTTTACGAGAGGCTGATCTGTGAGGAGCTTGGCTGTTCCCTTGCATAAATGACAGAAATCTCCCTGGTGCTGCAGCAGGTAGTGATAAGGCTGGCTAAGGAGTGACCTTGCTTTATCGCATTTAATAAGAGGGACTAGAAGTGGTCCATACTGAGAGCATTCCGCTAGATAAAGGCAATCATATTTTGGAGAGTTAGGCTTAAATTACATGGTGCTACAATCTAGCAACAAAGCATATTGCTTATGTTAAGGGAATATAAGATGCTTCTCTATAGCAAATAGTTTGTGCAATATGCGTTAGTGTTTGTCAGCACCTCAAAGCCTCAGCCATTACTGAGGACATTAGTCCTTTTTTTCCCATTACCTGGCTTTTGAAAGGATTAGCCAAGGACTAAGCAAGACATTTGCTTCATTTGCAGATGGGGCAAAAAATGCCAAGTTTGCTAAGGACGTAAATTTAAATGGTTTATTTAAAATCATAGGATCATGAGCACAGCCTGGCTGGTGTCCAGTGAGGACCCTGTACCCTTGAAAGGGTGTCAGCCCTGCACGCATCCTGCTACCAGGGCCCCCATGGTGTGAACCCCCAAGGACCTGCTGCTCTGACTGAGGAGGACTGTGCTCTGCTTTGGACGGGGTGACCTTACCTCCTCACAGCTGAAATCTGCATGTCCATATCTGCTCACCTGGCAGTCACAAAACCAAGCAGCAAGGTGAGTTGGTGGTTGGGCGGAGAGCAGTGTGGAGGAGATGGTGGCTGGCACCCACATGCCGGGCAGGGCAGGAGCACCTCAGCCCCCCGGCCAGCTCGCGTTGGGTTCCCCTCAGCAGCACTGGGGCTGTGGGTGCCCAGCCCCAAGGCAGAGCTTGATGGAACCAGAAGCCCTGGCCAGCGTGTATCATCCACCTCGCAGCATTATCGTTGTGGTTTGCTGCCAGCGGAGTCGTGCTAGGATAGTCATTATGGTTCTAAATGACTCATTTTCCACTTAACTGTATTATTGTGGCTTACAGAGCGTCTGGAGCTTTGCATCAGTAAATACATCACTGAATACTACAGCAATATATACTAATCTGTTGCTTTGAATAATCTATTTAGCAAAGTACAGCCATGGGGGGGTTCAGGTGTGTCTGTGCCTGCCCTCCTGGCCCAGCCTCTGCTCAGCAGGCACCTGTCCTACAGCTACCACAGCACAAGGCGCTGCAATGGGGCAGAAGCGTGGCTGGCTGGTGACGTGCTTGCAGAGACGGAATGATCGTCTTTAGTACAACTTCATGAAATTGGCACCTTTGTCGTGAGAAAATGACAGTTTTCAGGTGCACCAAGAGACCCTGCGTTGCTGCCAGTGAGGCCCCCTGGGGAGCGGCGTGAGTCTGCTATAACCAGGCCATCCTGAGTGGAAGGATCTCCCTGGACTCCCTGTATGATTTGTATTTATTTTATTTAATTCTTTCACCTCAGCTTGAGCCCTTTCTCCCGGGCAGGCACGGCGGGAGCCGGGCTGCAGAGGGCACTGTGGGAGAGAGAAACCCGGCCCGAGATGGCGGCGGCGCTGTCGCGGTGCGCAGGCACTAGAGGGAGATGGCGGCCTGGGCTGGCGAGGCGGGAGCGGCGGACGCCGCCTGGCCGTGGACTTTTGGGGCTGTTTGTCTGTTTATTTTGTTTATTTGTTTAGTTTGTTTGCTTGGATGGTTTTTTTTAAACCTCAAACAGGAAGTTAAAACCGTGGGAACTCTTGTGCCGGGCTACCCAGAGGCAGCAGCCGGTGCCCCTCATGCGGCCGCGCCTCTCACTCCCCACAAACCTCAGCAGCCCCCGCTTCTGATATTTTATACCTACGATTTTATACCTACAAGGTGTTAGGGAAGAAGAGCCTAAGTTGGGAGTTGCTTGAAAAAAGCATTTTGAGAAACATCCTGAGGAATGCAGCCCATTGAAGTAAAGGCTGGGAAAAAAGGTCACATGTCGCCTGCGGTGATGGAAAAATGAAGTAGGAAAAGGAGCAGGTATGAGAGGAGGGGCGTTTACATGTATTTATTTACTTGTCATCAAAAAAGGCAGTAAATGCTTTTCTTTCCCTCCCAGCACCCCGAACGTTGTCCCTCATGGCTGGGGTGCTCCCGGGGACCCGCCGAGGGTGCCCCGGTGGCCCCGGGCAGGGCAGGGTGCTGGGGAGCCCCTCGCTGCCTGGTGCTCTGCAGCTCCAGGGAAAACTGGGTAAAAGGAAGATGTAAAGAAAGAGAGGCCTGTTTAGGGAGGAGAAAGAAACCCTCAACAACTCCTCAATTTTTTTTCTCATTCTTAATCAACTTGTTGCCTCTTCCCTATAGCCTGCCTAATTTCCCACCTTTATCTCAAGATAAGAAGGCAGGATGCTGGGGAACAAGAGCAGTGCTTTGGTGGATTTTTTTCTTCACAAAAGTTAAGTTTCATTAGACAAGGTTGAGCGGGAGAAGTTTCTTTTCCGATTCCATCCTGGCAAGTTCTCCCCAGCTGAAGCAGCGATGAGTGCCAGGCAGCTTGATGGTGGCAATCACTCCATTTCTGTGCCAGGATGGGCTCTATCCTCCACCTTGGGTGCAAGTAGCAGGACCTCCAGAAGGACTTTTGAACTGAAAATTGTGTGCGCCGCAGCATTATGTATGTTTAGTGTGATAGCAGGACTTGTGAGCTCTGGTAACTTGGGGGTACAGCCAGGCTATGTAGAATTAGAAGTAAAATTTGTTCTTACTGCAGTTGTGTGGCAGTAAATCAATGTGGGAAAACAATGTGTATTGTTCCGTAGTGTGTTTCTCCGGATGATTTTGTGTTTTTGAATTGTATTCCAAAGCAAAGGACTAGAGGCTTCAGGTTTGATTTCTGTTCTAGCCTGCTGGGGAGGCTTAAGAAAATCATATTGAGAATCTGTGCGGTTTCTTTCTCTCTGGTATTACTCTTCCCCCTCACTTTCCTCCTTTAAAGAGCTTTTACATCTATTTTTAGAAAGTCTATATGAGAAGTTTCATTGTGATGGTTTTGGTTGGTTGTTTTTTTTCCCAGTTATATCCCCAACACCCATTAGCAATTCAGTAAGTCTGTTCTGGCAGGTTATTTAGTTTTATCTTTAGGTTGACTTGAATTTGGAGGGATTACAGTCAAAGTGGGCATAGTATTTTAAGAATTATATTGTAATGACTGCAGTAGCTTGATATTGCTGCTAATTCTAAACTCCACGAATTTGTTCCCTGTTTCTGCAGCATTGACTTAGTAAACTTTGCTCTGAATGGCACCAAGACTGCTTAATGAAACAGAGAGCAGTCTGCTTCCAGTTAATGTAGCAGCGAGTAGTTAGGTCTCTAATTGATCATTTACATGAGTTTTCATGAAATGCTGGCATCTGAACTACTGTGGGATCAAGCTGGGTTGTGGTTTTGTGCATGTACCTTTGCCAAATTTAGTTCTCCTTAAATGTGTGGGGCAGAATTTGGCTGTCACTGAGGAGCTAAATCATGAATGTCCTTGACTTTCACTTCCAAAATTCCTTGCATGTGAATGCCTGCAGCATTTTGCTGTATGAGCTAAGCACTTCGCTAAATCTGGGAATCCAACTGAAAAATAAGAAGACAGCTCTGCAACACTACCCTTGTCAGTGATTCATGCTTTTGATTTGAACACGTTTTGATCTAAACGCATTTTAAACACATCCCATCAGTGAAATTACAGTGAAAGACTATGATATTGCACACTTAACTCAATGCAGGAAAAAGAGTCTTACAAGTACACATATAGGGGGGAACTAAAGACAAAATGTGATGGTTAACTGTAAAATTGTAGGATTTTTTTTTTTATCTAGAATACTAGATTTGAGTTTTGGCTCTTATAAAGGAAGATTGATTTGCTGTTATCTTTTCTTTTAGGCATATGGCTGTCTTCAGAAATTCTGATGGATTTTTTGGATGGCTTACATATTGGCAAATATAGAATTAGCAGCCTGTAAAAAAAATATCTGATGGGTATAAAACCAGTGCTTTCAGATTAGCCTGGGAGAGAATGTTTTATGAGGATGTTTATGATTTTGAGGAAGGGACAGAGGATTGTCTAATGGGCAGATGAACAGGAGGTCTAAAAGGAAATGAATGGGAAAGATTTGTACATAATAGAAAACACAGTTTCAAAATAATAAGGTTTTTATATGAATTTCTGAACCTGTAAGTGGTGCAAAGACAGAGGCTGATGATACTTGTGAATTTTTTCTTTATGTAGGTAGCTGAAGGCCTGTTGAAGATAATAATAAACTCTTTTCCTGCTGAGCATCAGAGAAACTCCACATTTGCCACAAGTATGAAAAAAATTATTAGAGATATTACTGGAAAAGTTATAGCAAATTTGCCTATTTTGATTCACTCAGTAAAGCTGTTGCATTTTTATTCCAAATGTGGAATACAAGGAGAGCAGGTTATCTGACAATGGCTCTGGTTTGGGATTGTGGAGCTCTGTGTTGTCTTTTCAGTTCAGTAAGAGACTCACAGCCTTACGCAGTTTACCCAATAACAAAATGAGCCTAATTTTCCAAACAAAGCCAAGTTTCTCAGGGCTGTTATGTCAAAAGCTGGGGCTTTGCAGTAACCAGACTTTCAGGTTCCCCAAATACTGACACACATCAGTCCAGAGGAACCCGGAGTAGTTTCTAATGAAGATATTTTCCTTTGAAATTTGACCAAAAGCTCACTTCTCATAGTTTCCCTGAGGGGTTCACAGACCTGACATTTGAAAACACTGCCAAGTTGTGTGGACAAAAGTTTCCTAAGGCTGTAGAAGTTAAACCAAAAGCCCTTTCAGGTAATTTATGTGTCTGCTCTGCCTGTGATGTTGTGAAGTCCCTGCAGCCTACTAGGAGAGTGTGTGGGGAAACTTATGCCTGTTGTTGGAAGCTAGTACGTTTCCAGGAAGCATTTTCATTTTGGTTCATTGCCTCTTTTCCAGTGTTTTCCTGGAAAATTTTTAGCAGCTCTAATTATGCCTATGTGCTTAGGTGGCAAACACCTCCGGGCACAGCCTGGCACGCTGAATGTGTGCGTATGGTACTGAGCCCCCTTTGCAGCTGAGCTGGGATGCCTGGAGGCCCCCACAAAGCTCCAGATATGCAGTATCTTGGCTAAGGCACGTCTTCCACCATGTCACAGGTAACACATTGTATCTGGCTGAAAGGGCTTTAACACTTAGCTTAGGACCTCACACAGCTGCAGAAATAAGATGTGAAGGGGAATTGCTGCCTACTGCACCAGAGAGTGTGTCAGTGCTGGGTTCCCCAGTTCAAGAGATGTGGGGAACTACTGCAGAGAGTCCGGTGGAGGGTTACTGTATGCTGAGGGGACTGAAGCATCTTTGTGTCTGGGAAAGGCTGGGATACGCAGGGCTGTTTAGCCTGGAGAAGACTTAGAGGGGTTGTGGTCAATGCTGATCAATATCCAAAAGGCAGGGGTCAGGAAGATTGGGCCAGACTCTTATCAGTGGTGCCCAGTGACAGGAGAAGGGGCAATGGGCACAAACTGGAACCCAGGAGGTTCCATCTGAAAAACTTCTTTCCTATGAGGGTGGCAGAGCCTGGCCCAAGCTGCCCAGAGAAGTTGTGGAGTCTCCTTCTCTGGAGAGATTCCAAACCTGCCTGGATGTGATCCTGGGTGACCTGCTGTGGGCAGGGGGGTTGGAGGAGTTGCTCTCCATAGGGCCCTTCCAACCCCCACAATGCTGGGATTCATCTCAAAGCAGCTGCTGCATGTTGTTCAATAATGATTTCAGCTGCTCCCTATGGGGCTAATTGCTTGTTTAGATGTGCTTAGACTTGGGTGTGAGTCACCTGTGCTAGACTCAGTGTGGTGCAGGAAAAGATGGCTTGCTAACCAGGCATGAAACAACCAAGACTGTGCAAAGCTAAGGATACAGCTTTGCCTTGACAGGATGGGCTTTGATTCCAGGGTTTTTTCAGTGTTTCCCAGCTTTTTTGGGCAGTAAAGAAGCACTTTAAGGTAGAATTTGATGGATTCTCAAACCGATAGCTTTACCTGCCTTTCAGTTGAGCTTCTCCCACAGATGGGAAGTGATGGCATGGGGGAAAGTGTTTGTGTATAGGCTACAGCTGTGCTCAAGCTTGGAGGAAGAGGAGGGCTGGGAGGTTTGCTTTGTTCCTTCTCTTACTTCAGTCATCCTAAACCAGGCCAGGGTACAGGTGGATAAACTTCACATCTCACTGAACCATCGAGAAGAGTTGAAGACTTACAGTTACACACTGAAGGCACAAGTCTGTCCGTCTTGTGGAGAGTGTTTTTATTCCTGGGAGTCCTGGTAAGTCTTTGGTTCTGCTGATATTCTTGTTGTTGTTGTTCTATGGATTGGGCTGACTGTCTAATGATCAAAGTGGTCCCTGTTTTTTCAGTACCTCACATACTTAAATGTTCTTTGGTTGTTTGGGGTTTTGTTGTGGGGTTTTTTTCATCATGTTTGTAAGAGGAGTTTTACAAATGGGGAAACCAGTCAAAGAAAAATGAAATTTAAGACTGTGTAGAGCTGGTAAAGGAGGAAAAGATGAGTCCTCAGCTGTGGTTTCCCAAGTTCATCCTTTCAACCAGCTTGGTAGGCGTTGCTAGCAGTGTTGTTATCCTAGAGACCAAGTAGCCAGAAGAATCATGAGTTAGGAAGGAGTGAAGGGATGCAGAATAACATGTAAAGCCCCAGAGGTGGTCATTTCAAACTGTGATGACTCGTGTTTTTGAGGAATTCATTCTAATGCTACTAGTGCTCAGGCTGCTCTTCACATGGACAAAAGACTGATCTCTTTGGGGTTGCAATGTAGCATTTTTTGCCTGCCCTAAATTCACTTAATTTTAACTTAATCGCTCCGTATTTTTTAATGTTTCTGTGAGACTACCATGTTGCTGTCTCAGCAGTAATAGTGAGAAATTGAAAGAAGTTAATCGTGCTGTGTAGCTCAATGCCTTATGGTTTATTATTAAGAATAAAGACAAGCACTCCACTATTTTATCTTTAATGTGCAGTTAACTTAATTCCTAATCCTCTAAAGAGATGGTGTTCTTCCTAACAGTTTGCCTTCTGCCTTGCTTTCAAGCTGCACATGAAACTTAAAAGCTGAAATGCTCAGAGCTGAGGAAATTTGAATAAATGAATGCATAAGTCAGTCTTCATTAGCTTCTCCTTAAACATTCAGGGAGAAAAGTTTACCTTTTACTGGATACCTTGTTGAAGTTAATGCTTAGCAGGCTGCTTGTGTGTCTGATGGCCATTGACTCGTGGTGCAGTGCAAACAGATACCCCCAGGCTGATACAGTGTTAGCTTAGTTCTCTGCTTTAAATATTGGTAACTGTCTAAAATCCCTGTTCCTACTCTAGGAGGAACTAGGCTGCTAGTTCTTTTCTTAGCCTGGCCACCGCCTCCTCCCCATTATTTTCATAGTTCCTTGCTGGATCTAACTATTTGAGTATGCACTGAGGACACGTGGGCTGTGCTATAAGTTAATAGGCTTCTGCAAGCAGCTAGATTTTACAGTGATAGTTGTCTTTCTTTGGGGGATTTAGCAAACAGCTTAACAGGCTTCATCTGCAGAATCTTGACACTGGGGGAAAAATTTGCACTTTTGTCCCATTTTGCTTTCTGTCTGGGATACAAGCTCCAAAAGTGCTGGATGACATCTGGGCTCAAGTTAAGTTTCCAAACTGCACGTAGCCACCCAAATCCCATTGGTTTAGAATATTGTTTTCATTGTCCCTACCTTTTATCCTCTTGCAGTCTCCCTGTTTGACTAGTATCCCCCACGTTCATCCTACTCCACTCAGCTAATTGGATTGATGCACTTACTGTATTTATTGTAGAGTATCAATTTGATAATACCAATCTTCCCCTCCTAACCATAATCTCATGTTTTCTCTGGCCTCAAAGCAGCCTTACTAAATGTCCCTCCTGCCCCACCCTTGCACTTAGGCTTCATATAAAATCAGGACAGTGATTAAAGTCCTGAAGCTAATCACACTTTGCCCTGCAGGCCCCCGTGTGCCTTGCTGACTTCATAAGCACTGAAGGCGAAGGGAAAGGTGTTGGATAATGCTCCTGCATCTCTTAATAGCTGCTTGATACCAACATAAGTGACCTCCCAAAATCTGAGGCTCGTGTTTTTGCAAGTGGTTAGTCACTTGGGTGCTTAGCTTTGGTACCTTCAGAAGAGGTTAAATACCTCAAATATTTGCTTGCCTGCGCTTACTCTTCAGTGTTCTGGCAAGAGCTCAACATCCAAATTCCTTGGTGACCTGTGAAAATCTCTGCTGAAGTGTCTAAAGCATATAAGTCTTCAGCTTTCCTAGAGTCAAGAAATGTTTGCGATGAGGCAAAGGCTGAGTCACTGAAGTTATCAGCAGCTTTCCATGAATTGTGGGAAAACAGAACCTGTGTTCATCCTCTGTGTAAAGAAAGTGTTGCTTGACAGTCAGATGTGCAAGTTCAAGTATGTATGGACTTGGCAGTTTTAAGCTTCATGTGCATCTTTATTTTGATTCCTGAAAAATCATGTTTATGTAGGCTGTACTCTCTAAAAGCCTGGAGTTGTGCAGTGGGCTGGACAGTGCTCTTCCCCAGCTTCTCCTCAAGTGAGAACCTGCCTTTGCTTGTCTTTGTGTGGCTCTGAAACCGTGTGAGTACAGTCTCCAGGTGTAGGCAGTTTCATTTTCTGTCTCACTCCACAGTTGTCACAGGATTTTAAAGAAGATTTTCATTATGTTGTGGCAGTTGTGAGAGACTTCCTTGGTTTGACAGGTTCTACGCCAGCTCACTGCTCTCATCACACAGATGAATTTCTCTTTCACGTTCAATATCAACATTTCACTTTTCTGAGATCCAAAGCTGTAGCATAGGCAAGGAGAGGGCAACCATCGGAAAGTAACAGGCTATGAACACAAGGGGTGTGTGGATGCTGTTACAGTGATAGCAAAGGAAGATGTGATTGTGAGGGGATTTTTTTGGTGCTATTCGACATTGACTTAAATTTTAGTTTATTCCTTCAAGAAATCCTTCTGAGGCTAAAAACACAACCCAGGACAGAAAACATCTTGTGGTGTTTTGCTGCTGTTTGCTTCTGTTGACGGGGAGTCGGGGCCTCTGAATGTCTCTGCAGACTGTGTCAGGGAAGTTATTTTTAAAAACAAAAATGAACCAAGAAAGCTGTAGTCTGTGCTTGCCCCTTTCAGAGACTGAGCAGTGTTGCAGCTCCTGTAAGAAAGGACATGGAGTCAAAGTAATCTTTGTAGAGACAGTTGCACTTTGGAGTTTTAATCGTGGTCTTCTAAAGCTGGTCTTGGGCCAACCTCTGCAGTTGTGAGCTGTGACCTATTCAATGCCAGTCCCAGTTAGGTGGTGAGTTCTGGATCAGGGTGCTGGGTTTGGGTTGTGCCAGGCTCACTTGCTGCTCTTTGCTCCCTCGTGGCCTTTTGCATCCATGCAGCTAATGCCAGGCAATGCTTCATCTTGAAAACTTGGTGGTTTATTTCCTTTACTTTGCATCTAACAGGTGGGTATCTGATCAGTGCTCTGAGGTGCTGCCTCAAGTCTGTTCATGGCAGCTTTGAGAAAGGAAACCTTTGTGATGCTTTTCTGTGTTAGGGAAGTGTTCCTTGGATAAAAGAAACTCCTATCTGCAACATCTCTTCCAGCTTCTCCCCAGCTCTCACGTAGGCTGTAAACAACTTTTAGCAGACGCTTTGTTATTATTCCTCCTCTAAATCACTTTCCACATTCACTTTTGCTTTCCCCAGGGTCTCGTTTCTCTGGGAACCCTGTGAAATACTTGACACAGTGTAGTGTGGGCAGGAGCAAAACGGAAGGAGGGCTCAGAGCACTGGCAGCAGCAGCTAACTGAGCCCTGGCCCCTCTCCTTCCTCCAGCCCATCCAACCAGAGGTCCTAATGTGTGTGTTTGAGGGTGGTTTCAGCCCTCTATGGACAGGGCTGTGGAGCTGGGGTCTGGCTGGCCCAGGTTTGCCAGTGGGATTTTGAAGATGATTGCTGAGTATTTCCATGCAGCCTGGACGTGAGGTGTTGGCAGACAAAGACCTTTTGCATCTAGAGGGCTGGAGCTTTGCCTTAGAGGACAGGAGTTCACAGGATCAAAGAATTCCAGCATGGCGAGGGTTGGAAGGGACCTCTGGAGATCATCTGGTCCAACCCCTCTGCTCCAACAGGGTCTCCCACAGCAGGGTGCCCAGGATCGTGTCCAGGCAGGTTTGGAATCTCTCCAGAGGAGACTCCACAACCTCCCTGGGAAGCCTGGGCCAGGCTCTGCCACCCTCACAGCAAAGAAGTTTCTCCTTCCGTTCAGATGGAACCTCCTGGGTTCCTGGTTTTGCCCTTTATGAGCTGCCACAGCAGTGAGTGCAGGGAAGCCCTGGTGCAAATCAAGGAACAACTTTTGGGGAGCTGTGCATGGCTTGGGGCAGGGACTGAAGGAGGTTGAGGTGGGTGGTGTAAGAGTTGGCCTTTTTGAAGCCTTAGTGCAAGTATTTAAAAAGATACCAGGTTTAGAAGAGGCTCTAGCTTGTTGTCTTAGGACCAGCCTGAGAAAAGCAGGGTGGGGGGGGACCCTCGGTCTATTACCACAAAAAAAAAGCTAATCCCTAATACCTGGGAAAGAAAAAATCTGATTTTCATCTGAAGTCAGTGTAAATACTGCATTTCTGATTTGATTCTGTTTGCTCTGTGGCTTCAGCTTTGTTGCCATAGGGGGCAGGAGAGCAGTGGCCTCTGTTAGAGCTGTTGGGAAAGTTGGGGTTTGAGTGTGTGTGATAACTTGTCCTTTAATAAAACTGCTTCCTTTTGGACTGGAAAGAAAGCAAATATAAACTGCTGCTTCAGCTGCTTAAGCATGTCTAAACTTCATTTTGCAAGATCTCAGTTGATGTCCCTTACCCTCGTACATGGTGTCAGTCCTGCTGTGATCCTCTGGTGCTGGGTGGTTGACATCGTTAGCAGTGGAGTTACTTTAATACAGAAAAGCAGAGCATCAAACCACTCCAGTGCAGCACAAAGGGAACATAGCTTTTACTACAACAGCCTTTGAAAATTGAGCTAGAGGACCGTGGACCTTCAGTTTTGGATGGGAGGGGATGTACAGCGTTAGTACTGGTTGTATTTAGGTGTGGTGTTACTGGTGTTACAGCAGATAAAACCATTTTGTCTCAGGATATGTTGTGTTTTCTGTAGTGTGCTCTACAGTGATCCAAGTCTGAAGAGATGGGTTAGTCAGAACAACAAACCCTGGTTCTAGAATGTCCTCTGATACAAGTTTTCTGAGGAGCTCTAGCTCCTGCAGCAGGGTTAGGTTACGAAGGAGGAGGAAATATTATTGCTGCCACTCTCTCAGGAAAGCACCTGCATGACCCTTGTTCCCCACTGACCATGACTAACCTGTAGAGCTCTGCTGGGAAATAATCCTACTCCCAGCAGCTTGTGATGCCAGAGCCTATTCTCAAATTGTGCATTTCACAATTTCCTGCTCTGAGATAGTGCCCGAGTTGTCTTTCTGCATTTGATCCACTGAACCTTTCTCTTCTGTTTTTCTTTCTAGTTTGCCTGTTGCGTTCCTAGTACACACTTCAGAGGCTGGGTGGAAACAGCCAGACTGCTGAGAATGAGCAGGGAGGGAGAAAAACTGCTGGTTGTACCTGTTCAACCTTAGCCAATTCTTAACAAAACCAACCTTTGGCACTTCCTTCCCTTGTGACAGTTTATCTCTAACTGAAGTTTTAGTTATTAACAAAGAAATTTTATCCCTTGGAGAAAAGGATTATTTATTACTCATAGCTTGATAATTGCTCATTGATATTTTAACAAACAGTGCAGTAGCTGATACTGTGCAGGTTTGGGGAGGCCCAGCCCTGGGCTCTGGTAGCTCTGGAGCTGCAAACAAGTGTTTTCTCAGTCTGGGACTGCGTCTCCAAACTGCAGTGCAAGGCTCAAGAAATGGGAGGATAATGTAATTTAGGGCAAGAATTATGAGGAGCAGCTGAGGCCCCTTGGTTTGTTCAGCTTGGAAGGCTGAGGAGGAACCTCATGGCAGTCTACAGCTTCCTCAAGGGAGGCGTGGAGTAGGAGGTGCTGATCTCCTCTCTCAGGTGACCTGTGACAGGACACAGGGGAATGGAATGAAACTGCATCAGGGAAGTTCGGACTGGATGTTAGGAAAATGCTCTTCACTGAGAGGGTGATCAGTCCCCAGAGCAGGGTCCTGGGGAAGTGGTCATGGCACCAAGCTTGTCAGAGTTCCAGAAGTGTCTGGATGATGCTCTTTGTCATATGGTTTAGTTTTAGGTGTCTGCGAGGAGCAGGGAGTTGGACTTTGGTGATCCTTATGGATCCCTTCTGACTTGAGATATTCTATGATTCTATAACACACCATTTTTTTTAATTTTTTTTTTTAAACGGAGTAAATGCTTTGCGAGACAAGCAAGCACATCAGACCACCTCAGCTACCTGTGTCCAGTGGATGTATTTTTGGCTGGAAAGGTCAGTCAAGTGTTTCTGAATTGTGTGCAAACAGGCTTGTTATAGCCTGGCAAAATTGACATCACTAGACAGAAAAAAAGTCTCTGCTAAACAGTGTTGCTTTGTGGGGATAGCTGTGTTTTTAAGAAATGAACTTGCAAATTAGGTTTTGTTTCTAATAATAACTTCTCTAGAATTGAAGTCATGCTTGGCAAGTACCTGAGAGGCATGGCTGTCCTCTGGTGTAATCCAGCATTGTCCATGACAGCAGAGTATCATAGAATCATAGAATTGTCAGTGTTGGAAGGGACCTTAAAGATCATCTAGTTCCAACCCTCCTGCCAACAGAAGAACAGAGAACCTTTTGCAGTGGGGATTGGTGTGTGTTAAGAGCCAGATTATGATTAAAATTGGGGAAAGTTTATATAAGCAGAAGTGCCTAGTTGTGTGAAAATAACAGCTAACAGGTGGCTGGTACTAACCAGGCAAATAGGAGTAAATTATGATTTGGATGCAGAGCTGTTGCCTTTTTGAAGATATCGGGTGATTTAATAAGCTCGAGGAACATAACAAAATCCTAAGGGCCCAGTCCTGCAATGCACTTTGCAAATGGACTTAATTGAATTGTAATGAGGCTAGTTATGGTCAACTGTTCCACTTATATGCAGCTCATTGCAGGATTAGGTTCAAACTCATGAGTGCAGCATATGTTAGAGCATTACTATAAAAATAAAACTTTTGGATTGTCAGAAGGCCATCTGAACACTTTATTTGTGCTTTTAACTTCACATAAGACTTAAAATGCACCTTCCTGCAAAAGGGCAGCTGATGAGGAGCTGTCTGAACACAACCTGCCATGGGAAGGACAGCTGAGGTGTTTCTGGTGAACCCTGTAAGTTGATCATGTTGTGATCTGGCACATAAGTGCTCCTGCTGAGAAATTTATGTCAGTCTTTAACTAAATATGACCTGAGAAGGAGATTCCATGAGGGAAGCTTTGAAGTGAGCTTCTGGTCTTCAAAAGCTGTGAAGCCAATTGAATCCCAAAGGTGGTGGCACACTCTGTGCTCCTAAGTAAGTGATTTTATTAATAAAAAGTAATATGTTTTTACACCGTTACATATTAATAGCAGACTTCTGAGTGTAAGAGAGATCATTTTGGACAAGATTTTTTTCCAAAAATTCCTGTCAGTGTTTACACACTGACAGTTTAAAAGAACAGCAAATACCTTCAAACATTTATTTAGAAATAAAATTGGCTATGAGGATGACTAATACTGCTGAGGCTTGGCATCCAATGACATATCAAAGGAGACTGACAAGCACAAGTCCGTGAATGCCACCTTGGAGGGAAGGTGTGGTGCCACAGTGATAACTTCTCTTGTACAATACAATTTTTATCCTAAGTTGCTTCCTCTGGAGGTGAGAGAAGCAAGTTTTAGTAAATGCGTAACTTTATCTTCTCATATTTTGGATGGAAAGCAGACAAAGTTTGAGGCTTCTGTATTAAGACTGAATTGAAGTCATTTAAACTGCATCCTGCACATCAAACTTTTTTCTCCACGCTGTAGACACAGTACTTGTCCAATTCTATTTAACTTGCCCTCAGACTTACATATCAATCTCTTCTGAAATATAATACTATAATTACTGTCTAACTGTTTTTAAATAAGTAAAAATGACCTATCAATATATAATAAATAGAGATAACAGAATATTTTATTCATGTTTTCTGAAAGCTTCAATTATTCCTATTTGGATATCAATTAGAGTTTGCTTTTAAGCAGAACTCAGAGTAGTAGCATTCAATTCACTTACTCCAAATTAGATGGCAGTATGTTTCACTTAATATAAATTGTGTGTGATTACTTACAATCAGTTTAAATCAATAAGTTTGTGATGGATTTTTACCCTGTGCTGTGGTTTCTCAGTAATAAATCCCTTGTTTAGTCCAGAAGGCATCGCTTCTTTTGGCAGCTTTCCATGCAATTCAGTAATGAGTATTGGATAGGCACAGCCTCAGCAAATCAGCATTTAAGAAAAGAAAAAAAAAAAAAGTCTCTGTAGAGGATAAACACATTAAAAAAAATCAATTTAACTCAACTAGTCCCAATTCAAATAAATAGAATACTCAACTTTGAGAATCTTAGAGTCTGTTCTATGTAGCAGAAACTTGTACATATCCCAGCCTAATAATTTAGAGGCAAGGACTCAGAATGTGGTCTGTAATTCAAGGCTTGGAAGTTTTGTTACTAAGTCTGTGGAGGATAGGTGCAGAATAATAGGTGCAGAATATTATTTTCCTGTTTGACTGAACTGAGTCACAAGCTGCTTGTTTTGTTCCTGAGGTTGTGCCACCTCTCTGCAAAACCATTGTCTTTAATCAGAAGAGAAGACTCCTATGAACTAGAGCAGGAGTTGTGCAATTTCTCCAGAGCAGTGGTTGCAGTGATAATGACAGATAGCCTGGCTGCAAAACTGTTTGTAGTTGGGTTTTAACAGGAGTAGGGAAAAAAGCCCCAGGAGCTGGTGGATGGCAGCAGGTGCTTATGGACAGTGACACCCCAGGTTTTGTTGATTGCATCAAAGTGTGGCTTGGTGGTGAAACGGGAAGGAAAGTTGTCTGTGAGTTCCTTGAAGATGAAGAAAATGTGGGCTCTAGGGTTGATGGAGCACAGTGGCATCCAGCCTGGCTATGGCACTGCACTGGTAGGAGTGGCAGCCTCCAGCCCCACTTCTGTTGAAGCTCCTCATGGAAAATCTATTGATCTAAACCATCTACTCTAGAAAATCATGTGGGGATGGCTATAGTAATTAATTGAACCAGAGTGGAGAAACCCGTTTTTATCTTCCTGAATGAAAAGCTGCTTCTGGGTCAGGAAGCTGTTCTTCATCTCTCGTGTGAGCTCTATTCTCCAACTCATTTATGCTGTAGTGTAAGTATACGTATGCTCAGTCTTTCTCCCATTTCACGCTTGAGCTCCTGGTTATAAAAGGCACACACTAGCACAGTGTTGCTTCCCAAGACTGAGCAGACCTCATGATGGAATTCTTAGAAGAAATAAAGCATGGAAATGAATTAATGAAATCCTGAGCTTCAAAGACTGCCAAAAAAGTCAGGGAGTGCCAAGTACTTCAAGGTCTGGCAGTGGGGAGGCAGCGAGGGAGCTGTGTTCTGAAGGGTCTGTAGGAGGAACCCAATACAGTGTGAAACAAGCGTTTGTTTTGGTGCAAACATGGTAGGTTAAGGATAACTTGCATGAAATCGCTGAACTTTCATGCGAGCACCAAAGTTAAAGATGTGTGCTGTCACTTGCTGGATGCTCTGTTTCTTTGTATAAATTGGTCTGGTTTTTCATTCTTTTCTGGAGCGCTTGAGTTGCTTAGGAAGCAGGTGGCACTTGTGGAGCTCCAGCGGCCAGAAGAATGGTAAAAGGACATTTAACAGCATGGGTTGCCTTTTATTTTTAAAGGATCTGCAGATCTGCTGGCTCTCTTGGCAAGAAATAGAAGCTTTTTGTGGCTGTTTCACTTCAGCAGAACAAAACGTACCGGGTTGAGTGTTCTGGTCCTTCATCTGCTTTCCCTGTGATGTTGCGGAGGTGCTTAGTGTTTGTTAATAGACTAACCTGCAACCTCCACACACGTGCTCTGTGCGTGCTTGCCAAGTTGTGCCCCAGGTCTTTCCCCTGCTGCTTTTTCAGAAATACGTTATTAATCTGTAAACATGAATGATTATTTTGTATTTGCCCTCATTTGTAAAGTAATTGCTACTGGATCCAGGCTTTGGATCAAGGCTCCCAACAAAACTATTCAAGGTATGCAAGGAAGTGTACAATTCTATGCTTTTAATTCATTTGATTTAGGAGATCACGGAATGGTTTGAGTTGGAACACCCAGTTCGTGTCCCTGTCCAGTGCCACATCTGACTTGCAATGTGTGTAGCAGGGAGTCAGTCATTGCCACTCGAATGGAAACTAGCTTTGAGAAATATTTGCCAGGGAGCACAGCTGAAAGTATAATTATAGCACAGGTGGAGACCATGTGATGTAATTGAATTGTTGCTGATAGGCACTGAAAAATGCCTGTCCTTTGAAGATGGTGCCCATCCTTTTCTCTTTATTGTGGTATCTGTTCTAAGATCAGTTTGTGGTAATAACAATTGTTGACATTTCTTATCCTTGGAGCCAGTCAGGTCTCATCCCTTCAATGCAATTACCCCTCAGACTTCTTGACCTGTGCTTTAAGCCACTCTCAAGGTGTTCCAAGGAGATAGTTTAGGGAAGAAATATGTTCTTTACACTCAATAATACTCTCTTTTTCTCTGCATAATGATACCATAGCAATGGCACAATAGCAAGAGCTACAGTTAAGATCAGAGGGCACCTTACATGAAGCTTGAGGTGGCGTATAGCCACACACCTACCTCTGCTTTTTTTTATTGCTCAAGACCATTTGCAGTGCATTGCAGTTCAACATGCTGTTTTTCTTGCCTTGCCTTTTAGACAAATATTTGGGTGGTCCAATGCCTGCAAAAAGCTTTGCATAACTGTTAGCAAAATCCCTACCCGTAGCCACCTACGCTCCTGCTGAGGCCTTGGGCTGAACAATCCTGCTGCCTTCAGTAGGAAAGGATGCTTCAGAGAGTGGCTGAATCCCAAGAGGTAATAAGGCTGCAAAAAGGCTTTTTTTCTCTTTTCTTTATTTTTTTTCTTCTTTTGAGTGGGTGGGGAAAGACATTCCCAGCAGAAGCAGTTACTAAACTTTCCACTCAGGAATGAGGTGCTGGTGGCACAGGATGCTCTGAACAGAGGAGCATGGAGAGGTTTAGGTTGGATATTAGGAAAAATGTCTTCCCCAAAAGGATTGTCAACAGCTGGCCCAGGGCAGTGGTGGAGTCCCCATCCCTGGAGGGGTTTCCAAGTCATGGAGATGGGGTGCTGAGGGACATGGTTTAGTGGTGCCCTGGCAGCGCTGGGTTAATGGTTGGACTTTATGATCTTAAAAGTCTCTTCCAACCAAAATGATCCTATGATTCTCTCCCATCTCTCTTTGCAGACTGGTGTGGAACAGTATAATTGGCACATTGTTAGGTACTTTCAATCACACAAAGCTGGTCCTTTGCACTACAAAGCTGTGTGAACAGACTTTTACATTTTCCTCTAGCCCTTGCATGTGGCTTGAAACGTGTGGGTGGTTCTGGTGTAGGTACACTTGAACACCTTGAGATTTGTCGTTTGGAAATCTGGTTTCTCTGTGCCTTTTAGAGCAGCAGTTCCTTCCAGACAGTCATCAGTATGCTGCTGTGTCACCTCCCAGATGCTTTTCATCTTTGGGGAGCTGTGCCCGCTTCTTCAGGCTTGCCAAACATCTTAGATCTTTGCCACTGTTAAAACCGATCCATATCCCTATGGATAATTTTCCATTTCAACGTTGTGAAATTTCAGAGGGAACTTCAACTTGCCTTAGCCTTACCTTCTCAGGAGTCGTTTCTGGGAAGATAGTTACTGAAGCAGTCTGAACCCTGACAGGTAATAAGGCTGCAATCAGAAAAGGCAAAAAAATGTCTGCAAAGCTTCTTCCCTATGTTCTCCTTTCTCTGAGGGGAAAAATGTGGAAGTTGGCAGATGCTGAATCTGAGCAGCAGCAGATTTTGCTCCCTTCTCAGGTCCCTGGGAGGATGGGCAGTGACAGGCCAAACTCCCATTTGCTCCTGCTTGCTGGAAGCATGGTGTGTAGCCTTGTGTCACGGGCTTGGGAATCCACCTGAATCCTGCATGGCTGATCATCTGACACATGGTGTTCTTCTAACTGAAGTTCATGTGAAGGGAAACTGCCTGAAGAAAGGAGTCAGAGCAAATGAAGTATTGCCCCACCTGAACCTGGGAGGTCTCCACTCACTGCTTTGATGCTTTTTATGCTTTACAAAGAATGGACAGGGAAAGTGAGATAGAGGGCCCCTCCACTCAGAAGGATTTTATCTATGTAGTTTGGAAGCACAGGCAATTACAGTTGCATTAATTTAGTGCTAAGCTACTGAAGATTGAGAGGATCAGTTGCAAGTGCATTTAGATTTCCCTCTCTCCAGTCCTAAATTGTTTCTTCTCTCTTGAGGAAGACAAGGAGATAGCCTCTTCTAAAAATATCTGTTAATCAACAAGCAATAAGTTCTCTTAGGGGTCTGGTTTACATGTTCCTGTATGAACCATTGTGTCATACTGTTTTCTGCAAAGAACTTGTAGTTCCTTTGGCAAGAGAGGACATGACAATGTTGAGTCCACTTAAACAAAATGACTCTTTAGAAATGGAGATCTTTTGATCCATAGATGGGACAGATTCCCCCACCCACCCCTTCTATTGCATTGGTAGGTTAAATTGCAAGTCTAATGGATGAAACAGAGACTTGGCTTTAAGCAGTCCATACTGATTAAAAAAAAAAGGAAAAGTAAAGGATTACAATGAGGTTTCTTCTCCACAATCCCTCTCCTCCCTTTCCTTTGCCTCTCTGTCAAGGTGATGGGACTAAATTTCTATTGTCAGTAAAGATTTGGCCAATTACTTGCCCTGTGTGTGTCTAATGACCAGTGAACTTGTGTTCAAAGCAAAGCTTTGGGAAGATTAGGTGGGAGGTAGTAGGTTATCTATGAGACAAAGCTCCTTTTTGTAGTGGCAGTGTGCTCCAATAAAATGTTGGGGTGTTTTTGCCACAGATCTGCTTCTTGCCATTTAGCAGCTTGCATCCTACCCTCTGACTTACAAAAAGGATCCTCCCCGTGGTTTCTGCTGCCTTCATTTCAAATTGCAAACTGTGGCTATTAGTATTCCACAAATAACCATTTAGGCACCTGGTTTTCTCAGTAAAAGAACTTAAAACAAGAATGGACGTGATTCTTGGGATAGATGTCTCCAGGAAAGTTTGTGGGTTTTGCCCAGAGGCTGTCACATTGTGTCAGTGACCTGGGCTTATTTTATAATTGCTCCCTGGTATTCTGCGCACACATTTTTTTTTCCTCTTTGTAACAAAGGCAGACTTTGAACTTGTATTTTATTCTGTACTTTTTTTCCCTGTTGGAAAGGGAGGATTCCTCTTGCTTAGCTACCAAAAAGCAATACAGAACTGAGTGCTTTCTCCTGAAGGAGTTGAAGTAGCTCATACCACAGGGACTTTGGAAGCCTGCAGGTCAAGCTGCTGAAGGCCAGGGGTGCTTGGAGGGAGCCTGCTGCTCTCCTTGGGCTGTGGCCTGGGGACCTCTCCTCTGGCTCTGTCATCTTGTTTTCCCTCTCTCCTGTCTTCTGGCTCCAGTTCATCCATGTCAAATAAGCATGGATAAAGCTGAATTGCCGAGTCCCTGGGACTGCAGCAGGGTCAGTATGGAGCCGCTGACTCCACTGAGAAGAGCAGCAGTTGGTGCTTGCCATGGCTGAGTGCATCTGAAGAACATAAAGGAATTTGGGATGCAGAGTCTGTAATGCCTTTCATCTTGCCAGTGTATTACCCTACGGATCCTTTCTGGGTGCTTTGAAATTTTTCAGGATTAAATGGGGCTCTCCAGTGACCTATCCACTTGCCCTTCTGTTCCTGTGAGGGAGGGTGGTCTGGATTTCTGGGCCATTAGCATGATGGTATTTTTAATGCAGAAAAGTTGTTTGCTTGGGTTGTTTTTTCTCTTTTCTGCGTATTTTTTCTGATCGTTGAATTGAGCTGGTTCTAGCCTAACTTTATAACAAAGCCCTTCTGTCTGTCGTGAAGGACTGCAGGCATAATCACTACTTTCTCATTTAAATTCTAAAATTGCTTTTCAAATCTTACCTTTTCATTTTTTTGTACAAGTCTTCTCTGGCCTTTTGAGGGATGAGCAAACAGTTTCAGTTCTGCAGTTTTGGTAAAAGGCTGCAAATCGCTCCCTGTGCTCTTAACACAGAATTTACATGATCCCAAATCGTGGCTTTGGAAGAGTAACTTCTAACCACTTAACTACCTTTAACTTCAGTGGAGTTGAAGCCATGTCCAGCGAGTGTCGGTGGTTCTGGCTGGAGGGATGTGGTTTGCTTGTTGACTCTTCATGGTTTGCTTTATTTTTAAAAGCTGTGCTTAGGCAAAAGAGAGCAAGGTACCTCTAAGGCTCTGTTCATCCCCGGGTTGATCCAAGAGGGCTGCTTCCTTCACAGACAGCTGCTCAGCCTGGAGAGCCCGAGGTGCATGGCAAGCACCCCATGAGCAGCAGTGGGGGACAGCGAGGGGAATGGGGAGCAGACCTGCAGCCCAGCCTCAGAGGAGGGAGCACTGATTCTTGGAGAGGCTGAGAAGGTGATAAGGAGAGAAGAGCCCCTTGGTTTATCCGTGCCTCCCTCTTCACATGTTCACCTGGGAATGGCGATACTGGTTTCAGACCCCTTTATTTCAGCTTCTTTTACTCAGTATATTTGTGTTTGTGCTGTTGCGGAATTTAACGTGCTCTGGTTTGTTTTCTTCTAAGCTAGCTCTGGAGATTTAATGCCCTTTTGGTATTTTTTCTGTGTTCATTTTGAGGGAAAGATGTAGGCAGATCCATCTCCTAGCTCTAGTTGATGCAGGATACTGTCACATAAATCGGAGTGTCAGAATGTGTTTGCTATGGAGGCAGGTCTGCTTTTTGATTATACTGCCTTATTACCAAATATATTGCTTTCAGGCAAGCATGGGGAACCTTTTCCTTGCTAAAGACTATATAACCCTTTCAAATAACTTTGGCAAGATATACATTAAAACACACAGTTGTGTTTTTCACCCCTTATGTTACTACTGAATAATTTTGCTGTGGTCTTTGTGCAATAAGAGTTAGCTATAGCGAGCCAAAGGGTTTCAGATCCACCATGTAGGCTTCACAGACTAATAAGCTTTCTCTTAATAGTGCCTATAAAGCTGATGCTGAAAGAGTTGTAAAGTTCTTTCTCAACTTGAAGTCAGATGCTTCCAGAGATGCCTGCCATGTTTCCCAGCAGTGTTAGCCCCTGCAAAGCAGCCATACCTGTTGGAAATGCTGGTAACTGAGGGTATCTTTTGGAGAAGGATGGCCAGGAAATAGCCCCAAGCAGAGCCCTGACCTATGTTGTAAGGGGAAGAGACAGGTGGCAATTGCACACGTGTATCAGGATTTGGAAGCAGGGAAAGGCAGAGTTCTTCACTATGAGGGTGGTGAGTCACTGGGACAGTTGTCCAGGGAAGCTGTGGATGCTCCATCCCTGGAGGTGTTCAAGACCAGGTTGGATGGGGCCTTGAGCAACCTGGTGTAGTGGGAAGAGTTCCTGCCCATGGTAGGGGAGTTGGAACTAGATGATCTTTAAGGTCCCTTCCAACCCAAACCATTCTATGATTCTGTGAAATTCCCTTTTGAATAGAAACTAAATTTTGTTAGATGTCTTGTGGGCCATATGGATTTTTTTTTGAAAGAATTAGTTGATTTTGGTTTTAAGGAGTTTTGAATGAAGTCAAAGGACTTGAAATGTGGCAAAGCTTTGCCATTAAGGGACAAGTTAATGAGTTGCTGAAGTGATTTGTCTTTGGAGGTAGCAGCATCTCCATTACTGGTGGCTGCCAAGGTCATGTTGGGTAAACACCTTATGGGAATGGTGTGGGCCCAGCTGACCCTGTCCAAGGCAGGGGGACAGATGAGACAAGCTTACTTTCTTGCCTAGTGTTCTAGGACTTGCAGCTTTCAAAAGTAACAATGGCCCAATGTGTCTTCTTTGTGGTAGAAGCATCTCTTTCCCCTTTCCCGAAGAGGACTTTGAGCAATGGCTGTAGAGTGCTTGCCTTGACTGGTGCTTGAGCAGTGAAGGCATCTCCAGCCATGTGCATGTCAGCATTGCTGGTTGCTTTTGGAGAGCAGGGCTGGGAGAACACATTTCAGGATCAAAGATTCTGAAAGGGCTTCTCTAATTCTTTAAGTTTTTGTGAGTTTGCAGGTGGTTGGGAATCTAGGTAGGTTATGGGTGAGGTCTGTAAGTAAGTGTTGTATTGAAGCTTATCTCCCTCAAACTTTGAGGGAAACATCTCCCTCAAATTACTGGCAAATTATGTAAAGGAGGGAGCGAGTAGGAAAAACACTACTGAAAGTGTATAATAGTTTTTGGAAGCAATTAAGTAGGAGATAGCTTTTCGACTCTGGAGAGAGTAAACAACTAGAAAATTATGGTCATTTGACAGCAGGAAATCTATTTTTTGTCATTACTGCATATTGGAGAGATCAGTAAATGAGACTGTTTAAACCTCGATCAGTCACCAGCCCACACAGGATCACTTTCTTCTTTCCTCTTTCTTTACATTTAATTTCATTGCTGAGATTGACAGATTCAAGTACGAAAGGCTTTAAATAGGTGATCATTCCCATCTCCAGGATTTGCCAGGCCTTTTAGTTTCCAAATCTCATTTCAGAACACATTGCTTTAAATGACGTGAAATTACCAAGTGCTTTAATTACTTCTTTTCAAAACAAAGCATTCTTCCCCATTGCTATTGCTTACAGACTTTATGACACAGAGAAGTGTGGTAGTTTACTGGTGCAAAAAATAGCACATTCCCCAGTTGTATTATGCCTCAGGACATGAAGAGAAGTTACCCAGCTACAGCCTTGTGAACCTGGGGAAGCACAATGCAGCTTCTAGTGCCAGAACTGCAGCTTGCTGTAGGACTCTTCCTTTGATAGTATCTCCACATCTGAAGAGCCATCTGTCTCTGGAGCTTCTTTTGCAGAAGAGGAGAAACCTATAATTGATTTAGAAATGAAGATGAATGGGTTGTATTATGTTTTTAGGTGTTGCTCCTAATACTGTCAACGTTGACTTGCTGCTGATGTAAAGTTTTGTTACCTGGGAAGGAGAAAAGAAGGCAGGCAGAGCGAAGTGGAGCAAAGGATAAATTTACAAAGCTTCTAATAAAAAAGTATGGTGATGAGGAAAGAATTGTTGCTTCTAATTGGAACGGACGGTGGGATCTTCCCATACAAATTACCATTTCTAATTGACTTGTAGGAGAGTGCTTGCTGTGGTTTTTCTGCAGTGGTGTTGCTAGGAAATGTTGCTAGGCAACTCTTCAATGACTGAACCGACCTTTAAGATAAATATATGTATTTTTTTCCCCATTTTGGTGCTGGAGAGCAAACCTCTATTTTGTCGCTTGTACTGGCCTTTCTCTGGGCAGTGGGAGCTATTGGGCATGGGGATTGCTAAATAATAGTCTGCTTAAGATTTGGCAAAGCTCTTTTTGTAGGCACAACCATTTTGTGTGTAACATTCTGAGGAGCTCAATTTCTTTTTTGCAATGCGAGCAGCAAAAGTTGGCAAATAATGTCTTGAATAATTTATCTGATTAATTTTGTGATCTTTATTGAATAAACCATTGAGGAAACATTCTTCACTATTCACTTGTCTACACAGGGGCAGGCAGGGCAGAAGGGAGTGCGAGATGACTATTGGTGCAGTGTGACAAATAGGATTTTAAAGACTCTCACGTTGATTAGCTCTTCTCATAAGAAGCCTGGTGGCCCAGCACAAAGCAGCCACTGGGACCTGTTGGTGGTGTTTTCCTTTTGCCAGCTGTCTTTGAAGCAAATCCCTTTGTTTATTATCATGTTGAAGTGAATCATGCTTACAATTTTTGGAATGCTTCTGCCTGTCCAAAGTGAGATACCACACATTTTGTTTTGTTCCAGAGGAACAGTCTGAGTTTTCAAATATCTCTAGTTAAAGACAAGTGCAGAAAGTTGTAGAGATTGTCTAGGTTTTGCCTTGGCTGAGGCTGAAGTCTCAAAATGCCAAGGCTTGCTGAGTGAGCATTGAGTGCCAGCCATATAGGAGTCCTATATGTTGTCTACAGTCGTATCAGAGAGATGATGTGGAGGGGCAGCTTCTGCCCCAGGGAAATGCACAGGCAGAGGTTTGCATCTGTCAAGGATGGGATGTGTGGTCCCTCTCCAGCACAAAAACAGGAGGAGGATCTGAAAAGCTGGAGTGCAGAGTAAGTTATTTTGTTGCTAGGAGCTGGATGGTGCTGTTCCTTCTTGCAAACCCTTGAGTCTCACAGTGCTGGGTTGAGAGAAGAGCATAGAGAAGCCAAAGCAATGGAAAGCATGAACCACCTGCAAACTCCAAGGAGGAGAAGGGAAAACAGAGAGCAACAGCTGTCTGTAGGAGAGGCAGGGTTTGCCTGGCTAGTGCACAGCAACCATGCACTGTTTTGTTCTGTTCCCTTTTTTCCTTCCCCAACCCAGGCCTAGAAAGAGCTTCAAATAAGAATGCTCACTCTCCATCTCTAAGCTTCCCAGTACCTTCACATCTGTCCTTGGACCATGCGTAACCAGGCTTGGAGGATGCTGTGCTTGCTTTTTAAGCTATTTTTGGCATTCTACTTCAGATCTCTTCTTCCCCATCTGTTGTCTCCCTCTCCCCCCCCATATAAACTCTATGCAATGAAGAGATCTGATCTCTTGCAGTGTGTTGCAAACGCTCAACTGATGCAATGCTTGTTTTGAAATAAACCCAAATATCCCCCACTGTCCAAATTAAAATAGCCCCTATTTGTTCCAAGCTTTAAGTTAGCTGGTTGGGATTTCCCAGTGCCTGCCTCTACTGTGCTTGTTGCCAAGGAGAATGTCCCTGGATTCTGCTTTTCCAGTCTTTAGGCATTCAACCAGTCTGTCTCTCTGTGAAAGAAAGACAGACTCTTCCTGATGGTGATTTATCCATCCTTTGCACAACATCTACTACAGTGGGGGGCTTTCCATTCCCCTCTGGCTGCAGCTGGGTCAGGGTACCTGTGTCTGTGCACGGCAGTGGAGGTGAGATGAGACTGCCAGGGAGGAGGAGCAGACTCTTGGAGCGAATAACACTGCAATAATTTCTGAAAGAAGGTGGCTTTTGCAGCACTTGAGGCACAGTAGAACCCGTTCCTACTACATGTAGCAAGGCCTTGGGATGATTAGCATGAAATTGAATTTTGTGTTAATCAATCTAAGGCAGTAACACAGCACAGAGCTGACAAGAAGGTAATGTCATTCCTTTCTATCACTTAATAAGAGAGCTTCAATCCTAAAACGCCCACTCCTGTGTGGTCATGGGAAAGAGTCAGTGCTATGAGTGGCCTTTGTGAGGGAACAGAATTCAGATTCAGGGAAGCAACCCAGGGCTTTACTGGCGATGAGGTGGAGGCTGCCTTATTAGCATTCGGGTTTGTCCTTGCTTTAGCTCTGTGCCTAGGAACAACGCTTGGCTTGAAATGAAACCAGAATGGATGTATTAGAGGACTATAACATGGTATTGTGTGGATATTCTATTGTCAAGTTATAAAATCTAATCGGATTTAGTAACCTTTTGATTAACTTCCCCCTCCCCCCCTCAAAAAAAAAGTATTTGATCTAAATGTACAAATGGACTTCTTTTATTCCTTGTTCAGAGAAAGCATCACAGCTTACAGGGTTGCAGATTGGAGTTGTTCATGGAAAGTCTGGATTCTGCAAGTACTTAACTCTCAGTACATGTGTAGTCACAATGAAATTAAGGGAAATCATAGAACAGAATCATAGAATCATTTAGGTTGGAAAAGACCCATAAGGTCATTGAGTCTAAGTGTTAACCCAGCACCACCCGGTGACCACTAAGCCATGTCCGTCAGCACCACATCTATACAGCTTTTAAATCCCTCCAGGGATGGGGACTCCACCACTGCCCTGGGCAGCCTGGGCCAGCCCTTGACAACCCTTTTGGGGAAGAAATTTTCGCTAATATTCAATCTGAACCTCCCCTGGCACAACTTGAGGCTGTTTCCTCTTGTCCTATTGCTTGTTCATTGGGAGAAAAGACTGACCCCACCTGTCTCCAGCCTCTTTCAGGGAGCTGTAGAGAGTGAGAAGGTCTCCCCTGAGCCTCCTTTTTTACAGGTCTCTCAGCTGCTCCTCACCAGACTTGTGCTCTAGACTCTTCCCCAGCTTTGTTGCCCTTCTCTGGACACACTCCAGCACCTCAGTGCCTCTCTTATAGTAAGGGGCCCCAAAATTAACCCAGATTTGAGGTGTGGCCTCCCCAGAGCTGAGTACAGGGAGCCAATCACAGTGTTAAGTAGCCCAGTTACATGTGTCAATCCTTCCTGCAGGTTGCTGTCCTGCTGTTGTTCAGAAATTACTTTTAATTAAAAAACAGCAAAAATGGATAAGTTACATAACAAGAGAAAGGATTCAAAATTCTTCAGCTTGCCACAGACTACCCTAGCTTTCAGAATGTATTGATTTTGTAGCATTAAACAGTATATGCAATGCCAGGGCCTAGATTGAAAATGTGTAGAATGAATAATTTACTACCTGAAGAGAGTGAGCCTGGCTACAGGAGTAAGAATAAAAACAACCCTGTGAACCAAGGCTCTGCTCTCAAAGCTGAGAGCTTTCTTGGAACTGGGAGCATCTGATGTTGAAAGACCTCTGGAGGGTGAGGCTAGTACGTGAGAAATTCTACACAGCACACAAGAAGAAATGTGTGTCTCTCATCTCATGGCTTCCCTTCGCTGCCTGAAAAGATCAGACGTTCTACAGATGCATCTTTGACCTGGGCAAAGCTTCAGGTCGTCCTGCTTGGAGAAGACAGACTGGGGTTAAGGTTCGAACCCTCACTGTTTCATATGGTCCTGTTGGCTTGGCTGCAGTGTAGAGGGTTGATCAGGAGAGATGGATTACTTGCACATCAAAGGAAAACGTGATGTTGGAAAAGCTGCCTCTTGTTGAACTCCTTCAGAAGGCTTTTGGTGCAGGTTTGTTGCTACAAGGTCTGAGATGACTGTTAGAGCCTTCTCTTGTTTCCTCTTGTTCAGTTTAAAGGATGAAGCTATCTGGAGTAGAGGGTTAGCTGGCACAACTGGTCACACTTAGAGATCCTTTCCCAAAATGCATCCTGAGGTGGTGGGTGTTTCCAGTTCTGTGGAAACATTAAACCTTGGTACCCACACAGAACTTCCACAGGCGATGTTTTTCCACAGAGCTTCTCCCATCATCTGCAAGGCCATTTTTTGAGAGGTTTCTGACTTGCTCACTTAATTGGCATTAAGTTATTTAAAAGGCAGCAATTCCTCTGTTCTCTTCCCTCACCCAAAGCACATATATAATCTACATCATTCTTTCCTGATTCTTCAGAGAAAGACAAAAAGAATAGAATCAAAGCAAGTGATAATGGGGAGCTGTTGACATATGTTTCAAGTAAACCTGCAGGTTGTCACTTAGTATGACAAGTGAAAGAGGAAAGTGGAAGTTGGTAAACGTGAATAGTAAATGTTTTTCTACAAGTGAACTATGAGAAAATACATGGTAGAGAAATGTCATTACTTCCTCCTCATCTCTGTCTCTTCAGCCTCTCCTTGCTTGGGTTTTTGTGCAAACTCGTAGTTCAGAAAGCATCACATTTTACTGGTCAGATCACCAAGCTCAAGGAACCTGCAGACATTGGCTCATACCCTGCTCTGCTGTTATTTCTTAGCACATGGCTTCACTTGCCTGCTCCCTCGCTGTTAAAGGAAGCAATCTCACATGTCTGTTCAGATGCAGACCTTAGGGAAATCAATAGAAAGAGACTTCCAAAACCCATCAGGCTGTGTTTAAATCCCTGGGCAGGAACCTAATACCATTTTTGATGTTCCTCTAACTGCAATTATACACAAATGTTCATGTCTCTTCTGAAAACCAGACATAGTTGTGGAAATTAAAGTATGTGCTGTGAAACTCTCTGGGATACGTAGAGGTGCTAATAGATAGTAGTTGTACTGAATGGTTCTCATTTCCCAGAATTAGCACAATCAGCCTTTATGTTATGTTATGTTATGTTCCAAGGTACAAGTTCTTTACCATTAGGTCAAAGCACAGATTCTGTATTGTAAAACTGATTACTCTCAATGTAAAACTTGTGTTTGCTCTTTTCCTAATTGTGCCTGAAGGAAGCCTCTGGTCAATTGAAGTTTTGGGCTAGAACAATATCAGAGAGGTCTTAAGCAATTAACTTGTGCAGTTTGTAGAGGGCAGTAATGCAGATGACAGGTCATAATATTTTCTTGCAGGGTTGTAAGCACGTAAACTAGCAGGCAGATAAAAGAGCTCCACTGCTCAAACAGTTGCTGTTGCCCTCTTGTCCAGTAAAACCTGGGGTTTTACTGTTTGGGAAAGCTGGTGCTGATTCTGTTGTTGCCCAAAGAAAATGACCTTGCTATAAAGGCTAAATGTTTCCAACCACTCCCAGAGATGAGGAAAGCTATTGTACTGTAAATTTGTAAATAGAGGCAAAGAAATAACCACTTGTTGGACAAAGGTTTAGGGCAATGCTTCACTTTCCTTATCTCCTTATGTTACAAGAGTGGTAAGAATGCAGTGTAATATGGAGGCAGATCTATGGGAATTAAAGCTGGAGAGTCCCATGCATGCCTGGGTACAAAGAGCCTCAGGTGGTACCTGTTCAGCAAGAAAGGACTCCTGACTCTGTGGTGAGAGGTAGAGCAGGAAGATAATATTTAGAGCATTTTTCTGAAAGTACAGTTTTATCAAGTCTTTTTCTCCACGCTCCACAACCCCAGGTCTCTCAGCCACTCTTCACCACACTTGTGCTCTAGACCCTTGCATCTTCCTTATCCTTCTCTGGACATGCTCAGAACCCCTCAATATTCTTCTTGGAGTGAGGGGCCCAAAGCTGACCCCAGGATTCGAGGTGCAGCCTCACTGGTATCAAGTACAGGGGGGCAATCCCTGCCCTAGTCCTGCTGACCACTCTAGTGCTGGTACAGGCCAGGATGCTGGAGACCTTCTTGGCCACCTGGGCTCACACACTGGCTCATATTCAGCTGGCTGTTGACCAACACCCCCCGGTCCTGTTCTGCCGGGCAGTTTCCAGCCATTCTTCCCCAAGCCTGAATCATTTCAAAATGCTGAGGAGGGGAGATGGTGCTGGGGCAGAGCTGCGTAAAGCAACCCACAGAGTTACTGGTGTTACTGGTAGTGGCTTTGCCAGCTGGGAACATGTCAGGCTGTACTGAGGGGTTGTCTTCAGCTTTACTTAGATTTCAAATGCCCACATTCTGAACTCCCTGTGGTGCAAAGTGGGACTAGTGAGCGCTTGCAACACAACGTGACCTTTGCCTTTTCATTTCACCTCAGACCTGTTGCAATCTGTATTCCAGCAAGAAGCTGTGTTCTTAAATTAAAACATGTTTGATAGGATTCAGGGGGTTAATCTCTCTTGACAATCGTGATAGTAGAAGAGAGGACTTACGAGGCGATTAAATTGTTTCATGAGCAATTGGTATGAACATATTGCCTGATACTATGTTTTAATACTAGATGATAAAATTATTTCCTGTCAAAAACTTCCTGAATGTGGGAAACTAAAAAATACCTTATCTTTAAGCCTATAAATGTTACTTAAGTATTCATGAAAGAATATTGGAAAAATGCTGGAGAGCATATTGCTAACTCCACTGTCCTTTTTTGAATGAGGAGTCTTGTTAGCTGGAAGACCAAGTATTCATTTTTCTGTTAAAAATCAAAGAGGACTTTCCACACTGGATTAGAGTGGCTTCTGATTTTAGAAGTCCATGCTGAAGAATATCAATTATATTGGTTAAAACTGAGAAACTGGCTGCAAGCCTCCAGCTCCAACATCTGTTCATGAGAGAATGGAACAAAGAGAACATAATGGCTGTGAACAATATGAGGGAGATAGTATTCTTTCATTTCTGAATAGGATTTTTTTTTGTACCACAGTCACTACAGTAACATTTGAACACTTTCCAGTAGTAAATTAAATAATGGGGCTAACATCTGTATTCTTTTATCTACTTTTGGATTGCAGAGAATGGATCTCTCTCGCACGAGTGGATATCTTTGTTCCTACAGCCACACACACGGTTGTTGCGTTATCGCGGTTCCGCGATACGCGGTCAGGGCTCTTCCAAGTGCCCTTTATCTGCCTGTTTGCTTTTGATACAGTTGTTTACTGCCATGAGAAGTGCAGAGCAAACATGTGGAGGCTGTGGAGTTCAGAAAGCAGGTAGGGCTGGGGAGGCTGCTTGAAAATAAATCTTCCTGCACCGGCATCTGACTCTTATCTGAGCGGCACCTCCTAAGTAATGTGAGAGGGCTCCCACATGCTTCATGTTAGAGCTTCTCATAAACATAGATCCTCACATGCAGGAAAGGAGAAAGCAGAGGACAAACATTTGCTAAACCCCACCATATCCTGTAATGAGACACCTACAGTCGTGTTAGGCCATAAGCAGAGGAGAAGTTTTGAGAAGTTGAAGGGAAAAGCCTGTGCTGTTACCAGCAGTTGTTTCCTTCTAACTTTAGGGATAGAGGAAGTTTAATGACCCCCTAATGTCTCCCGTAATCTACTGAAATACGTCAATAGAATACAGAGATGAAGCAGAACTGATTTACTGCTGTTTGTGGGCTATTGAAGACTAAGAAGTTCAGTGCTTTTTTTTTTTTTCTTTCTATTTAATCCCCAGGGAGAAACTTCAATGACCTATATCCACAGTGTGTGTAATAACTTATTACAGTACATCATATTCTTGAGTCTGTACAGAGAAATATTTTAGAAAGCATAACTAAGGAACTTAAACATTTTTTTTTCTTGTCCATAAGGGACTCTTTGGCCTCTGGAGGGGATGCTTCCTGGGTTAAAAATGAGACATTCTTTGGATGTATTTGGATGATGTTCATTACATAGACTCTGTGACTTGCTTATGAATGAGCATGAAAATTAATCTCCTTCTTAAGAGGATATATAGATTAGGGAAAGCTTGAGAGATTATTATATCCTGTTTGAGAACATATCAAGTGAATAGAGCTTAATATTATTCAGAATATGTTTCCATCTGCCATTAGTGTAATATACCTGTATAGAAATTTTAAAATCTATTACTTCATTAGTGAAGAGCATTCACATGTTTACTGGGATGTTTCAAACTGTCACTTTTAGCCATGGTTAGAAGTACAAATTAGACAGTTGGATTTTTGACTGAAGGCAGCTGACTATATTGCTAATAGTCTGTTGTATTAATGTGTGTCTCTTTGAGAATCATCTTGGGGCAAAGCTGCTGTTGAAAGGCTGCGGCTGCACAAATGAGCTGCTGGGTGGAGAAAGCAGGATGTGTCTCTGTTTGTTTGCTAATGAGGGAAGAGGGGCTCCTTGGCTGTGTGGATGAACAGCAGCTTCCTCTGAAGTTGTGTGAGCTGAGGATGTGAACCTTAGGATAAATGGACAGATTTATGCCTCTCTCAGTGCAAAAATAAGAGGTGACCATCTCTAGTTAACCCCTATCACCGTGCGCTCCGTTATTTGCGCTTCTTGTGGCATTGTCAAAACATCATCTACAGAAAACACGGAATTAAGAATTGCTCAAAATGCATTTGGTCAGCATTGAGACTGTCATGGGTTTTCCCCCCTCTTTCTCAATACCTAACTGAAATATTAATTAACTTCTCCAATTCTAACTTCATCTCATAGTTAAGGGTTTCTGCAGTTGTTGGGAAAGCAGCCTTTAGAATCCCTTAGGATTTGTTTTCCTTTTTGAAATAATAAACAATGTTGCTGTTGACCTATATAGCCTCTAATTTTTTTTAACCTAAATTGTTGCAAAGCCTACTAATTCTAGCATACTCAAATAAATTAGTAAGCCATCAGTAAAAATTACATTAAAAGCAACTTTATTTCCCGTAATGTTAATAAGCACTTCTTGGGTGTAATTTTATTTGTGCAACAATGACTAGAAAGTCTCCTGGAAGATGTATTTCTATGTAGTTAATGTAATATACATGTATGCAATTTTCCATTTTAGTGCCTACTGATTGCTTCATTTTTCAGCTGTATTAGACTATTCTTATAATTTCCTCTGAGCTTTCAGAAATGGCAGACATCAAGGGAAAATTGTAGTGGCGTGTCCTATGGGAAATGCAAAAAAGCAAATAGATCAGAGTCTAACAGAAAGGACTGAGTTCAAGTGCACTTGCATCATGAGAAATTAAACTGCCTTCCAACCTTTTAGAGATTTGAAAGTATTTTATTGAAGTAACTTTGCTTTTACATATTGTACTGGGAAATGCATTCTAATTGAGTGGAGTCCTCGTGCATGAAAGAGCAGTGTGGCCGTTCTGCTCTCTTTGGCAATCTGTACCTTCAAAAAGTGACCATGAATATTTCTCACTATCAGCTGTATAATTTGAAAACTTAGGTTCAAGTTATGGGTAGCTCAGGGAGCTTATATCATAGAAGACTAGTTCCCAAAATTCAGATTTGCTACTTTGAATCATAGAATCATTTAGATTGGAAAAGACCTCTAGGATCATGTCCAACCTTCATCCCAACATCTTCCTGACCACTAGACCATGTACTTCAGTGTCCAGGGTTGTAAGGTATAACAGTATCAAAATATAAGAGAAGGTAAATTCACTTGTATCTAGTACATGTGAACTTAGAAGCAACTGTTTCAGTTGAAAACAAGAAAGTAGAAGCTGTCTAGATCCTTGGGGCTACGTGGTTCCTCTCTGCTTGCCCCTCTCTGGTGTTGTGCTTGGAGGGATAGGCTGTCTTTCCAGGTCAGGTGGTGCAATGTTAATTACAGGCGTGTATTATCTGAGTAAGATAATTAAATATCTTCTTATTAATATATCCTGAGTGCCACAGTATGTAGCTGTTTATAATACAGTCTGAGATAAGGTAGTTAATTTGTGTTACATTGACAGCAGTAGTGATAACTTTTTGCTGTTTTAAGGTAACTTGTGCTTTTACAGCCACTTGACAAAGAAGAGAGTCAGGCACGGGATTTGGCTGCAATGGGAGAGCACAGGGACAAAATTAGAGCAAAGGAGCTGACACCCAATCCCTTAAGACCACGTTGTTCTGCTGAGATCAAAGGTGTTGATCAGGGACATGGGTGAGAAAACTCCCAACCAAACATATCCACACCTCTGCTTAAACCTCCATCCTAACCCGGGTCACTAAATGTAACTCTAAGAAGTGTTACACTGGGTGATTCACTCGAACTATTTTATGAAGTGCCAAAATGTTGTTGGGTGAGAGTAGAAGAGAGTAACCCATCCTTTCCTGCGCCTCTGGAAACGTTTTCAGTTTTGTCACAGAGAATTGTAGCATTGGAATTGATAAACTGCCCCACTTGTGATGAATATAAGATCTCCAGAGGTACCCAATTTTTATCAGATACCCAGTTACCCTTTTTGGAGGGATTTGCATACCTGACTCCTTTAGGCTGTTTGGAAAATCCCATTCTGTAATGAAGACCTTTGCAAGTTACATGGCAGAAGTCTTGTGCCTTTTTCATTTCATATATATCTTTTCTTGGTGCACATAGCAAAACCTTTCAAAGAGGTGTTTCCTTGTGAACAGTAATTTGGAGGTTATATTTATGCCCTTCCAGAAAGGTCATTTTAAGAACTCCCTTGCAAGATTAAACATGGGGTCAAAATCAGATATTAAACCAATGGTATAAAAGATAGAAATTCAAACCTTTTCTTTGAATTAATTTAAAAGTCCTGATTGAACACTGCCCTCTGCTTGTGATTTGCCACTGTTGGTGCTTTCTACCTTTGCTATAACCAGTTCCACTGGCATTTCAAATTCAGGTAGGTCTTCTAAGGCCACTAGCTCCCACTGTCTTGGGGGTAAAAAAGACTTGCAGTACTGAAACCTTGCAACTGAAAAGAAAAAAAAAATCATTTTTTATTGTGGCCTTATCTTCTGTGAAAGCTCTTTTTCTACCTTGATCATGTGGCCCTGCAGACTCTCTAGCAAGCTACTACCTAGGACATTTTTGATAAAGGATTTATTGTTAGATATTACAACTTTTGCAAGCTGTTCCTCAAAGTATTTTGGCCTGTTCTGTACTACCTCTACAGTCAGCCTGCTAGAGTAATAAGTGGTGCTTTCTATTTGGGGTACAACTTCACCTTCTTGAAGCCTCAGTGTAGTGTCTTTATGTAACCTTCCTGCCATCTGCAAGGATGTTGCTCTCTCTGCACTTCTGAGGTGTATGGGGCTTTTTGGAACTTAGTTCAAGTTGCTCTTGATTGCAAAAAGAGTCTCTCACTTTTCCTTGGATTAAAGATGGACTTAAACACCCAGACATCCATGGGCCAAAGTTGATCTGCATGAACAGGAATGAAGAGCTGGATCCTCAGTGCTGGCCAGGATCAAGTCAAGACTTGCTTTTCCTGTGCTTCCCTGATTAATTACTTATTGAAATAGGCATTAGTGGTACTGAAAAATCAGTCTTGGCATTATGCCTGGGTATGACATGTGTTTGCTGGGTGTGGGGGAGTCCGATTCTCCCATTACAGCTGCATTTTTTGGCACTAAGTTTCTCTAGTCTCTCTGAGCACACCAAGGACATGGTCAATGACAGCAAGAGACAGTTGATAATGTTAATCTGCTCTTGTATATCTCTTTTTAAGGCCTTGAAGATACTACTGTTAGCCATAGGTGCAAGAATTCCTTTGTGTTGAGAACAGGCAGCTGGGACAAGTGTCTGTCCAGCTCTTTGTTCAATACAGTATCTACATGATGAGGTGGTGTGTGCATAAAGTAACTCCATTGGATTTCTAACTTTCTGCACCTGAAAACCTCTTTTCTTCATCCAGGTCCATGCATGTTAAGAGCAAGTTCATATAAAATACTAGATGTACTCAGGAAGAGAAATCTTTCCATCTAAGACTGGGGAGGATGAGGCACTATGGAGCGTGCAAGAACCAGAAGTTTGGCTATTTTGGGGAAGCAACTGAAGATATCAAAGCCTGTCTAGCATCTTTTTAGGCTATTGTTCTGTGGCAGTGCCTTTACTGGGAAAATATAACACTTGCTAAAAATGTAATACGTAGGACAAAGTTGCTTAAGTAAATTTGCTGAGTTGATGCTGGAGTGTTTGAGCGATGAGTTTGAAAGGACTGAAGAAGAGGGTAAGACAGAGAAAATTAAGTAGGCAACCTGTGTTCTTGCTGAGCTGACACTGCTCTTGGGAGTGCTGAGACTTTCTCCTAACATATGGGAAGTTTTATAAGGACACAGACTCAGGCAAAAAGCAGAGAGCAATTAAAGATCATCCATCTCTTCCAGTGATAATAATTTCTTAGCTTCTCTCTCTCTGTGAATTTAAAAGCACTTATAAAGGAATTGGTATAAATTTTCCCTCTTAGCCTGTGGTCAGCTAATAGCTGAACTATAAATGAAGCTTGAGTGCTGAGTTGGTGAAACACTGGGATTGGGGGCTTTGCCAAGCTCAGGAGAGGTGACTCCAGGCTGAGAGAAGTGGGAATGGCCCTGAGCTGTGCTGGCTGCCATTGCTGCGGGCCCCAGCTGGTCCTGGCATCGCAGGCTCTTCTGTACCTGGTGTGCTTGTGCTGTGCACCATTCCTCATGCTCTGCCTCCTTGCTCGTGGCATGAGGGCTGGGGGTTATGTTGAAGCTTTTGAGCCAATTTTCTCCTTTTTTTTTTGGACTGGGCAAAAGGGTGAGGAAGGCACTTTGTACAACAAGGCTTTCTTGTGGCTGTTCTGATTGCCTTGGAAAGCAAGCCTGGTAAATGATTGTCTCAATATTGTTACTGCTTTGCAATGCTGTTGAGTGAAAAAGATCTAGAGTTTTTTAGTCTCCTGAAGCCATTGTTATCAGATGATTTCCTGTTATGGGTCCTAAATTTATTCAGGAGATCCATGAGGAAATCCTGGTATCTACAGCTGTACTCCTGTGTGTCTGAAGCGTGGGCTGATTGTTTTGGAAGAAATAAAATCTGACAGAAGCTTGTTAAAAAACAAGTGATTCCAATACATGAGATAATGTTTCAATGACTGCAGGCTGATTAGCTCATCTTGTCTCCTTGATCAAATTACTTACATGTAAGTAAACCATTTCTGAATCCCCCAACCAGGTTCTGATATTATCAGTGGATTTAGGCAACTTGAAATGTTCTCAGTAAGAGTGAAGAAGCAGGTATTCTCTCTACACCCGAGAAGCAGATAAAACCATACTCTAGGTATGTGCAATAACACAAATGTATGTCATATCTGGCTTCCTTTTATATCTTCTTATTCCAGTTGACAACAAGAGTCAGACGTACCAGATACACTTAATCTGGACAAGAATGTCAGCACTATCAATTTTTTCTCTGCTTTCATATTTCTTGCCCTTGTAATACTCAAACCTGCTGATCTTTTTTCTCTTGGCCATACTTCTCTGTATACTCTTTTTCTTATTTGTATTTCTCTGGCCTTGTGCAGCTCACTGTGTATGAATGTTCTCTGGTTTTATAATGAAGCAAAACTGCATATTTACATGAGGGAACTAGAGAAGTTTTAAACTTCATTGGTATTTTGTTTGAAAACTAATTTTTCATGTTAATTAAACCTCTGCAGAGCAAGCCTTATATATGACTCTTGGTGTTACAGATAGCATGGGCTGGCTTCTAAGATCTCTGGTTTGAATCATTACCCCTATGTAATATACCGTGGGCCAACCATGCAGGATATTCTTGACAAGGATAAACCCAGCTGGCTCAGATTAGCAGAAACCAACATTTATTTCAGTCAGCTATTGAGTGATAGTCCTTTCAATATTGCTCTTGTTGCCAAGTCTGCTTTCCCAAACCCCCAAGGACACTGCTGAATGTTGTCAGGAGCAGTGATTTTTCGCACTCCTGCTCTTTGCAAATGTCTCAAACTCACCCTTACTTTCCAAGTGTAAAACTCTCTGCTTCGTCATCTAGCAAGAACGTTTCGAATGAATTCATAAGGTAAAATAAATCTGGGAAGTTCTTCTTGCCTGTTTTGGAGAAAGCTGCATTCCAGATGTTGTGGGATGGGTATGTGAAAGGGAGAGTAGTTTGGTGATATGCTTTTTTTAAAACAGCTTGAGAAAGTAACCAAACAAGAATGCAGAACTTCAGCTCATGAGAACTAGAAGCTGAAATGGTTCCAGGATTTGTGAGTCAAAAGGAAAACTTAGGGAGCTTTTGCATAGAATAGATAAATACTTTCCTAGTGCTACTTCTCATCTGTCCTAAGATGTGAACTGTGCATAGTGCAGAGAGAACCAAACCTGTGCCGTGACACTAAGGAGGAAAACAAGTGAGGGGGGGCAGGGAGTAAACTAATTTAGGCAGTGAAATGCCAAACAATTGGCATTGACTTGGAGGGTGCTGCAGTGCAGCCTGATTTGGCCCAGAAGGGTGCTTCAGACCCCTCTGAGAGCTTGTAAATAAACAGTGCTTTGCTCTAATCTTATTCTTGGTGTGATTGGTCTTGCTGAAGAGCAAAAAGTGTCTACCAAAAATATTACAAACTCAAGGAAAACTGTTTCTACAGTAACAGAGAAATATCTCTTTTTAAAAGGAATGTATTTCTTGAAGCAAGGCACTTTGACCGTTACCTACACATTTAAGGAATGTATGTATATGAAATTTGATTTGCCTGTAAGCTTGTTGAATGTAGGCTTTGCATTAGTTTGAACATAAAAGCAATCAATTGGCCTTCCTCAGCATACATTAAAATTAGCTTAATTTCAGCCTACTGTTATTTTTCTTGGATTTTTGGTTTCCTTTCTGATACTCAGTGGCTCATTCATCCTTCTTGTTTGACCCTCATCATCTGTGAGAACATTTGGATTTTATCATGCATGCAGAACTCCTGGTTATTGCATTTGGAGCACACGCTTGATGGAGCCATTGGAAATGTAAACAAGGTGCTGGAAGCTGAATTGCAGAGGGAATATGTGAGGAGTCTCTCAGCCCAGGGACATAAATCCACTCCTGGAGAGAGAGGAACAGGACTGCACTGGTTGTTATTGCATATTCCAGACTCCCATCTGCAGAAGAACTGCAGGGAACAGAGCAGGCGGGATGATTTACACTCTAACCTTCTTGCCTGTTGACCTGTCCTTGCTCTTTACTTGAAGACTGAAGTCTCCAGGAGCTCCCATGCGTAAAGCTCATGTCATCTTCATTCAAGGTCAGGCTTGATGGGGCTCTGAGCAGCCTGACCTAGGTAGAGATGTCCCTGCTTGTGTAGGGAGGTTGGATGAGGTGACCCCTAGAGTTCCCTTCCAGTCTAAAACATTCTGTGATTCTATGATCTTCTGGATTAAGAAACTGCCACATGATATAAGCCTTCATTCCACAAAGGAGAGCATCAGTGGGTTTGAACAAGAGCTGTAGGGTGGCACCTGCTAGCTGATCAGTCACCCCTGTTACCACTCTGTCCAGAGGGACAGCCAGTTTAACTGTGCCAGTTTGCAAATAATGAGCAAAAACTCATGTGTGGGTGGGAGGGGTGTGTGTCTGAGTGTCAGAACGCAAGGCGCTGCCTAAATGAATGCGACTTGATCCACTTGGCTGTGCTTCTCTATAAATTATTTACATAAGTGCACCCAAAATAAATTACATTCTGATTAGTTCATCACTGTGAAGTTATTGTAATTGAGAAGATGGTCAGAGAAGAGTAGCTAAGAAATTAACAGGAGCCTGAAGGATTTGATTAATAAGGAAAATTGCTAGAAGGTGCTGAGGGTGACAGAGGGAGGGGTGGAACATAATAAACTATAAATATTTGAAGAACAAAAATATGAAGAGAGATTACTCCAGACAGAAGCAAGGTGAAAGCAGAGAGGTATGAAATAAATGCAAGGAAGACGAACGTTCCTGACAGCGAGATGTTTCAGGCTGTGTGCACAGTACTTCAGAGGGACACTTGACCAAAAGCACGTTCTAAAATTAAATTCAATAGGTGAGAAGCAACAAGCTATAGCAGTCAGAGAATCACAGAATGTTTTAGGCAATGCTTTATGATAAGGCAGGAGGAGATGGTAAGTGACTTAGACATTCATGGCAAGATTAAATGCTGTTTACATGGCTGGCTCTCTGGTATTTTAGAGTTGAGGCATCATGTAGGTGTGCAAATGGGAAGGAGATAGTTGAGCAGTCTAGTTCATGGGCCTTGTGGAAGGGAAAAGCTGGAAGCTGTCAGTCCTGAAATTTCTGGGAACAAAACAGTGCTGTCAGTACAGCTTCTAATTTCGTCTTGAACTAAAGAAATTTACATTTGTGTTAGAAAATGGATTTTTAATTGCATGTTAGGTAGCTATGATTGTGTTTTAGACCTATCTCAGTTGCTCCACAGTGCTGCATCTGTCAGGCGGGCGAGAAGTCCCAAAACCATGTTGCAGGAGGAACCCTGAGCTTGTGTGTCTCTCTGTTCTGCTGCAGGGTAGGGCTAATAACCACTGGCTGTCTGCTCAGCACACTTAATAGAAAGCATCTCTGTAGAGCAACTCCAACAACTTTAAAATGCAAACTAGTAGGATTCCAAAGTAAGCATGAAGTGATATGGCATGTGTAACTTCTCTTTAAGTGTTCTCTACCCTTGGATGGGGAATAAGGTCTCCAGGCAGGCAGGCAGGCTCCTGCTGCCCTGGAGCCACAGCTCTACTCTGCCCTCCTTCAGTCGCCTCCTTTCAGTCAGGTCTTTGCTATCAGGCAATATAGATGAAATTGATAAACTCAGGTCTGTGTGATAGGTCTTTATATTATTTATATTATTATAGTTGTCCAAAATCCTCTGCAGGAAGACATCCCAGTAGATCTATATAACCATCTTTAGTATTTAGTATAAATTCAATATTGTCAGCAAGAAAGATCACTCATGGCATTCACATTGTATTTTACTTTTAGTGAAGCCATTACTGGAGTCGTGTCTTTTATTTATATAAACGTGTTGTTAACTGTAACCTAATAAAGATGCAAAATGCATGAAATCAATTACCTACTCATTTAAGGAGTGTACATAAAGGAAATATTTCTGATTTACCTTCACATTTGTTGAATGACCTTGCATTGGTTTGAACATGAAAGCATTCAATTGACTCTGTTTAATTCCGTTAATTAATTTCTCTTATCGTTTTCCTTGCCTCTTTACTTCAGTTTTAAAATACTTGGATCCCTGTTAGAAAATTCCCTTAAGTCAGAACAATTTCAAATTATAAGGTTTATTGAAAAATATCATTTGCACTCTAAGAGCTTATTAGTTAAAACCTACCTTCCAAGATAATCTTCAACTTCACAGAAGGATTTCAGTAAAAGATTTTTGTTTCTGTTTTTCATTCATTTGTAACTTGAGGAGAACTGTGGAAGGCCTCTTACTCCAGAGAGAGAACTCAAAACATGACCAAGCCTATAGGGCTTTCTTTATGACAGGGAAAAAGCATATCAATTTATGTTTTTTCAGTTTTTTTATCCAGAATCCTGAGAGCTCTGTATATAAACACTAATCAGATTAGATCTGGTAGGAATACATTTTTTTTTCCTGCTGTGTCTAGTTGTGAACCAGATTTCCATAATGCTTTTTTGTTGTTAAAAGCTGCTGCTGAACTGCAGAGAACCTTCAGAATTGCAAATAGTGGCAAGTGCAAAACATTGGGGAAAGTTATTTGCTGAGTGGCTTGGGGTTTTTGTTTCCTTATTTGTTCTTGATTTTCTAGTACTGACTGGAGCCTGTGCACATTCTGTAAGTTTACTGACAAAATAAATGTAAATGAGTCAGTAAATTATCCGGAAATGGGTCCTGTGAGCAAGTCATGTGTGGAGGGGGCTCGTGCTGCTGTGCTGGCTTGGTTCAGATTAACATAACGTGAGTGGGATGGGTTGTGTTGCTGGCTGCCTAATTAGCCTCTTAGCTGTCATGCAGAACAAATGAGCAGAGCTTGGGGAGTTTGGTCTCCTGGGGCTCTTATTCCTGCTAACACCTGGGTGCCTGCAGTCAGAGGGGCTCCTGGGTTTCCCCATATGACAGTGCTCAGTTCACTGCATCATAGAATCTTAGGGGTTGGAAGGGACCTCTGGAGATCATTGAGTCCAACCCCCCTGCTGGAGCAGGACCATAGAATCTAAGACAGGTCACACAGGAACACATCCAGATGGGTCTTGAAAGTCTCCAGAGAAGGAGACTCCACAACCTCTCTGGGGAGCCTGTTCCAGTGCTCTGTCACCCTTACAGTAAAGAAGTTCTTCCTCATGTTGAGGTGGAACTTTCTCTGCTCTAGCTTGCATCTGTTGCCTCTTGTCCTATCACAGGGCACAAATGAAAAGAGGTTGTCCCTTTCTTCTTGACACCCAGCCCTCATTTATTTATACACATTAATTAGATCCCCCCCTCAGTCTTCTCCAGACTAAAAAGCCCCAGGTCTCTCAGTCTTTCCTCATAAGGAAAAGCAGCAGCCTCTCTGTTGTAAACATTGTCACATTTCCAGATTCCTTACCAGAATCATCTCACATTGTATCTCCCCAGACGAAGCCTCTCAGTCCAAGCAGAAGCAGCTCTGCCATCCATCTGGTGAGTAGACCTGGTAGACAACAGGACATTTACACTCTCTCAACAGCCCAGTTCTGTGTGTGTCATGGAATGAGGATCAGGTCAGCGTGACTTGTAACTGTCAGGAGCCTTTAAATCCTTTAAAACTTGGGTCTCTAATGCATTGAACGCTCTGCAGCAGCCTCAAGAACCCCTGAGCAATGTCTCAATTTAAGGATCTGAGCAGTTTCTTCCACAGGCTTTACTGGGACTTCTATGTGTCGAATTTAGTAAATACTTAAGTGATGAGTTAGGGGCTTGGAGACTGGGGCTTTTGTACCAAACAGTGCAGCATTGAGCCCCCAAGACATCTGACAACCCTAAAACTCAGAAGGGTTTATTTTTACAATTAAAAAAGGCAAAAGCTCGTGAATAATGGATGTGGTCAAATGTGCACATTTAAAACATCAGTTAATCAGAGAAAGAGAATCAGGCTGTGTACTATCCTTTAATGTTCACTGCTGGGAAATTAGGGGAGAAAAGGCCACTTCTATTCATTCTTTGAGAGTAACAAACAGCACCAGCAGCTGTGGTTGGCTGGGGCAGAAGCCTGTGCTATGAGATCACTCTGGAAAACAGAATTAGTAATGAATTGAAGTTCTAGAGTTAGGATCTGACCTATGGTTTTGTCACCGAGTGATTTTAAGGGAAATGCATTCAAATGTGCTTCTAAATGCTCATCATCTAATGAGACAGAATGGAGAGTAATTCTTTAGGGAAAGGATGAATAAAAAGGAGCAGCTGTGCCACAGCACTCGATTCACAGTACTTGGCCAGAAAAATCAGGGTTTCTGAAGTGCAGTGAAGGTGTGTGTCTTGGTGGGCTGAGGTGGGATATGCCATACCTGGGATAATTGGAGTTCTTATATCCACGGGGGCTCTGTTCTGGTTGAGCTCCTTCACTGTTACAATAGAAACCAATTTGGGTGGGATTTTTCTTGTGTATGTGTGTTTTGGTTTTGAAACAAAATGGGTTCTTTGGGCTTCCCTCATGGCAACTGGTTGTATATGCTAACTGGGAACAATTTTCTAGGTAGATCTTCTTTAAGCTGTAAGCTGTAACTACTCTTGGGTATAGCTGAAACTGAGGAACCCTGCAGCTTGTGGATGTTTTCTCCCATTGCAGCTGGAGGCAGTGAAATCTTTAGGGATTAAGAGAAAAATCCCACCAGGACCTCGCCGCATCTTACAAAAAACAGGCTATAAGTGACTTTCCCAGTATCTGACTAAGAGTCCCTTGGCACAGCAGAGAGTTGTCATGGATACTCCAGCTCCAGGACACTATAAAGCCCATCATTCATTACATTTATAAAATCTTCAACACTTTAAAATCTGCTCTGGGTACCATTACAAACCTACATCAAAGCAGATGGTGTAGCTCTACAAGAATAACCTCTTTACCTCCTCAGGCATGGTGAGGGCTCTGTTCCTCAATAAAGCCCAACAATGCGAATGAGCCATCACCTGAGCACCATTAGGGCACTCTTCAATGTAAATAAAGGTAACATTTGTCGTGGTTTGACTACAGATCCCTTTCTGCTATAGATGTGTGACTGTCTCTCTCAGTCACCTTAATTGAGGTGAACTATTTTGGGCACAAGACACTGGTTGATGAGCACAGACTCACAACCCCAGAGCTGTTTTGTGTGTTTGGGCAAATGCTCCAACTTTCAAAGAATGAATAGGATAAAAGGTTGACTCAATTATTTGTTTTATTGTAAAGATGTGGGGAGATATTTTCTACATGTTAAAGCCACAATCTGGAGAGCGTAAGGAAAGGTTGAAAATAAGACTCATTATTAACCTGCCTTGGCTTTGGAGTGGGTCTATATTTAATAGCCCGGCAGACTCTACCCCATTTCCCTGCTTAATTGCCAATTAGTGCAATAGATCTTTATGTATCTCTCTAGAATTAATTTTAGCTAGGTGCTGAAAGATCACAAGGATAAGCCAGGTGAATAGAGGCTGGATCCTGATAGGCAGCTTCTTCCATGTTTCCTTACATATTCTTTTAAGGAGCTGACAACAACAACAATACCTGTGTTACTGCTCTGCTGAGCAGGTGTAGAGAAAACAGATACATTTTTTCAGAAAACTTAACTTTTAGGCATGGTTCTAATGGAAATATTTAAGTTGACTTAAATGAGCGAGCTGTCAAATGCACCAGTATTTGCATGACTCCTCCTTTTAATGTTAAAAAGAATGAATTGTGAGCTCTCTGAGAGCATGGCATTGATACTTATTGGCTTGAGTGAAGCAGATAGCCAGTTAAGGCCTGATTAAAAAAAGAATTTGTAATTATAGGTGGTGTTCACTTCTTGAGCACTGTCTGCCACTCTGTAGTGAAAAAATACAGCCTTGCTTGTCATTGACTCTCCAGCTGCCAGTAACTCTTTATTGTGCACATCTGGACTCGGAGCAGACCTGTGGGCAACTGCTAAGGTAGGTCATGCTCAACATGTTCAGACCCTGTCCCAGGGCAGTCGTGGCACACCTTGGGCTTTGGTACGTGAACAAAGATGAGTGTGTGAGGGTTAAAACTGCAGAAGAGCTGCAGACAAGCTCAGAAGAGAGCTGACTGCAGAGGAGGAATGCACTCCTGAGCTGTTGAGGATGACCAGGTTGTTTCTGAGCAGGTAAACAGAGGGGCTGAGTTGGTACATTTTCCTCATGGCACATCTGCCTCATCCTGGCCCCAAGCTAAGCACTGGAGGCACAGAGGCAGTGACCCTTCTTCTCTGTCTGTCTCTTCTTGGTGCTGGGAAGTGAATCCACTGACAGCATGTCACTGGAGAAAAGATTAAAAACAAATACAACCTCCTCCTGAGCTCTGCTTCAAGGTCTATCGGAGATGATAAGAAATTTTCTTGCAGCCTTCACTGTATTAGGCTCTTACTCCACATTATCTGGTATCTCTGGCTTTGGCTTTTTTTCCAGCTGTGGTGTCTGTGATGTTATGTTCTACACCTGAGTCAAATCCTGTGCAACTTTGTTTTGCCTCTTATGCAGAATATTTTTCTGGTCTCTCTTTCAAGTAAGGGTGAGCAACACCCTTACTATTATTGTTGTTATTATTATTATTATTATCTTATATTAGAGAAGATTAGACAAGGGGTAAACTCTCCCTTCGAGCTGTCAAAAAAAAGTCTTGATGGCTTTGAACTTTACCTGCAGGAATGGATACAGGAAGTTTAATGTCTTTCAATCGTTTCTTTCTTTTTGACTGAATTGGATGAATCAGTGATTTGATTTATTTATTTTTTGTGGCAGAGGTGTACTAAATTGTGTCAAAGAATGCATCTGCACCACAAAAGTAAAAGTAATGGGTTTGTGTACATGCTTATGGAAAATGGACTAGTCTTATTGAGGATGGTAGTAACAAATACTGAAAGCCATGCATCCTACTAGGAGATATGACAGACCTGTAAAAAGAGCAACTATAATTTGGAGGCTCTCTGCTCTAAGCCTCCTTTGGTGTTTGGTGAGTCTGCTGAGGTTAGTAGCAGTAGAACAATGTTGCTTTCAGAAAAGGTCATCTTCTTGAGTTTTGGGTGTAGATGCAATCCTGGCATTTTCCATGGGAATGAACTGATGTAAAGATGCAATGTCCTTTTGTAAAGCAAGAGGAAACTTTCTAAGAATAGTAACCCTTATAAAATAATTGTGAGGTTTGAGACTTTGAGGGGTTGCAGCTTTTTTTTTTCTTGAACATCCAGGAGAAATTATAAAGCTGTCCTCCTGATGGGGTTGAAAAAGTGATTATGGTAAATCTGCACTTCAATACATCTTCAGTCATTAGCTTCAGCCTCAGGTATACTCACCTTGCAAGGAGAATAAATCAAAAATGCTTGAAAGTTTTAGATACGCTGAAGGCAACACCCACCTTCTGCATAGCTAAAAACATCAAAATGGAAAGAGGGCTTGATAATAATGAAGTTTGGGAGCTTGAGAAATTACAGAGGTCACTTCAGATCCCATTGGCCCCTGAGCAAAACTGTTTCAAGGCGTTTTAGTTGTTTTTGACCTTCTTTGTACATATTTGAAAGCCACAGCTTTTTACCTAAAGTGCTCTAAAGAAGATTAAACAGCTTTTTAACATCTGCTGTGTTCATAGTGTGTAGGGAGAGCTATCAGTTTTGGTTGCTATTAAGATGGATAGGGTTTTTACTTGGTTGGAAAAGGTGTTTAAACATACTCTGTTTAACATTTTTTTGTTCTATTATACTCTGAAAATGGGGGGGAGAAAATATATCTTGCTTTAATTTGGTGACTTGCATTCAAAAGGAAATAAATGCTTTAAAAACAAAGCACACCCACATCTAGAGGTCAGTTCTCTTGCTGGCATAAACAGCAGCATCTGTTTAACAGCAAGCAGCATCTCTGTGTAATGATGTAGTGTAGAAGTACATTGATACAAAAGAAAATTGGGGAAAAAATAGAGAATATAAGTACAGACTGATTGTTTGAGCTGTAAAAGCAACTAATATTTAATAATGAATGAAGGATTTGATAAACACTGCCTGCCTGCCTTATTTTATATGATCATATCTTGCCTGACACTGTTAATCAGAGAGGTCCTTTCTGCTCAGGACAGAGCTACTGGAGTAGAGAGGGCTCCTAGGACATCAGAACTTGGTGTGTCCATGTTTGTCTCCATGTTTGCTACTGGCTCTGACTCATCCCAGCCTTGACTGGGACTACTCAACTGCAAAAGGTCTTTTAATCTGGAAAAAAGAGCAAAGTGGTGTGTGGATAAAGGGCCTGAGAGGCACCCAAATGTTATGAGGGGCAGTCTGTTTCGTTGGTCTGAAGTGAGCTTGTGGTTTAGGTAAGGATATTGGATATGAGCACATCTCAGCACTGCTCATCTCTGCATGAGAGTGTCTTTGTCTCATTGAATAGCATGTACTGAGATGATGGCTGCTTCTGAGGGACTTTGATTAGAGGCTTGTAATGACTAAGGTCCCAACTGGAGCAAGCAGCAAAACACAGCTGCAGCTCAGAGCTGGGAAACTAAGTACGCAGAGGTGGTTCATAATTAAGGAGACCATGTTCTTGGAGAAAGGTACTAGACACAGGGTCAGGAGGTGCAGGTGAGAAGGACTGAGAAGAGTTCAGATCTGCAATTCTCAACCTTTTGGTTTTATTCTCCCATGCTATTCTTGTTTTCCCTTCACGTGACCTCAGCCAGTAGAAAGTGCCTGGCTGCAGGTGAGGTTTGGAGTCTTTGGTGGGAGCCCCCTGCACTTGACAGGTGATCATTCCCCTGTTACTGGATGTATCACCCACCAGTAGCATGACACCATTGACCTTTGGGTGTGACTTTGGCTCTGATCCAGTGGAGGAGCTGGGCTGCTTTGCCAGCAGCAGTTTCCAGCCTTGGGTGGGTTTTTTTTTCCTCTGTAGACTCTCATTCCAAGCACAAATCTGAATTCAGGGCTGTACTCTGCTCAATTTATGAATTCCCCAGGGATCATCTCGTAGCACAGAGCAGCAGCAGACATGGAAGGGGAAATGGTGGTGGTTGCAGTGTACTCTAGTGCTGCTTATTACAAGGCAGCATTGCAGCACCCCAGTTCCTTGATATTCACAGACATTCCTGCTCTGGGTTTATAACCCAGGAATAAAGGCTTTCTGCTCAAAATAGTTTCACAATCAGATCTGGAGAAACTAGTCTGGAGAAGGAACTGTGGGGTTTTGAACTTCAGATGAAAAGCCAGTTGCCGAATCCCTTATTTGTCTGAATTTCCCTTGACTTTAATGAGAAATTGAACTGAGCAGAGGATGCAAAGATTCAGCCTGAGGTTTCTGGAATTCAAATTTGCTGTTGCCTGATACACATTGCCTTGCATGAGTCAATTAGCCAGTATTGAGGATTGATTTTTCTTCCCCTTTTATATTTACATGCTTTGCTCAGAGCTCGCCTCTGCTGGGATTAAGGAATTTCCTCCTTGTGAGGTTATTCCAATGATGAGTATAAAACTAAAGTGGAGCAGAGCTCGTTTGATGTCTGGGCTCTGATAAAAGCATTCTGGAAATTACAGCAGTGGCTCTCTGGGCAGGTTATCTGCACATGCAGGATGTTTCTGGTGAGGAGCAGGAGGCTGTGTCTGGATGCTTTTGTATCCCACAGTTCTTGGGATAGATTTCATGTACATCTGGAATGGGGCTTTGAATGCAGGCTTGAACTGCTTGGAATATTCTTATTGTTGGAGCCAGCAGGACTGATGGTGCTTCCCTCAACTCTAATGAATGTAGCTCTTCAGAGTTTGGTGTGCTTTGTCCCAGGGATAAAAGCTTTTATAGCTCAGCATATTTGCTAAGATCTCCATTGCTCTCTCAGTAATGAGATTAGTTGAGGAAATAAGTTTTGCTCCCTTAGGAACTGTGGTGCGTTGCCAGTTTGTAAATACCCAGATGCCATCACAAGGAAAAATCCAAATATTATATCAAGCTGTGATGTCTGAAACACTGTTTTATATTCTAAAAGACTCTTGCTTTGATATTGAAGACTTAGATGTCACAAAAGGAACGTGTATGATTTAATTTTTTGCAGGGCTACAGCTAAAGAGAATGGGAAAATTCTAATGATGGCTACTGTGAGTGTATTTGCAGGAAAAGCCCCAAACATCTTCCTAATGTAAACTTCATGCTGTATTTTCTTGAGTGTGTTAGTCACAGTGTACCAATCTTCAAGAGGGGGGAAAACAGGAATATAACCAACCCTCTCTAGCTTCAGACTAGCCTTTATAATTGCACATCTTCTCCTGTTGCTTTAGCTCTTAGCTTCTCTATCCCAGATAATTTGAATTCTTATGTCGAGTTGGAGGAAAGTGAAGCTGCCAGATATTTTAATGCAGCTTTCTATTTGTCACATGAGATGTTTGGCTCGGAGAAATCGATTCTACAGTTTTGTTTTACTCAAAAAAGGGAAAACGTGCAGCACTTTGAGTGCCATGAATTGGCTCAAATTGCTTTATGCCTGAATTTTCTTTCATGTTACAGTCCAAGAACAGCCTTCTGCAGCACTCTCCCCAAAATTCAGTGGTAGATCAGGCTGTTGGTGCATGAGATGTCACCTGGACCGTGGTCTTTGGGAACTGATCCCCTGCATTTCTGCTTCGTTCACACAAAGAAGTAGGTCACTGCTAAGTTGCTTATGGCGTTGCTGTGTTAGATTCCTTTGTTCACCTCATTTTTCTCTAAAAGGAATAGAAGAAAGATAATTTGCACTAATCTTCAAGGACTGATGCAAAATCTCAGCATTGAGACTTGAAAAAATGAGGATATGTGAATCTGTGAGAAACTGTGGTGTGAACATGTAGGTGATTTCAGAAGGAATGATAAATTTAACAAGCACATGCCTTGTGTTTTGGTGTCATCACTGCTGCCATCAGGCTAAAACGGTCCCTGCTGGAGCTTTGACGTAGGGTTGGCTTCTCTGAGCCTTACTGCCTTTCTTTTCTAATTGCATGCAGATACAGTAGTGCAGAAATTCATAGACGTGGTGGCTGCCAAGCTAATCCAGGCTATTGTCTGCGTCCAATACCTCAGCACTAACTGGTGCTCTGCCAGCGCTGCTGCACCGTGTCCTGCAGTGATGCTGTTTGTCCCCAGCTCCTAGGGACTGTGCACAACCCTTCTGCTCATCTGTCCCTTGCACGGGCTTGAAAAGCTTCAGCACTTCAGGGTACTGCACTGCTCTCTCCCACTCCACCCTGACCAGGTAAACAAGCCCAGGCTCTCCTTGCAGATATTTTAATAATTCACTCTTACAATCCTCATCAGTAAATGTAGGCGGGGAGAAGAGAAAGCATCTTTCTCTGCCTTGCATTTTTAGAAGCTGTACATAATGCAATATACCTTAAACTTTCTTGGAAAGCACTTTGTGCAATCTGAGCATTTTTCACACTAATTTATCATCTCTCTAAAGTATCTTGTTTTCTTACAGATTTATTGGTTTCCTTTGCCCGGTAATTCCCTAAGCCTGTCACTGAGTAACATTTGATTTAATTTATATGTAGTAAAGAGCTTGCCAATTAAAAAACAAACAGAAAAAACCCACCCAGAAAATGCTTTGGGGTTTGGTTATTCAAATAATTGCCTTGTCCCTGTGGAGTTATTTGCAGCTGAGGCAAGTAAAACTCAGGGTTCATTTTGGGATAGAGCCCCTTGGCGAAGGGTTTTGGTGAGGAGGAGGAAGGAGGGTCTGGAGGCAGTGTCATGGGTCTGGACTCTCTTGCTCTCACTGTAGGACATTTGGGAGACCTCAGCACATTGTTTAGGAATGAAGATCTGAGAGCTGCTTTGGTCTGTTGGATTCATTAATGTGGTGGGCATGAAACCCTTAGTAAAAGTGCCAATATGAGACAGTTTAATAGGTAATTAAACCTGATGAGCCAGGAGGAGGTGCTTTCCCATGCTGTGAAGTGCTCTGTGGCAGAAGGAAGCTATTTAAAGGACTCTGAAAGGTGGGGGTGTCACTGGGGGTTACAAGGGCAGCTCCAGGACAGCGTCCAGAGGACAGCACAGCAGCGTTGGGTGTTCAGTGTCATCACTGGTTTGGACTTTGCATTGTTTGTGTAGGGCACAGTGAGTGCTAGGCCGGCAAAGCATCACATTAAAATAAATTATTCCGCCACCTTGGAGAAGGTAACATGTACTAGGTGAGTACCTGTGTGAACTCTGCAGATCAAAGACAAATACTTGATAATGTTTGGATAATGCTGCCCTTAAAGGGACTTGTGCTGAGCTGTGAGGTTGCTCCTCAGACATGGGCTGCTGGCTGTGCTGTCAGCCTGACAGCCTCAGCTGCAGCTCCCACCTTATACTTTCTTCTCTGAAAATAATCAAGACATTGAATTCACAGGGTCTCAACTGTGGCTCTTTATAAATGACCACCAAAGTCTGCTTCTGATGCACTTAGACATTACCAGATACGGATTTCCCTAAGGAGGAGCAGGTAGGAGGTTCTGAGGATCTTCCCTTTCCCCTTGGTGCCGGTTGCTCTATGCCCTGAAGAGCTGTGATGTTCTAACCCTCCTGCATCCTCCTGTTTAGATCAGGGCTGGGCTCCCTGCAGCATAGCAGGGATTTGATGTTTGTTGATTATTCTGATTGTTGGTCACTCAAAGCTGGGTTGACCTTGACCTGTTTGTTTCAGATTTCAGAAAAAGCAAATCCTAAACCTACCATATCAAATGCATGTAGCTTCGAATAATGTCAATCCATATTGGAGTTCTTGACAGAGCTGTGAGCTCAGCTTAGTGTGGGTGGGTCTCTGGGCGTGGGCACATCGTGTAAAATTGTAAAATGTAGGGATTGCTGTTGGCCTTTCCTTGGGCTGGTCAAAGTTTTGCCTGTGACCTCTGTGGGCCAGTCCTCAGATGCTGGGGCGGGTATTAACAATTGAATGCAAACATCATTGTGGTGTTTGGTGAGGACATTGCTATAGAGTGCAATAGCCAGGATGGTCCATATAATCTTAATTGCTGGTTGTATCTTCTGGAGTATCCATCTCCTGAAGAATTCTCCATCATCTTCCTTCAAATGCTACCTAAAACCCTGTTCCTTATGTACAGACCTTTTTTCCCTTATGTTGTTTGCCTCTAGTTCTGGGATGTGCTATAATCACTGGTATGTAGCAGGGTACCACAAGGCACCAGGGCCAGAACGTGAACCTGCAGGCTGCTGCAGCTGGGAAACACGAGTCTCTTGCTGGCTGAAAAGTGTGGTCTGCTCTTCAGTAATGATCATTGAGTCATGTGGATCCAGGGTTTGGAACAGGGCTCAAGCTGCCAGTTGTAAACCAGTGTAATTATAACAGATACTCTAGAGGTATCTTGCATCTAATACACTTACAGAAGAGCAGGCTTTGCTGTTCTTCTCCATAACACATTAGAAGTTACTTTGTGATCTGTTCCAGGGATATAAGTAGGCTTTATAAGGTAAAGTGCTACCTAGTATAAATAAAGATGTCAAATAATAGTCCATAACAAAACTCCAGAGAGTGGGTGGAGAATGATGGCTTTCACTGGGTACTTGGGTTTCTTATATCTAATATACCATAAAAGTGTTTGTATTTTATAGCTGTGGCTTATTGAAGGTGAGCAGTGTTACATTTCTTAACCTATAGTATTCCCTTTGAACATGCCTTTATCCCCAGCTATATACCAGCAATTGCAGAGCCCAGTAACGTGTTTGTTTAAGGACCATATGGGAAGCATATGGGAAAATATCTCTTTGGTTAACCTGCCATTTATTAATGACACCTTATGAAATCTTTTGTTTGTTTGTCTTTGCTGAGGTGTTCTTGCCTTCTCTTGAAATTCAAGTCTCCTCCCCTGGGCAACCCCGATCCATTGTTTGCTTGCTGGGGAAATGAAAAAGATCTGTCTGCTGAGGGTTAAACTTCAGTTAGGGGGGAAAGAAGCAGCAGTAGCAGATGAGATCCCTAATAAGGCTCTTGCTGCTGTGAAAGTGCCCTTGATGATGCAGATGGAAGGGAGATCAGCATGGAAAACATGACCTAGGTGTTCTTTCTAAGCAGAATACTTATAGATACACATAAATATATATATATATCATGTTGTTCCAGGCACTGTCAGCTCCTTAAAGGAGCAGCAAAAGCTCTTTTTTTTTTTTTCAGAGAAATACCACATCAACAGGCTTAGTTGCCTCAGCATAGTCCCCAATGATTAAAGCTACACCTACAAGAAAAGCTGAAAGCTCTGCCTACAAGCCTTCCTCCTTGCTAATGCAGCTGAAAGACCATTCATTATCCCACCCAAGGCAGAGTTCAAAACTAGATGCTTTCCAGACTACCTGCATCAAAAGAGAGATTCAGGCATGCTCTTGCTTAGCAGCAGAATCAACTATACACAGAAATATTGTAACTTTTCTGCATTGATTTCTGCATAGGACACCCATACAGTAGGTATATAGAGTCTATACTTGCTGTGAGGGGTCAGTTTAGGTCAGAAATTTTGCAGAAAGCTGTTTTCTGTTACGAATGGTTTTTAACATGAAGTCTAATCACCAAGGGTTCCTGGATAATTGATAAATTATAGCCAGGAATAGCTTGAATATGACTGATTAATAAGAGCTAGAGAATTGCCGTTTTTATAGATCTATCAAGTTATTAGAGTTCATAGCATTTGAAAAAACATTAGCTCATTTAAAATTAACCCTTTCTTGGCTCATTACATGTAGTATATCAAAATTTCTTTTATTCCTTAATTGAATTGTCCAAATTGATGTTGTGACCTTGCAGCTGTTTGTCACAAATGCCCTCATAAGTCAGGATGGAACTAGATAAACAGCAGGAGAACTCAAGCACAGACTTGCACATACTGACCACTCATGTGGTTCAATTCAGTCAGGCAGGTACCACAGGGAAATTTTCAATATGGGGTTTAAATGGGTTTGAGTTATACATAGGTATTATCCTGGCCATTTGCACAAGATTGATTAAGAAGCTGCAATATATGCCTTTGGGTTCCTATTGCACTACCAGGACTATCCACACAAAAGAAATAAAATGTATCTTTGCAAGCAATTCACAAGTACAAGAATTAAATCCAGTAAATGGTGGGGGTTTTATGCACTGAATTCCTCAGTTTGAGTAACTTTGCTATCTCTGGCCCCCATCAAAAGCTGTAGTACTTGGGATCCCAGTTTTCCCAGTGCTTCCTGCAGTAGAACATTCTCTCTAAATGAGTGGCATTGGTGACTTTGATAGGACAGTCCTTGTGCTTGCAGCCAGGTGTGCTTAAGCGCCAGGAGTCTCAATAAAGTCATTTTTCAGTTTGTGGCTGTCCGAGCCCAGAGGCCATTCTGTGCCCGCAGGGCTCTGGAGACCAGGCCTTCCAACTGGTAGCTGGAACTGGTGAGCTTAAGACCTGAGGTCTTTAATTTCAATTATCTCAAGAGGTACTCTGGCCAGACTGGAAAATAATTTGTATGTGGCACTACTCTCTCCGTTAATCCTGACAAGTGATAGCTGGTGTACTCCGTGCACTTCTTAGCCTATTGACTTGAACCTATTGAATAGTTCCTTGTGATCCTCTGTGATTCCTCCTCCATCTGCAGCGACCCACTACAGGCAGCTTAGCAGCTAAACCCAGCAAGCAGCTTTTCTCTTGGTTTGGTTTCTTTCAGTTTATGTATATATATAATTTCTAAATGACCTACTCAGTTTTTACTTGATGCGATCTTGTACAGGCAGAAAAAAAATCAATCCATGGAATTTTTTCTGTTCACGTTTACGAGCACACTGTTTGAAATGGGGCTCCTTGCAGTGGGTTATCCACAGAGCAGGGAGAGCCCAGCATCCATGGGTGGTCAGAGCTGTGCCATGGGCCAGGTTCTTGCCTTTCTCCATGTCCAGCTACGCAGGAGAGCACTTAGAGTGTCAGAGATAGATATGGCCAAAATGATATCTAAGAATCCTTCTACCTTTGTGCTGTCATGTTTCTGAACATCAAAATGCTGGAAAAGGAAAAATATACATCCTATATTAGCTGTCTTGGCTTATCTGGTGTGAATTTGCCCCGGAGCAGTTGTGAACAGCTTTTCTGAATAGCCAAACCTTATGGCTTTTCAATGTGAGTTCTGGAAATGAGAGGATGTTTCCCAGTGAGAGCAAAGCAGTTTGCAAAGCAGTTTACAAAGCAGTTTACAAAGCTGCTGTTGGGATGTGTTCAGCCTCTCTGGCCTGTAGATCTTGTTCCTGCTTATTTACTCTGACCTCTGTGGACCACAATAACTTCTCTGTCTTTCCAGAACTGTCTTCTCTGTATCTCAAGTACTTTCTGTTTGAAAATTTTATACTCCTACTGGCAGCACCATGGAATGAGTCAGCTCCATGCTGCTTATACTCTGTTGAATGAAGGGATGCTGAAGGCATCATTTCTTTATTATTGAAACCTGATTTTCACAAAAATTTAAAATTCAGCACTTCCTTGCAGATGGAAGTAAACACCAAAGCCTCACGTAAAGATCAGAGGTACACCACTGTGCTGAGAAGTTGTATACCCCAACATTTGCTGATGCAGGAGCAGCAAAGCCCTGGTTAATTATTCTGATATCTTCCTTCCTTAAAAGACTCTGAGATGAGTGCCTTTTAGGGGAAAGAAAAAAAATAATTCCATGTAGGTAGTAAGTTATTTCCCAGAGGAATACCAAAAAATCTTTCTCATGAGTATTGGCCATTCTACAGTAATTATTGTGTAGGGAATACAAGTACACTGTCCAGGTCACAAATAAACCCGCATTGGGATGGCATCAGTGACAGTGCCATGGTCCTGGCTGTGCTGCTTGGTTTCATCTGCCATTTCCAGCTTCCCTATCTCTAACAGGAGACTGGAGCTCACAGCCATAAGCTAGCAGCTCACCTTACACCCTGCTCATGCTTTCCATTTCTCTGAGGCTTTGAGGAGCTTAAAGATCACCTCACTCAAAATATTTGACAAAAGGATCTCTACTCAGTGAGAAAGTGACTCCTGCACTCCTCACCTGAAGCATTTCTCCATCTCCTGGTCTTTTCAGGTGAATGGTCTTTTCATTCTCCCAGAAAATTCACCTTCCTCTCTGTTTCTTGTATCATGACCTGCATCCCCTGGCAAGAGGAAAGGACAAGACCAGGCACTTAGACTGGGGAAAGCAGCAAGGTATGAAACACATTTAGGCTTTGGCTTTACCTGTGAGAATCTCAAACTGTGTTTTCCCCTTGCATTTCCCAGAAAATCTTTCCTTCCTGTCCCACCCTCCCACATCATCCCGGCCACTCGGGTCACAAAGCCCTTCAGAAGGAACCAGGGCTTTTAGGATTAATAGGGTGCTTTAGTGTTTCCCTCCACAAAATGGATATTGCTAATCTGGAGGTTATGGTCAGTGCTGATGGCTCTAAAGCTCTTTAAAGATATGATGACAATAAAAAAAATGCAAAGGCTATTTATGGTTTATTATTTTTTTTATAGGTAATATTTACTGCCTTTCCCTGCCTTCCTGCGTAACATAATAAATGGTTTTCTGCTTCCTGAAAATGTGTGGTAAATCAATTGTTCAACAGTTTTTTCAAGTATCCTTACTTAATGTTGGTTTTCATGCACACGTTTAGGAAACTATGTAAAATATGTCTTAAATAGCAGAATAAAAGAAATGCCAGGGCTCTTACAGCTTCTTCCACCTGCTTTCAATGCAGAGTTGCCAAACACTTTCAGTGTTTTATAGCCTGTTGCCCCAAATCAAATTCTGTGTTGCTTTTGGTTTAAGGGCTAATAGCTTTTTGAAATATATTAGTGCTTTCTGGTGACAGATCCAAGATTAGCTGTTTATCCATAGTTCCAAGAGATGTTCTATAATCCTGTGGCACAGTAAACTTTATGAGGAATTTTACAAGCTTTCATGAGTGCATTGTGTTTTAAAATGCTCAAAAAGCAGTTAGGGAGAGGAGAAAACAAAGCACTGCGGTGTCTGGGTGTGATGTTCCACTGGTCTTTGAAGTGCAGCATTGCTAGAGAGTGAGGAGGGATGACTGCAGGGCCGGAGGAAGGCAGCGAGTGCTGCAGAGCTGCTTTACTATAGGCATAGAGGCCTTAATGTAATGAACAGCAAGGGCAGCATCATAGCTCTTGTTGAGCCAAAGTCACTGGCAAACCTTGAGTGTGCACTTGGTAGCAGTAGCACTGAGAGAGTGACATCTATTTCCTTCACCTTCACTGATTTTTCACTTCTTGTGGTTTTTGAAGCAGGGCAAAAGCAGGACCTGCAGAGGGTGTTTGCTGGTCCTTGGGCAGGGGGTTCATGCAGGGCAAGGAGAAGGTAGAGAGCTTCTGGGGTGAGGGCAGGGCTGAGGATCTCCTTGTTTCTTTGCACTGTTGCAGGACTGGATGCTACTTGAGTGAATCCCTCCATCTCTTAATGCTTTATTCCCCTTCTGTATGGAGAAAAGGGGGAAAGCCCCAGGTGCTAGGATGAGACAGACCAAAGGAGATAGAATTGGACAGGCTCAGCATAGCTTTTTCCCTTAAAAAATACTTTTCTCTGCAAGATCTTCAGCCCTGGATGCAGATGTATATTCCTTCAGGGGCTGCGTTTCAGAGGCAGGGTCTAGCACATAATTCTCTCTCTCTGCTTCTGTAAAGATGTCATATCCTTCACCCACAACAAATGCTGTTGTTGGAAAGAAAACAGAAAATCTTTCTGGCCATTCTTCTGAAATGAAAGCAGCAATCTTCAAAGCGAAAAACAATCCCTTCAGGGTAACTCAATAACTACTTAGACCATATGAAAACAGGCAGTTTGTACTTGTGAGGTATCAAAACTTGCAACTGTTTTATCAGGCTGGAGCTACCTGTGGAGATGTTTGCATCTGGCAGTGGCTGGAACGGTGCTTCTCTGGGACAGGGGTGAGCTGTGCTTGGTGACACAAATGATGGCTTGAATCCTGCTTTTGTAATTGGGGAGAAAATTGCAGCCTATTTTGGGCACCAGTTTTTGTTTGATGGAGCAAGTTGCAGGTTTTGCTCAGCTTTGGGATCAGCTTCCCTTTGCAGCTCTGCCACCCAGCAACTGGTGTGAGTGGAGGAGATGTGACCGTAGCTGGTTGTCCTCCTCCCATGTCCTTGCATTGTGCAGTCTGACAGGAACACAAAACACAGGCAGAACTCTGGGTTGTATTGCCCCAAATGTACAGCTGCTGCACCTAGACATGATTAAACAAGAGGAGGAGATGGGGATTTGCCCTGAGTGACTTCCCAGCTGAGAAGATTTGCAGTATAAAGGAGACTCCTACCTGAAAAGAGCTGCTTTCAGGAGCCTCCACACTGAGTTCTGCAGTTTTGTGGACCTCACCTCCCACATTTACCACCCACGGCCGGTGATGGGGAATATTTCAGCACCATTGCTGAGCTGAGGATTTCAATGTGTTTTTCAGGGCTGCTTAAAAATATGAAGGCGGCAGCAAAGAATGTGAATTTGTGCAGTATTTTTGCAAGAGGACAGATCTACCAAAGTTCTGCCTTTGCACAGGCACCAGCTATTTGGAACACATTGGGACTTAACATGCAGAGTGGAGCTCCCCTGAAACTGTAGCCCTTGGTTGAGTGTCTGAATATTTGATCCATGACTACCCTGAAAACTCAGCTCTAGGCGCTTTGCCTGGGGATACCCAGTGAATCAACAGCAAATCTGGAATAAAATCCAGTTTGGGTTTGATTTGTTTTTTCCCCACTCTACCTTTCACTGAACTCCACAAGGATACATAGCACCTTGTATTGCTGAGACATGCAGTTGGTATCTTTTGTGAACTGGTGGAATAGTTGATTCCCAACATCAAATGAAAGGAAAGCTGACAGGGAAATTCACTTGTTTAATTCAAAGTGTAAATATATAGATATATATATATATGCTTCTTGACCTACTTGATTTTCTAAATGTTGAGAACTGCTTTGATGTATTCTTTTTGCTGGGATGCAAACCTCTTGCAATTTTTATGAGAAGCAACTTTTAAGTTCTGCAACAAGAATGTTATGCCTCTCTATCAATGCTATTTAATTAGTGTGGTGCAGTACAGAGGCTGGCACTCATTAAGCAGTTGTTGTAATCTGTGGTACCTCTTTATTGGGAGGTTTGCATTTTTAAGGTTAAAATAGTGTATTATTTCCAGATGGTCAGTTCGCCATTCATAATCACAGCAGGGTAAAAGCTGCCCTAGCATGCCTGTAACATACTTTAAGCACAAATCCAGTGCAAGAGGTATGTTAATTATCAAAAAGTATTACCTGAAAAGACATAAAGAAGCAAGTATTCATCCATGCTGGCTTGAAAAACCCTCAGTAATTTTTTTTGGTTGGTTTTCTTTAAGATGACACTCTTTGTATTTTTGACAGCAATACACAGAGAGCTCTCATAGATAGGGGACAAAAAGCAGGTGTCATTTTTCTACTGATATCTGTGGCTGCACCACAGTCAAGTCTTAAGTATGTATCTTCAGAGCAGTCTCCATGACTCCAAACCACTATCCTGCCCCAGCGCTGCTCTTGCTGGGGGGAGCAGGTTGCTGGGCACAGCCATGAGCACCCCAAGGAGGCCAGGGGTTCAGAAAAGGCTTGGAGCCTCAACCTGAAGCTGAATATTTGATGTAAGGCATAGGATGGTAAATGATACTTGAGCATGAGCTATAGCATCTAGAAAGTCCTCAGAGCCAGGCTTAATTAGCAACAGAGAGGGGATTTTCCATTTTGAGGATTTCTTCTGCTGTAACAGAGGCCAGGTTGCTACAGGAAGCAAGATCAGGCTTTTAGGGAGAAAACTAAACCCTGCAGGGTTTTATTTTATCCAAGCAAACTGCCTTCTTGTCTACACCTTCATTGCACCATCACATCTGCACTTCTGACAGTCACGTGGGAGGCAACCCCCATGTTGACAGGGACAAATTGCAGATTGGCTTGGGGGATCTTTCTGGATGTCCCTCCTTCCACGGGCTGGGGTGTATTGCAGTGCTGGTGGGGCCAGCTGAGGTTAGCCTTGAACTTAGGAGGCTGGTGGCAAACTGAGCTCTTGTACTAAAGCCTCTTGGTTTGATAATTTTGTCATCTCTTCATTTCCTTGGGAATTCTAAAGGCCTTTAGGTATCTTTTTGTTTGCCCATGTGACATGTAGAAACAGTAGTATTCCCTGGCTCAGTTGAGATGTTCTGAAGGACTATGAGATGATTAGGTGCTGAAATAATATGGACCATGTAAGTCCCCAGAAGTGGGGATTTTTTTTTTCTGTTCTTACAAAAAGTCAGGATTTAAAACATATTTTCTTTTTCAATCATTTGTCAAAATTTCCATGAACTTGCTCTTCTCCCTTCCCCCTTGTTTTTTGAGAAAGAAGCTGGAGCTTTTCTAGCCAGCTTTAATAAGAGAATGATCTAAAAATGAGATTCTGGTCATCAAGCTGAATACTGAGGTTCAAAGCAGCAAAGCTGCAGAGTGGTTGAGCTTTAACCTATGCTTTTTCTTTTTCTTAATGAGTTCTTTCATTTCTGAACTCAGTCAAGAGTTGAAGCCATTCTAGAAGCTTTAGAAATGCTGATCCTGAAAGATACTTATTGATAACCATTGCAAAGATCTCTTTTTAGTATCCTTGAGGGAACTATAAAGCAATCTCATAAGCTACAAGTACAGTAAGTTTCTTGTTTTTTCACAACATTTCCTTGATGTGTCAGTGATGAGCTGTCTGTGCTCACAGTCTGAACTCAACAATTCCTGAAGTGTGAATAGAGTTATTGTGATGTAGAACTAAAATATGTCCCCAAACTTTCAAGATAAAACTGAAGAAAGTTACTTTTGTGCATTAGCTGTTCTCATAGCAGAGGAAAACTTTAAGACTGGAGATAAAGCATTGACTCCTCAATGTTAAATACTTGCCTAAATTAGTGTTAAAAATGAATCCAGAGAGAGCAGACAATGTGCCATCAACTTTTTAATGTTAACTTCTGGGGAAAAAAAAGAATCTTTGTTAATAAGCACTTACTCATCTCAGATCGGGCCTCATATGGCCAATAAACTGAGGGTGTGGAGAAGTTTAATGATGTTGGTGACCCTTGCAAGGCCAGCACCGTGTGGTGTAAAACATCATGGGATGGTAGCTCTGCTGCAGGTCATGGTGTCTGCCTTTCTGAACTGCTGCCAGCAGGTGAGTGCATGCTCCATACCTCCTTCAGAACCTGCTAGTGCTTCATGGAGCAGATTCCTGCAGAGACACACCACCCCTGTGAAAACCAGAGTCCACAGGCAATATGGAAGCTTAAATGCACCTGGCCTGATGGGGGAGGACTCTCTCAGAGGTGGTTTTGGGCAGCAAAAGAACAAAATTAAACCTGAATAACCAGGATTTCTCAAGAGCCTGAGAGAAAAAGGGAAGATTGTCAATTCCTGAGCGCTCCCTGAGGCCTGAACACAAAGAAGAAACCCAATTGCACTAACAATACTCCAGCCAGAACTTTACTATTTTGAGGAAACAGCTCATGCCTTTAAATTAAATCCTTGTGGGGGTATTTTTTTGTTGTGTTGTTTTGTTTTGTTTCTTTTTCCCTCTCACAGATCATGGTTTCCATATAGGGATTCAAAGACACAGAAAGGCTCATTTATGCAGTTCAAGCAAAACTTACCTCAGATGTAAACATCTGCCTTATATTGGTGTTTACAAGGCTGGAAATGTAGATGTTGAGAGTTCTCCAGTTGGGTGCAAGCTCCTGCTCAGCAACAGCTTCACTTGCTGCCAGCCCTGGGAGCTGGTGGGAGAGGACTGAGCTGAGGCTGGCACCTTTGGTGCCCTGAAGAACACCCAACACTGGCAGTGGCTCCACTAAGTAGTGAGAAACCAGCTTTTTCTGCTTGGTTTACATCTACCAGAATGTGAAGAGAATCCTCCCGAGATGCATCCTGGTATCATATGCTTCAGAAGTGATCACAGTGAGATAACTTCTGGAAACCAAGTTATTTTTGTATTTTTAATTCTTCTTATAACTGGCAGCTACTGTTCTGTGTATTTTAAGGAGCGGAGATTTTTAGCTAAAGGATTACTATGCCATTAATCAATCCATTGAATATTCATGATTTAGAGGATTTTTTTTTTCCCCCACAGAAAAAGAGAAGTAATTATTTTGGCTAGCACTTGAAAAGTGCGTGTGTGCTATTGGTAGAATTCCACTGTATTGGGCAAAAATAGAATCTTTCTATTAGACATGCAAGCTGATCTTCTCTCCCCAGCACTGATAACCCTTTAGTTCTTTAATAAGTAACAAAGGGAGTTTTTGGATTTTTTTTGAAGGAATTGTAATGAAAATAGAAAAAATGAGGGAAAAACCCCCAACAAACTCCAAACACTGCAGCGGAGGTTGAGCTGGTCCTTGTTGAAACCCTAATTTGGAGAGTGGAGTCTTGACAAACCTTTCCATGTTTATAGCAAACTACCATTTTGTATTTGCTGTTTAAATTTTGCTCGGTCTGGCAGTGGTGCAAAGTTCAAGTGAAGTACTGGTGGTGGAGCATCTGGGAGGCTGTTCTCCAGACTTTTAATGCCCCAAAGCATAACCTTTTCTGGTCTCCTACAGCCGTATCCTGTTGGTGTCCACCTTCAGTGAACTTTTTGGTCCTGTTATCTAAAATATGCTGCTTTCTGTCATGTCACTTTAGGGGAGGTATAAAGGTATCTATTAGCAGATACTACTGGAAGTCTTGATGATGCAGGTAGCATTAGGCTGTTTGGAATCACAATAGAGTTGGCCAAGTCCTGTGCAGAACATGCTGGTGGTTGTTTCTCAGGACATGCTAAAGGACCCATAATGGTTGGTGCTAATCTGGGTTTTGCTTGGCCAGAAATGATTGTAGAATGACTAAGCAAAACTGAAATAACTTCCTCTTATTTAAATGAAGGGAAAATTGTTGCTGCTCCTAAGAGTAGCACAGTGGAGGGAGTCTGGAGGAACATGCAATGTTGTAAATGAGTTCAGGAGAGGGGGATCAGTTTTTTATAAGGTGTCCCCTGAAAGGGCAATGCTGATTCACACCAGAAGCCTTGCAAAGCTGAAGAAGGTGCCCAGCTGCACCTCCTTTCCATAATGCCAGCAGCAAAACCCCTTTTTTTCCTCTCTAAAGGAGATGTTTTGCAGCTGGGTTGGTGGACTTCCCAGGTGATGGTTGTTTGTTATCAACTAGCAGGGTTTCAAAGTCTGTGCTGTTTAGTTCTACCCTTTATATAAAGAAAAGCAGAAACAACAACAGGTACCTGGGGGAGTTTTTGAAGTTAATCCTCCTGCACAGGGCAGGAGCTCCTGTATGGCTGACTGTTGGACACACGTAGTCTTCATCTTTAGAGTCCATGCTATTTCCCATACAGAATATACTTTTTTTTTTTTTTCCTACAGGTTTTTGGATATGTTCATTTTGTCCTGACATGCTGTCCTCATCAGGACCACGTGCTCTCACAGTGGCCAGGTGTCCTGTAAATCTACACAGCAACAGAAAGTCACCATAAGGTGAGTTATGGGCACAATGGGCACAGACTAGAACATGGAAAGATCCACCAAAACATAAGGAAAAAGTGCTTTGGTGTGATAGTGTTGGAGCCTGGCCCAGGCTGCCCAGAGAGGTTGTGGAGTCTCCTTCTCTGGAGAGATTTCAAACCTGCCTGGACATGATCCTGGGCCCCCTGCTCTGGGTGAGCTGCTGGAGCAGGGGGGTTGGATGAGATATCTCCAGAGGTCCCTTTCAACCCTCACCATGCTGGGATTCTGTGAGTTATGGCTTTCTTCCTGCTTGCTTTGAGGACTTAATTCTGCTCATTTCTTTGGGGATAGAGGGACAAAAATACTCTTGTTATTTTTTAGCAAGAAGCTGCTTCAAACTCTCACATAGTTTATTTTTTTCTTAAAGATACTAAGATTTTATTTATTTATTTATTTATTTATTATTAGGATGCTGTGGAATTAAGCTACATGCCAAACTTGTTTAAATCTAGCTTTTTCCAGCCAGCGTTTTATAATTGAAATAGCTCTTGCTGTGTCTGTGTAATGCAAGGCGCTGACTTCAGTGGGAGCTCTGTGCAATGAAGGACTAGGAGGGGTGGGGTTTCTCTATCCCAGACTGTTCTAAAATAAGCAGCAGGTAGTTTTCTGTTTGCTCCTGATAGTCTGAGCAGAGTAAACAACTCTGCAAAGTTGTGCTGGCTTTTGGTTAGATGTGGTTTTTTCCTTTTTGCTTTGCTTTTCAATAAAAAGGGCTTTTATTGATAGAGAAAAAAAAAAATCTCAGTGGACAGCTCCAGAAACAAAACTGTTCAAATTTCTTCTGCTTGTTGTGTGAAAACACCCCGGAGGAGCCCCCAAATCTGCAGGTGTCACAATAAGCCTCTTCTCAGGGCCAGCCAAGAGCTTTCATGGTTTTCAGGGGAGATTTGTAAGGCAGTTCTAGCTTCACATCACCAAAATCATCCACACCTTTACCCTCTTAGCAGAAAAATCCACCTGGGTGTGGATGATGGACTGACCCCATTATTGTAGGGTCTCACTGTGAGTTAGGTGCCTGTCTCTCTTCTTCAGGTAAAAGATTTCATGTGCAGCTAGTACTAAATTAAAACTCCAAATCCTTTAAAGCAATTCTAGATTTGTTTCCATGGCATTGATTTTTTGTTTCTTTCTGTGTTTTTAATTATGGCTTGAAGGTGAGAGAGGATATTCTTACATCTTGAAAAGTTGCCTTGTAGGATACAATGACTCAGAGATGTTTGAATTTCTAATCTACGTTCATGTCATCTTTCTGAAAAGCAGGGTTAACTGTGGCAAAGGGATAAAGCTTTAAATCGATAGGTTTATGGGGGTGGTTCAGTAGTAGCCGTTGTCTCGGATGAGAGTGTTCAGCATTCTGGCATTAAAACTTTGGATTTGAATTCTAGTTGATGCTGTTTAATGCTACCTCGTTTTAATGTTTGAAGCATAGAAGGTCCTCGCTACCCCCCAGGTGACAGCTTTTCCCTTGCCTGACACAGAATGTTTGGAGAAACATGAAAGCAGGATGGTTTGCTTCAATTGTGCTTCACTTCTCTGTGTAGACAAAGCCAAGTGCGAGGGCAGAGATTTCATCTAGGCAAGCCGGGGAGGAAAGTTCAGGAAAGGACCGCGCACCAGCCCGGCGGGCGGCTCCAGCCCACAGCCCAAACTTTCCGTGGAGATGAACAGCCCCGGGAGTCCCCGTCCCCATCTACCCCCGGCGATGACAGGGATGCTGCCCAGCCCTGCACTGGGCATTTCTATCGGTCCCGCCCCGCCGGCGGTGCCCGCGCCG
>VYZX01027401.1:163684-201541 GCA_013401335.1 Brachypteracias leptosomus | reverse complement strand
CTTGTCAGCGCTCCGCCGCGGCTGGTCCGGCGAGCCCGGGGCCGGGCCGGGGCGCGTCCGCTCCCCGTGCGGCTCCGTGGGATGTGCGCGCAGCGGCCGCTCCACTAGCCCCTGCGGGCAGCGCGGCGGCTGGCGGTGCCCCTCGGGAAGTTTGATGGCTTCTTTGAGGAGAGTCAAAGTCCTGCTGGTGTTAAACTTGATCGCGGTGGCTGGCTTCGTCCTCTTCCTGGCCAAGTGCAGACCCATCACGGCCAAGAGCGGCGACTCCTTCCATGACATCCATCCCAGGGCAGAAGTGGCCAACTTGACAGCCCACGGCATCAGCTCCATCCAGGATGCGGTGCTGAAGAGACTCTCCCTCCTAGAAGACATAGTCTACAGGCAGCTGAATGGTAGGAAGAGTTCTCCTGCTCCTAATGCCTTTCGGGTACGGTCGCGGGTGGTGAATCGAGGCACAGGGAGTGTGCTTTTCCCTGCTTGAAGTTTGCATGATCCAGCCGTGCTTTTTCCTGCATTATCGTGCAAACGGAGTCTCGATGGAGCGACTCAATTTAGTATCTGGTTTCCAAGTTCCAAGCTCCGAGAGCCTTGCACAGGATGAGAGGAAATCGTAATAACATAATGCTGCCTTTCAGGTTTATAGCAGCGGTCAGGAAATTACAGTGTCATGATTTCTGCATCAAACGAGAAGGGTGTTCAGTGGGTGAGCAGCGGCTGGAGCAGCACGCTGTGTATTGATCGAGGGAATGGCTTTTACTACTACAGAGTTGTTTTTTTGGAAGGGAGTTCTTAAATGGCTAAAGTATATTGCATCATTTGAGTGCAGAAGGTCAGAAAGCAAAATGCACTTTCTCTAATAAGTTAAGGAAACTATTCACTGTTTCCTATGGCTCAGCATTGACAGCTGCTAATTAAAGTCTCAAGTAATGCTTCTCTTTATAGCGTAGTGAAGGGATTTCTATTAAATTCTCACCAGGTTCAGTAGTTCTGAGGTATAGAAAGGGAGTTTTAAAGATGCCGTGCGGGATAGAGAAACATGCTATAAAGATGCAAGAAATCTAGGTGAGGTGTCTAATTAAAACGCTGACTGTGGAAGCTAATTTTTTTTTTAATTGTTCCCTATAGATTCACAACTGGGAATGTAATCTCAGTCAAGAATCCCGTTTATTGCTTCCAGTCTCTGCAGCTTTAATGACTGCAAGTTTTTGTGTATCAGAAATAGCAGAGTTAATGTTTTTGGCAATGTCAGAGTGATTCCCTCTCTGAGTTTTGAATATGAAGCTAAAGCACGATCCTGTGCCATGTTGAAGTGAAGCTGGTGTGCGCTGTGTCTCCGCACTGAGTTGGAGCTATTGCTGGTTATCCCTCTGCACTGAGCATGAAGGCAGGTGCAGGAATGCAGCTCACCTTTCCTGGTGCTCAATAGTTGTCTCGGTCAGTGTCTGTGCCTTGGGGAAGGCGTTGTACAAAATGAGAGACACTCAGCTGGGTAGGAAAGTGTTCTTTATATTGTTGCTTTAGACACTTGCATGAAAACCCTGTCCTGCCTCTGGAAGCGCCTGGCACCACGAGGTGTTGAAGCAGCACTGTTGGGTGACAAACAAGGTGAAACAAAAGAGTAACAAAGAATAAGGTAGAAAGCTGGGTGTTATTTACAACCAAACTGTGAAACTGGATGTTGCTAGGGCAGAATTTTCCAGGAAGATTTAGGCACTTAAATAGAGGAGATAGCTGCAGTTCGAGACAGGAGACCTTGTACTAGGACCTTGGTATTGAACAAGTAGTCATGATGCCATCTACTGGTGGTGCAAATACAGAGGGAAAGCTGAAATGATAAGTTATTACCCTTCTTCCGTGGAGATTAACGTGGGACTCCCTGCTCTGATGTGCTCTGGGGCTGCTTTTGGAGCTAGCTGGTGCTTGTCACAGGAGCCACAGGCATGAGGATGGCTCTGAATGTGCTGTCTGGTCTGTAGGCTGCTGCGGGCAATCGGAGCACGTTTACGGTGTAGTACAGGAGTCTGCTTAGCGCTGAAGAGCAGTCGTGCACCTAAAGACCAGGGGAGGCAGAGAGGTAATAGATACGTTTCCCATATCACAAATGCTTTCTTATGGCAGGCTGAAAGCTGAGCACATAAATGTGACATCTTGTCTGGCCCCTGCATACTGGAGTGATTTATAGCAGCGCTGATGAGTCCGGCTAAAAAATAGCTCTGGCATTGTGGTTATGTAACTTTGGGTCAAGTATATATTTGGTACATGTGATTTTTAGAAAAGTACAACGTGCTCTGTTCTCTGGGTGAGGTCCGTGTGCTGTGCTTCAGCAAGACGGGTTTAGAGCAAGATGTGGGGGGCTAGGTGGACCCCCATCACCACTCGCTGGTGCTAGAAGAGAACAGTCAAGTCTTTTGAGGCAGTCCCTAGGATGGAGGATGAGGAGGCAGCTGGGACTGGCTTCCTCATCAGGAATTTTCTGCGACTGGAAGAATACCCAGTGCTGAAATCCTAGTGCCTGCTTGAAGTATGCAAATATGAGCTCACTTCTTTTTTCTGCTTCCAGGGTAGGGAAGTTGCATGCTGGTGAGAAGTGCCTAACAAAACCCACCATATGCTCTTAGACAAGCTCCCTGCAAAACGCATCCGCCGGGAGAACTCTCTGTCTGGTGTGGAAGGTTGTGTTTTTGTTTTAAATCTGACCTGTGGTTTAGCGCGTACAAAATGTTAGAGTGTGGTATCCTACAGTGTAGGATGTGGACAGGTTGCACCTCGGGGAAGGGTTTGGCCAAAGAGAGAAACCACAGTTTAGGTGTGATCAGCTGTGGATTTTTTTTTTCTCTGCGTTATAGAACTTGGCCGGATTTCAGTGGGATTTGAAGCCGTCTTTACAAAACTGAATCTTTTAAAAAGCTCCATTCTGGAAAGATCAAATGAGCAATCTGATCATACCATTGCTGGGAGTTTGGTTTTTTGAATCATGTGGTGTAAAGCATATTGGAAAGAACAGCTCTCTGGCATGGCAACCCTCATTTTTAATGTATGTATATTTGTTTATTTCTGTAAATGTTGGCCATGAAAACAAGTTTAACAACACTGCCTTGGGTCTGGAAAAAGAACAATTTTACACAGTCATTCCTTTTGAATGACGTTTTTTTGCAGTGCTATTCTGGAAATAACACTAGGCTCTCTCTAAATCCTCTCAGTGCAAGAAGAGCTCTTAGACATGGCCCAACCTGCCTCCCACAATGACTTCTCACTTTCCAGGTGATATACCTTGTTGGTCTTCTAGTGGTGTCCAGCCACTGTTAGATGGGCTTGCAGTTGCACACTGTGATGTCATGTCCATCATGGGATGCTTGTTTCAGATGGTAGTTGAAAGAGAGCCTTGGGGATGCTGAACAGGATCAAGGAGTCATCACAGCAGACCATGGCTTTATTTAGTGTTCTCCTCATTTTATTTCATAAAGTATTTGTGAGAAGACTTGGGTTTGTCCAGATTTATTTATTTGGTCTTATTTTGGCCTTAAACTGATTGAGAACTGTATGTGTGCTTTGTTCTTTTAAAAAGTTTATTATTGCTCATTAGTTCATTGTATGGGTCTTGTGGGTTTTACTTTTTTGCTTTTCCATTGCTTTCTGCTGGTCTCTAATTAGATGGCTCCCACGACCACAAAGAAGTATGAGGGTGCCCTTTGAAATGGAGGTTTGTATGTGCACGCATTTAGCTGGGAATTCAGAGGATTTTTAATTTCTCTAGTCACTTTTATGGATGGAATTCTCTTGTTCAGCAGCTGTTCAGAGAAAGCTAATGAAGGTCGGGAAGGAAAGCCTGCATTTTACTTGGAGTATTAACTGCAACTTGTCTTTTTGATCCAAACCTAATGTTTTGTGTGCTGACATTTACATAAGCAAAAAATGTGGTCCAGATTATCTCTGACTTTATGGAGATTCACATAAATGAATTTTTCAATTTGATTCTTTGTTTACAGAGAGAGGACTTCTGTGCCTGTGTGACAAACTATTTAGTTAGGGAGAAGCTGGAGTGCATAAAGACTCAGAGGGGAGCTCTGCTGCTAATGTGGAAATCCCTATGAGGAGAGGTTCAGGAGGTCCATGGGGACCACTGAAAGGCTGACAACATGTATAGGGTCTATAAGCTGGTTTCCTTATGTGTGTAGAGCACTGGGGCTGCACCAATGTTGAGTATTCATCCCAGGTAGGAGGAAAGAGCCTGGATCTGATTTTGTGTTTGGTTTTTGTCCCTGTCCCTCTGAGTCCGATCCTGCCCCCAAAATGGTCAATCTTTTCTTTTAAATCCTGTTCACCAGAAGCTCCTAAAATTAATATATAAATAGTTTAATCATTAAATAACACTGCCAGTTTGAGAATAAGAAGTCCAGGAGGAGAGAATACTCTAAATAAACCTTGGTTTGCATCCATTTCTACCATAGCTGAGCATCTTGAACAGGTACAGACAGATCAGTTCTGCTGGTCACTCACCGGTGATCCAGGGAACCTTCTACCCAGCCACCTCCCAGCTGTGCTGGGGTAAACACCTACCTGTCTACTTGTGCATGCTCAGCAGAGGTCTGGGTCTCAAATTAAAGCCTCTGAGGAGCATGAAGGATAGAATCTCTCTCTTTGGTGCGTTTTGGTTGATACACAACAACAGCTGAATCCTGGAAGAGCTCAGCTGCCTGGGAGCTGGTGGGGCAGGAATGAGGTGACATCTTTGAGTAGTGTGAAAAAAAGTAGAAAAATTCTTTATTTCAAGCTAAGTACTAGTAAGGCAGAAAACCCTGTGAGAGGGCACTGCTGACTCATCTTAAACTCTTTTATAATTTTTGTAAACTCACAGTGGGTTGTGTACAAGGCTCAGGGAGAATAAAAGTTATTTGCAAACTGCTGTAAATGAGAGGCAAGCGATGAGAACCACTGAAGCTGGCTGGAAAACAGGTGAGTGGTTTTCCTCTTTGTGCTAAGGAGAGTAAACTGCTGCTTTACCGAACATTAGCAGTTGAAGAGGAACTTCAAATTCCTTGGTGATTAAATAAGTCTAAGTTCATTTTTTAAGCAAGTTTGCATCTGTGCTTTTGCACATGGAATTATTTGCACATGCTGAGATATGAACAAGTGCATGCCAGCAGCCTCCCTGCACACAGATTGTGCTCTCATCTGCTTATCCAATTAGGAAATTAACTTTGGGGGGGTGGCATATGGACATTGAGGCCGGTGCTGAAACTCAGCCTTTTGCACGGTCTTGCTATCCCCCTTGTAAAGTGGCACTTAATTAACTTAAAATGCTTTAGAGATATGTGGATTTACTTCCCATAAGGATAAGATAATGCTTATCTTCTGTAACACTTATCATCCTCAAAGTACATTACAAACTTAGCTAACTACTGAGTATAAAAATTATATATGTAAATAAAGCAGATTAGAAGCGGTTCTATCAGCATGTAATGGTGTTACACCCACAGACTAGTAATACTAATATTTTAACAGGTAGGTAATACATTAACTAAAATACTAAGAAATGATCTGATTAAGGCAAACAACTAAATGTAAATAATTGAGAGCAGGAAAATGCTGTTTGTAGGCAGAAGGGCCCAAGTTTTAATCATGTTAATGAAATAAAATAGCTTTTTATACGAGCACAGCCTCGCTGAGTGAAATACTTTGATATAAAAAATGATGCTGTGGAGATAAAGTGGTTTGCTGTGGGGATGTGACTCCTGTATTAACCAGTGGTTATCACATAGGATCTGAGCTACTGTTTCGCTGTCTACCCCATTACCATGATGTTTCTGAAGTAGAAACTAACTCTATTATTTTGTATAGCCTTGTATAGCTCCTCGATAAAAATTGCAGCTTTAAAATTTATTATATACCTAACAGATCAGGTTGCCTTATTCCCCCTTAGGAATAATGCAAATTATCCAGATTCAGCACATGCTTTTAGAAATTCTGAGCCAAAACTTACTAGCTGCTGGAGAGTGGTCTGCGTAGGCTCGAGATACCTGAGAGCTCCTGCCTGTAAATTATTCTTATCAGGTTCATGGAAATTGGGTCTGATACTGGTCAAAGAATGAATAAAAGAGATATTTCTTAGAGAAATAATAGAATTAAAAGATGAGGCTTCAGATAGTCATTTAGGAAGCATCTGGAAGCTTAGACGTTAATGTGACATTTAGTTTACAACCCGGCTGACTAGGAAGTGATAGATAATTTTTGTTTTTGATAGTTGTTTGGCATCATCATCTGAATATTCACTGTCATTGGCAGTGAATGAGTAATAAGCAACTAACACATCTATCACGCAGAGACGACACGGGATTCATGAGCTGCAACAGCAATGCCTGGAAAATAGTGACAACATTGGTGTTTTATTCTTGTGTATTAATTCAGGTCTGCCTGAACACAGAAACAGAACCTTACCTCAGCGGTAAGCTACGTTCAGTTTCTGCTGCCAGATGAGTTAGGTGGCTTTCAGGAATGTTTTTCTAAGGATACGAGGTGGGGGGGAACAAAGGTGCTGTAATGATGTGAATTACAGTATTATTTCCAAGCCTTGGTCTAGATCAGTAGTTTATTATTGTGTCTCCAGTAAGAGACATTTGGAATTGGATGCATTTGGCACAACATGGGCATCTAGTGACGTTGGAGTGCCTAAAGGCATCCTGCCTGGCTCCCAGCTGCTGCTCCAGAAGGGCACAACTCAGCCTCGGTGCAGCGTCACATCTGCTGGGCTCACACAGCATCTTGGGTACCCCAAGGCCTTCGGATGGCAGCAGACAGTGCTGGGACAACAGAGTCCTGTGCTGGCCCGTGTGGAGACCTTTGGTCAGGGAGGACAGACGGATGAAGTTGGCTTTAGGCATGTGCTGTCAATGCTCTTGGATTTGGGGAGTTCTTCTGGTTTCCTCTTGGCCACCCTCTTCCCTCATTACTTCTCTCTGGCAAGAAGCACATGCGTTCCTAATAAGAAAATGCTGTATGTAGCCTGTGAACAAAATCTAGCTGAGAATACAGCATAGCACCAAAGAAAATAGAAATGAGCCTTCTCAGGTAATTAAAAAGGTTTTACTCATTTTGTGGTTTATGTCACTAATCTTTATCTAAACTTGAACAATCTGGTCCAGATGTTACAGTGGGCTGGCAGGCTGCCAGCTCCCAGCTCCTACAGATAGACTAAATATTAAAATATTGCACTTAAAAGGAAGATATTTTTGTTTGGTTGGTTTTTGTAAGATCATAAATGGTTTGGGTTGGAAGGGACCTTTAAAGGTCATCTAGTCTGACCTCCCTGCACTGAGCAGGGACGTCTGCAACTAGAGCAGGTTGCTCAGAGCCCCGGCCAACCTCACCTGGGATGGTTCCAGGTATGAGGCATTGACCACCTCTTTGGGCAACCTGGGCCAGTCCTTACCAAAGCCTGCAAAGGGTTGTTCAAGCTGAATACTCAGAGTATTGACCCTACTGTGAATCAACAGCAGTGATTCAACTGCAGTAATGTATCCTAGTGGTACAATATTATTTTTCCTAAAGAGTTTTGGGAGTACTAGCAACTCTGTTTTCTAGCCCCCAATCCCCATGGTCAGATTTCTTCACAAAATTGTCGAATGCTTTACATCTTATTGCTACAAGCATAGCTAGTTCTGCCTATAAATCTGATAGCTATTGACCCACATTCTGACACTCACTGATGGTTCTCTAAAAATAATGTGGTAGTGATGCAATGAGAGTCCTGCGTAAAACATGAGGTGCGAGGCTGTGCTGAGCCTGGCTCTGCTGCCCTGGAGCAATTACTGTGCTCCTGATTCAGTCTTGGGGCTTTGATGCTTGTGTTGGTTATCTGAAAAAGAGAGATGATTCCCTAAACCCGGGGTGAGTTGTCTAAAAATCAGTTTGCCTTTTCCTTTTTTAAAACCATGATGATCTGTACTCATATGACTCTTGCTGGGTACTGAATCAGAGAATCATAGAATGTTTTAGGCTGGCAGGGACCTCTAGAGGTCATCTGGTCCAACCTCCCTACACAAGTAGGGACATCTCTACCTACGACAGACTACTCAGAGCCCCATCAAACCTGACTTTGAATGACCCCAAGGATGGGGCCTCCACCACCTCTCTGGGCAACACATTCCAAGGGTCCACTACCTTCATGTTAAAGAACTTTTTTCTAATATCCAGTCTAAATCTCTCCTTTCCTAGCTTAAAACTATTACTCCTTGTCCTATCATTACAAACCCCTTTGAATAGACCTTCCCCTGCCTTCCTGCAGCCTCTTCCGGTCCTGGCCGGTCCCTCTCAGGTCCCCCTGGAGCCTTCTCTTCTCCAGGTTGAACAGCCCCAACTCTTTCAGTCTGTCTTCATACGAGAGATGCTCCATTCCCCTGATCATTTTGGTGGCCCTCTTCTGGACACGCTCCAATATGTCCCCATCCTTCTTGTGCTGGGAATCCAGCTCCTATGGTACTGCCCTCCCAGGGGTTTGCTCCCCGTGACTCTCTCTGGTACCTGATACCCACAGACAGCAATGCAAAAGGCTCTCTGCCATAGTACAGCACCTGTTCTGTCTTGGTACAGGAAATACCTTCAGCTTCACAGGATCTATAATAGGGGGAGTAATATGATAACTCTGGGTAAATGGATTGTTTTAAAAATAGGGATCTTCCTTGGTTGTCTGATGCAGGCTGTTGTGTAAGAGCACCACGATTCCTGCTGCTAGGGAAAAGGAGAGGTCTAAAAGCCTCTATAGTCCATCACCACTTCTTGCTACACAGCCACATGTCTTGTTGCACCTGATGACTTAATTTTGGCACAGTAAAACGAACTGTGATGTGTCGGCATTTGACGCTGAGGAAGGAAGGGGAATCCTTGGCCCCTCTTCCCTTTAGCACTCTCAGTTTATGTGCAAGTGGAAATGTCTTGTGTTCCTTCCTATGGTTTGTAGTGTGATTGCCCAGCAGTAGCACTTCTCTGGGGTCTGGTGGGGAAAGCCCCTGGGTAGGAAGGCAGCAGAGCAGAGCTTTGGGTTCTTCCGTGTGCAGCCGTTGGGCCCTTGAGCATCCTTAGTCTCCCTGAATCCCTTCCCCAGCACTGCAGGGGATGCAGCATTTTCTTTTCTCCCTTCTCCGTGTAACAGTAGGGCCTTTTTTGTGTTTGTGTGCAATGGAAATCCAAATTGCTTTTCCTTGGTGTGTCTAAGTGCTGCTGAGATGCACAAAGTGGAAACCCATTGCAGGAGAAATATCAACAGTGGATTAACAGACACCAACAGTGCCTCGGCTGAGTTATTTTGGGTGTTTCCTCAAGCTGCAGAGAGCATGAGAGAGTCAAGCAGAGTCTCTTACCCAGTGGTCATCAATTTATTTAACCTTTATTAATGGCCTCCTGTGGTTGTGCATGTTCACAGACCATAAAGATGAAGAAAGAAGGTTAATTTTGAAATAAAACAATTAGAATTTCTGTCTTTGCCTACTCCACACTTCAAATTAAATCATGAGAACACTCGTGTTTGTGCCAAAGTAGTCCAAATTCTTCCAAATCAATTGCTTGATCATACTCTAAAAACATAACACAAAGGGGAGTGGTGAAGTGAAAAGCCATTTAATGCTATTTTAAAGCTTGCTTATAGTCTATTATTGCCTTTAAAATAATTTTTGTTGTCCTCTGCATGTTTTTAGTGTGTGCCACCTTTAGCGAAACGCGCTGGAAGATTGAATGCTTTAAATAGGTTGGAACATTAAAACCCTCTTCTGCTAGATTTTATTTCAGTGTTTCATATTTGCACTGACAAGACAATAACAGTAATAACCATTACACTCGTCTAAACCTGTAGTCAAGGCTGGGGCCGTGTTGTGCTTTGCCCTTTGCTAAATGTGGACCAAATGCTGTCATGTGGAGTCTGGGTTTGCTTGCAGTTGTTACTCATGTGCTCTGGAGGAGCTGGTGTCACCATTTAAGGGCACCAGGCTTTCAATAGGAAAAGGTTAGGTCTCGGTTTTCCCTCCAACCTTCTGTGTGATGCTGGACAAGTCACTCAGAATAATATTAGAAAAACCATACAAGCTAGAGATTCGAGTTCCTTTGTGTATTGCTGGATGAATGTCTCAAGGACAGAAAGGTGAAGGGGTTTGTTGCAGGCAAGTTTTGGTGATTTGAAGATACTTGGAACTGGCATCAAAGAGGTAGGAACAGGAGAAGTGAGAAAAGAGAGGTGTTTGACTCACTTTTTATTCCTTCCCATAACAAACGACTGGAATGTAGCTGTAATTAAGTGATTACCACTCACATTATGACCCTGCCCAGTGGCCCTGGCTGGTTCTTGTCCCATATATTTGATGCTATAAACCAGTGAGAACCAGGCCATTCCCAAACCGCTTATCATTGAGGGAGATAAATCATGCAACAGAATGAGGCAGAAGATGGAGAGAGAATTAGACCTAATGTTGTGTTAATTCCCTGTGGCTTTTGGATTTAAAACTCATGTTGGTTTAAATCTATATTAATTATATGTCGGCTGGGTTGAAGGGGAGATGTGTAAGAAAATAATAGAGAGGAAGATGTGCAAGTGAAGCTGGTGGGAGGGAGGGAGGACTGCAGTGATTGTGAGAGCAGGAGGGAGGGGTGAGGCTTCATCCAGGAGCAACATGCAGCTGAAGGGTCCCTGTGGGCTTTGAGGGCTGGGGAGGGGGCAGACAGCAGCTCTTAGCTGAGTATTTCCTCAGGGCTTCTGCTTCCAAAAGCATTACTTGCCCCTGTGAGTTATAGGAAACAGCTTCAACATTTGGTTCAAAATGAGAACAATATCCACCATGAACCAATTAATGAAAGGTCACGCAGTGAGAACCTGGTTGTGGGAAGGTGGGGGAACCAGAAGTCTCAGTTTGGAAGAGCAGATGCTGGTGGTGGGGCAGGTGCTCTTTGAGTGAAAGTGATTTGATTGCCCATGTGCAGGGCCCAAAAGGACAGAGCTGGTTTTTAAGCTCTGCAGGTGGAGGTCAGAAACAGAACTGCAGTATCCAGAGAAATAAATGAATAATTAAGCTAATGGGCCAGGGAAGGGTGAGCTGCTTTCTCCGAAGAGGGATGGTTCAAACGTGGTGCTGTTTGATCAGTGCATGTGGTATGAAGGGACAGTATGACAGCTGGGTCATGCAGATGATTTATGGGCATGCAGACAGCTTTCATTTAGAGATCTGCCCCCGTCAGAAGTGTCTAAAGGTAGTTACCAGCTTTTACAATGTCGTACATGGAAGGTGTTACTGGGGTCAGGTCATATTGACTTCAGTTGTCTTTGGATCAAGCACTGAATCAATAAGTGACTTTCAGGGGGAGTTTAATAGCTGTTCTGCACAGACATAAAAGGGGATAGACAGTAAAATGGGATTTTACACTTTTATCAGTCTTTTCTCAGGAAGTTGCCCAACTTCCAAATACTAATTAATGCTATGTTCCTTCCATAAATCTTCCTCCCTACTGATGCTGCCTGTTTGATCCTGTAGAACTGCATCAGAGTTTGCAAATTAGAATGGGCTGCCAGGCTGCAATGAGGAAAAAGGCAATGAACAGATAGGAATAAAACTTTGACATTGCATCCCAGTTTGAGGCATCCAGCATAACTTATGCTCTTTGTGCAGCTATTTGGAAAATCCTGGAAGTCCCTTGAATGTCCAGCTCTGATTAGAATTACCAGAACTACTTATCTAGAAATACCCAGCTCCAATTACAATTATTGGAGTTAGATGTCCAAAGAAAGTATTCACTCCAAAGCTTCAAACCCTCTAGTAGCATCTTCTTCTGAGGCTGCCCAGCCTTTTCCATCATGAGAAACTGCTTTAATTTGGTTTTAATTTTTCCAATTAGGCTGAGATGGTCAGAGAGTGTCAAGATCATGTTTGTCTTTAGTTCCAGCAAACTGGTCAGGATGTACGAGAAAAAACATGTAGCATTGTTCCCATGGAGGGACACAAGCTGGTACAAAGGGAAGAGGAGTGGGGGGACTGAACTGGCGGCTCCAGAGAAAAAGGGCTGAGAAGCCACAGAAGTAGGGAAGGGGGGAGATGAGGAGGCTGATGAGGGTGGGCAGTGTGGGAATTGGTGGGGAGAAGGGGCATGGGACAAGGTGTCCAGACACGGAGCAGTGGCCTCAGGGCCTGGGGGTCTTGGGGGTATCTCAGTTTTGCTACAGGAATGTTTGAAAGCAGCGCAGTCACTTGGTTTTGTTACAAGCAGTGGAAAAATGGCCATCTGCAAAAATAGTGTTATTTTTCAACTTGATATTTTATATAAATGAAGTATAACTAAAAAAGATAAGTTACTTGCAGAAACCTTAATGCCTGAAGTGGTTCTTGGGTGTTTTTGCTGGTTGGATGATTAAAGCCTTAGCCTTGTAGAGCATTCAGAAGATGTGTGGGTATAAAGCCAGGGCAGGTATTATTAGCCGTGTGAAGCAAAACAATACAATCACTGTGGAAAAATTATGGGTTTTGTACTAAAGCAGATATTTAACCTTTGTTTTTACAACTCTAGAAATGAAGCAGTTTTGTTTCTTAATGTGGGTTTAATGCTCAGAGTGTGTGCTGACTGGATTTTCACATCTGAATGTATGAAATGCGGGGCTATTAAAATCTCTTTTAACGATCTCTTTTCCCATAACTCCTAATATTTGCCATTTACTAATTATGATGTGCCTAAGTAGTTCTCATTTGTAGCAGGTATTTTAAATGCTGCAGCTGTCCTAGTTTCAAGCTAACTGCTGGTGACTTTTTTTTTCTTTTTTTGGTCTCAATTTAGTAGTATCAGTGATTTTTTGCAGTTTAGCATTAAGCGCTCACCTCATACTGTTCTTCATTAGAAGGTTTTTGATGTACAGGTCCCCAGTGGAAGCAGAGATAGACTTGGCAGAGGAGCAGCAGGGCTGGAGAACATGTATATATATTTTCAGTGAGCATTGGTTTGTGGTGTAAACTCATGCCAAGTCAGTGAGGGCATACCCGGGGCAGTTGGTGTCAAGCACTTGTTGATTTGGGAGCTTCTGCTCTATCTTTTTTTATAATCCTTAGGATTTTTCCAACAAATTTCTAATAGGGGAGATGTGGCTGTTTGAAAGGCAGCAGCCTGGGCAGCAGCTTTGCAAGCTTCCCAAGTGGCTTGTGGGGAAGAAAAAGGCAGGATGGTTTTTTCATGGTCCATTTTGCTGCTCCAAGGGCCAGTGTGATGGGACTGTGTGAGCTTGTTTAAGACCCCAGAGATGTTATGTGACTATTGACCTTACAGTCTGATGGACCTGTCTGGAAAACAGAGCAGAGAATGCAAGAAAAGTGATAATAAAAAAAAGAACTTGTACAGTCTAAGGTTAGGAAGCAGGGACTAGAAGAAGAATGGAAATAAGCAACTCAGAATAATTTAGATGCTCTGCAAGCAAGCAAAACCTGTTAACTCACTTGTCTGTCCTCCCCACATTTCATTTTATCTTGAATTTTACCTGTTGGTTTTTTTTTTCTTAATCCCATTTCTCAATCACCTTCACCAGAGGCAGCTCCAGCTGTGACTTGACAGCTGCTACTGTCTTCTCCAGCGTGTGCTGCCAAAAATCCCTATTGATTCTAGGGCTTAAGGCATCTTACCATCTATTTTCTGGTTTTTTTTCTTACTATAAAATGATACGTATTGATATTAATAATGCTTTTTTCAAATGCAGAAGCCTCCAGGACTATTGCAATCATGTTGTTCTTTTTTTAAACCTCTGTTTTTGGCAGGTATGTCCTGGCATGGCTGATGAGCATGTCCCAGAGCATGGGCAGCGCTTTAGGGTTTAGGTGTAGTGGACAGTGCTCAAGTCTGGAACCAAATCCTTAAATCTCTTAAAGAAGCTTGAGTGTCAGTGAAAACTTTGCATACAATCCTTTCACCTCCTGCTTCAGACTTGGAAGAAGTGCCAGGGGTGTGATGTGCTACAGGTCCTTCTTGTGCTGAACATTGCCAACCAGCAGCAGCTCCTCCTGCCCAGACCTAGTGTGGTTACATATTTACTGAGCTTATTTCTTGTTTCTTAGCCATAGGCTCCCTAGAAGACAAAATGTTGCTGCTTTTAGAGGCAGCATCAGACCTACAGCCTCTCTCTCTCTCTCTTTTTTCACCAGAAATTTAGAAGAAAACCAAACTTACTTTTTTGCCTGCTCCTTCCTTTGCATTTCTCACGCCTCCACACTGAGCCGTGGCTTAACACCTTAAGAGTTGAAATTCAAGGAGCTGGAAAAAAAAAAAGCTGATCTAGGATCAGCTTCTGACTGGATCAATGAAGCACAAGAACAGGCTGAAGTTGCACAATTATTAGTTAAAACTTTGCTGAACGTGCTGTGTCAGGGTCTTCTACCAGACGATTATCTTCAGAGGTGCATAAGGCAAATGCTTTTCCACTCTTAGGAGATTCTTTTATACTCGAATTTTAAAATGCTGATTTTATTTTTTTTCAACAAAATTGCTGATAGGGCCATTCAAGTATTAATGCAAATCTTGTGATTCATTTTCTTTGGCTCCTTTTTTGGGTGTTATTAGGTAAAGCCTTCTCAGTATTTGTCTTCTGTGAGCACTGGAATTTCTTTTTGTGCCTTTAGCTGCATTTTGTGCAGTTTGCCTTCTCAGCCCTTCCAGGTGCCTGGAGCTGAGCAGCAGCCCCTGTCCCTGCAATCTTCTTAGTTTGATCACCATGAGCATTTTCTGTGAGTCTGTATGAGGACAGCTCAAACATGGAGTGTTTCAAACCCTGTAGCTCAGCCTGTACATTCTCCTGCCCATGTCCCTTCATATGGATGGGTTGGGAAGAACCCAAGGAGCTCACTTTCATCATGATAGGTGGAAGGTGTGTTTTTTCCAAGGACTTCAGTGGACATAGGATCAGGCTTGTCTTGCGCTCTTTATTAATTGGTGGTATGAATTGGAACACTCTATGATAGGTTAAAGAAATAAAAAGGTAGAGCCTAATTTTCAGGCTGAAATTGGTATGAGCTGGGCTTCTCTCACATCAATCCCTTCAGCTTTTACAGTCTCATTCAAGAGACCTTTTTCTTCTCTTTTCTCTCTCCCCCCTTGCTAGGTCACGAAGACCCTTTATGTTCCATTTGCATTGTGTTCTCTGTCAGGGACTTGGACTTGTAGCTGTGTACCAAATTCAGCACTAACTGTGTGGCAGATACCTTGCAAGCATTTGTTCTTTTTTCATGTTTCAGGGGTTTTTTGACAAGTAAATACAGTTTCATATTTATACCTATGCCAGGAATAAATCAAATTAGTCTGAAATTAGCCTTTGCTCTTACAATGCTTTGCACATTTTTACCATTAAGGAGATAAGGAAGGAGATGAGCAAACCTGCTTTGAAGACGAGCTGATTTCCATAGCAGGCAGAGTGACCTACTTAAAGGGAGGGGGAGAGCGAGTGGTGTCGAAAATGGGCTCTTTATTTATTTATATAATTTTAAAGTGTCTGCGTCAGTGCTCCCCTGGCTGAGCCCTCTCCTGACACTCACCAGATAGAGGGTTGAAGAACTCAAGACCTAAAGAAACATAATTTGTCCTTGAAGAGTCCCCTTTGTATTAGAAAGTCTTGTGTTGGCACTGCAGCTGGGGTAGAACTGTGAAGCTCCGTGTGGAGGCATTTGGTGGCTGACAAGATTCCGACAGGGCTTTGGGGGAATGTTAATCACTTTTTAACATTTGTAGGAAATCTACTTCATTGCTTCACTTAAACGAGAAGGAACAGCACGCCTTGCTTTGAGGCTCTTGAGCATCGTGTTCAAGAGATGGGCTGGAGCAGCAGATGGGTGGTGAGGTGCATTTGCTTCTATTTTTATACGCTCCTAGTTAGGTAGCCAGGAGATGGGAGTCATATGTAAGTATGTGCCATCAGATAAACACTGGCTGAGTGGGCATATGGTTTGTGGTCTTTTTTCTTTAAAAACAGGCTCCTTTAGTAATAATATATCATAGAATCATAGGATGTTTTAGGCTGGAAGGGAACTCTAGAGGTCATCTTGTCCAACCTCTCTACACAAGTAGGGACATCTCTACTTAGGTCAGGCTGCTCAGAGCCCCATCAAGCCTGACCTTGAATGACTCTAGGGATGGATGATTCAGGTCTGGTACCATCTTAGCAGGGGATCAAGTCTGTAAAACATCATCAGTGTCAGGAAGGCCAGTGCTGTCTGTGCGGCTGGAGTAACAACACAAGCACATGCGGTTACAGCTTGTGCACCTGTCTCCAGCATGGTTATTTTCTTTGGTGTAAAGTCAGTGTAACGTGTGCCCAGATCAGAATAACCATGGATCACACCAGGCATTGAAATACATGAATTTATACAGTAGAAGCTGATTTGTCAGTCCCAGTAGTTTTATAACTTCTTTAGAGACTCAGCTCACTTGGTTGCTGTGCCCCACTGGTGCTGGTTTCTGGTCTTCAAGCTGTGTTTGTATCTTCAGTTGATTTGCATCATCTGCAAAATAATTTATGTATCCAGGCCTTGAATTGGGTGCAGCTCATGCATTGCAAGAAACTGTGATGAACCGAGCTTTCACATGCTCAGAAATGGATAGATATTCTGCTCTTGCATTTCAAGTATTATGGTGTCCTAATAGGCAAAAGGGGAGGACAGGTTGGTGGTCTGAGCTTTTGGCTGAGTCTTATCTGAGCCAATGGTCTTAACAAGTTTATAGAGAGATGAAGATTCGTTCATTTAGAGAAGATACTAAAAAGTTTTTTCTGCTCACCCTGCATAGTGATAAATATTTTGTAAGAGCAATGTGTGTCTGGTTGTCTTTGCCTGAAGTCTTTATTTCTTCCAATACCTGAGTGGAAGGAGATTAAAACCTCCCTGCCCTGTGGGCAGTTGCATTTCACTGGAGCCATATGTTGAGCTGGGAATTTGGCAGGATCTGCGAACTAAGTTAAAAATTAAGAACTGACAAGTAGGTGAGAAAAGACTGCTCACAGCAACCTCAGGGCATTAGTGCTCCCATAACAACTTTATTCTATGCAATTATTGTCCCCTGTTGCTTTTTTAATAGCATTTCTTTTTCTTTGAGTTGAAACTCAGCTCCTTTTAACTTCCATTCTTCACTAAGAATAGTAAATCTGAGAAGTCTAGAGGAAGTCTTGTAGCCTGTCCTAAAAGTTTTATATGTTTTAAGTAACATACATAAAATAGAAGTTTATTGACCCATTGTGGAGAGGAAGGTATGTCAAGGCAAGCTGACAGAGTGAGGGGGAGAACTGCAGCTCCACTGCCTAAAATATCACCTGGTTGTGGTGTTCCTCAGCCTTTTCCTTTTTTGTGCTCGTGGCTTTTGCTCCATCTATTAAACTGTTTTTTATATAGAAAAAATTAAATAAGTAGTTTTTGATATCCCATTGCTTTGTATGGCTGGTTCTTTTTACACTTTTGTTTGCTTTTAACTGGAGATGACTAGAGCTGCACCCAGTATTCTGGATGTGACAGCAGGCTCAAAATAAGGAGGAAATGCTTGGACCAGACGTTGGCAAAATGACATCAATATTTGCAGGAAAGTCAAAGACATTCCTTTATATCTAATTCCTGCTACTAACCTTTAAAGTGATCCAGGCCTCAGGTTTCCCATAGCCGGGATTGAATGGCCCTAATGCTTAGAAGTCTCCTCCTCTTCCCAGCCTCTTTTCTGCAGTGTCTTGGTCCTGAAGAGCACAAGACTGAAAGATTCCTTCAGTCTCCTGCATCTTTGGGCTGCTTAACAGGGTCTGCAGAGTCTCAGTGTGTCAGAAAATAGAAGTGAGGTGCTTAAAGCTCAAACCCAAAATGCCATGGTCTTTTTGAGCCACTTGTGGAGCTTTAGACTGTTAACTTTGTTCATAGCAGGATTTATGGAGTTTCTAGGAGCTGATGGTACCCCCTACCACCAAGGATATGTCTTACCTGTTGTAGGTGGGGTTGCAGATGAATATTCCCCTTCTCTCTCAATGTGAATGTTGTGGAAGTTTGTGGAGCTCTTGCAGAGCAGAAGTTGGTGAGTCTGAGCTTGTTCCAGTCTCCACTCTGCAGCTCTTCTTGCACAGCGATCCTCACCACTCACCCAAAGATTTCTGTTGTTAATGTTGGAAACCAGTATGGCTTTGATTCTATTCCTTTTTTTTCAGCAGTTGTATTTAATGTGTGTGTTGATACGATGCACCTCAGATTTGTATGTGCTGGTGCTGCAGAGCATAAACAGACCAAACTGAAATGTAAAACTTAAGACACTTTACAATGTAATTCTGTGTCATTAAAACAAGTTGTGTCTGTGATAGGAATTTAACGAGTCCTTTCAGAAGGATTTATTTTAATGCAATATTTTTAAAAACCCACTTGAATTGGCTGAGCTATTGGAGGGGTACCATGGCAATGTTTTCCTGGCCATTTTGCCATTTGATGGGATGATAAAACAGCTATGCTAAGTTTTAATTAAAATCTCATTTTTACAGAGCACATAGGGAATTAAGTAAATCAGGAGTACCAGCTAATTCATTCTTGCATAGCCCTGTGTGTCCAGTTAGGAGTGTGAACTGCGGGGTGAATATTTGATTTACATGACTGGAGTCTCAGGGCTGGACTCAGCATCAGTCTCTCCTTCCCTTAGTGCCGGTACCGGTGCCTGTGCTGTCAGCTAAATGGGTGTGCTTTGAACCTGAGTGATTGACAGGCTTGGGCTGCTTGTGTTCAGGAGCAGGTTGTCATCCTGAACCCTGCTGCAAAGGAACTGAGCCCTGGGTTGCTTCGTTCGCTTTGCCGTGGTTGGGCATAAGCCAGTCCCAGCCTGAGCCATGCCAGGATTAATGGTCAAGGATGCAGAGATCACATGTCCTGATAATGGGTTGTAGCTTTTGTCCACTTGTGAGTCTGGTCTTAACTTCACAAAGCTGTAGTGTCAACAGAAAAATATAGTGGGGAAGGGGTAAGTCCTGCTGCCCAGCCACACTGCAGGGCAGCTCTGTATATTCATGAGTAATGCACACTAGTGGGATGGGTGGGATGATGTGTGCTTGCACCATGTGAGGACAGTTGCAGTCCAAAGATTATTATACCAGCAGTGTCCACACTGAGTCCAAAAACTTCCTCAGGTTCACTGGCATTGGTATAAAGGAAAGGTTGTGAAAGGCACATGTTGCCCAAATAAAAGACACGTTTCCCAAATAGTTACCAAGCCATGATGATTTATACTCACCAGAAAGCTTGTTGAGAAAGGAGAGGTAAGAAGTGATGCTGGTTCATGTCAGGATGAGTTCTGGGAAAGGCTGGCCTGAAAACAGCCCTTGGGATTGGTACAAACTGGAAGATACCCAAAAAGGGAGTCAAAGCTGTTTTATTGTTTGTTGTTATACATCTGTCTTCAAAGAGCTGGTAAATGAAATCTTGGATTTCAGTATTGTAGCCTCTTGCCTTTAGTGGAAGGCAGTTTGTTATGGATAATGGTTTCAGATGGCTGCTAAGCCATTCTCAAGGTCTTTGAGGTCCTAAAGTGGCAGTGACCATCTCTCACAGTGCCCAGAACATTAATCTGAAATCACAGGTAGCAGGGGTGTTACAGGACACTGCGAGTTGGTCTCATTTCAAAGCTGAAAGCTGAGGCATTGGCTGGATGTCTCCCAGGGATGTGATTTAATCCTTGATACACAACTAGCTAAAGAGTAAGTCTTTGCACAATCTGACACTTGCTTTGGGTCAACAGACTCTCTGCTTCTCACCATCTTTATTTCAGTTATTCTGCTCTGTGGTGAGGTTACAAACTACAAGGATTAAGCTTTATGCTTTGAAACAGAAAGTGCCCCTGATATCAGCTGCTCCATGTGGATGACGGGGAAACTGGGCTGAAGCCTGGTGATAAATGCCCCGGAGTTTCTGTCCTCAGTGCTTGGGAGCTGGCAGAGTTCAGCTCCAGGGAGGCAGAGCGCAAAAACAGCTGAGTAATGATGATGACAGTGTCCTTTTTCAGACACGCTTGTCCATGGCATGGGATAAATACATTCCTGTGGGCATGGCAATCCAAACAAAACCGGTGGAGCTCTTGGATCCAGTTGTGAGAGCTGGAACAGATGGGCCCTTGTGCGCAAACAGAGCGTGTTCGGTGTTCGCTGGCACAGCAGCCGGGGCGTCTGTTGTAGGAGTGCAGCTCCAATAATGCCAGACCCTGTAAAAGCCCTGAAAAATGGTATTTTCTTGAGAAAATTAATTATCCAGTTGTTTTTTCTAATGCACAAAGACTGACAGCTCGTGCTGTTACATATGGAGGTTCTGCATCACTGAGCCTTGGGATTTCTTTCCTCTTGCTCCCATGAAGCTCCTGCGACTCCCTTGTGCTGAAGGGCATTGAAACCAGAGAGCTCCTGCCTCTGAGCTGCCTGCCCACCACAGCACCCGTTGCTTTCCTTGAGTACGTGCTGAAGGGGCACAACAACTTTCTGAAGCCATGGAATGAATAAACAAACACAAAATGACTTAGAGATCTTATCTTGATGTGGATAAAGGACGGATGCAGCCTCTTCAAAAGGGTTAGCGAGTGGCTGCTGGGATGCATCTCGTGAAGTAAAGCTGTGCCCACTGGGATTGCTGGACAGAGTCTATCATCTGTACCTCAGGAACAGAGAGGAGGATGGTTTTAAGGGCTGCTATCTGCAATAAACTGGGGATGGAGAGAATGCCTCTCCTAGGGGAAGAGGAGGGTGCAGGTTTGGATTTTGAAAAGAAATTATATCATGTTTCTGCCCTTAAAACAATCTGAACTGGACTTCGTGCAGCTTGATGGGACATTGCTCATGTGGCTTTCCAGAGGCACTGGGACTGGTGTTTCCAGATCTCAGAACCAGAAGAGGGATTGGTATCAATTCAGTGCCTCCTGTTTGGGAGTGCAGGTAAAGGGGCAAATGCTCCAAGTAGCTCATTGCCATTGAACCTTCCTGAAGGGAAATACTGTGCAACACGTAGACCTCAAAGTGGAAATGAAGTAGAACATCTGGGGTGCAGCAGTGTCCAAACTCCTCTCTGGGGTTGGAGGTGAAGTAGTAAAGAGGGTGTTGGTTTTTTGGTTGGGGCTTGATTTTTTAGGTTGTTTGTGGGTTTTTTGGGGTAGCTTTGTTGCTGTTGATGTTTTTTGTGTAACCCCTGTAGAGTGGCTGTCAGGGCAGCACTGCTGATGAAGGGAATGCCCAGTGGTGGTGCAGTGTAGGCAGGATTTGACTCTCAGTTGAACACCCAGGAGCCAATGCAATCTCCTTGCTTTAAAAACTCCAACAATTCACAATGATAAATGTGACCAATTCTCTACAGAAGCAAATGTAGAAAACTGTCAGAAAAAATCTACACTTAGGGTTTGTAAAATCAGATAAATTTTATATTTTCAAATATCTTTAGTACCCGTTGTCCAAGTATGGCTTGATAATTGCTTTTACTTGCTGTGTTTTCTTGTCTGGATCTGACATACCTGAGAGCTTTTGGTCTGTACCAAGCCTGTAATAAACAGCTTCCCTTTGGCAAGAGGTCTCTGCGTTCCTCCCACTGGTTTCTCTTTATATCTTAATTTCTTCAGCTTTGCCACCGTTTGATTTTATTTTACGGCGTGCAGCGTGAGGTCCCCAAATCATTTGCGTCCGTTAAGCAAACATCTATTTCTGAGATTGATGTTTTAATTTAATAAAGCACTTTCTAATGGGGGTCAGCTGCAGCCATGAATTTGTGATGAGTGTTTGCTGGAAGCCCCATGGAACAACAGTGTTTAGCAACGAGCGGGTGAGGGTGCTTGGTCCAAGCCCCTGCAGTTGGGCGAGTTGTTGAGGAACTTTGCATGGCTCACACTCCTCACTGTGCTCTGGGGTTGCCCACGCCCCTGTGTTTGCCCTTTCCTCTAACCTCAGGAACTGTGCAGGACCCACATCTGTACAAAGAAAGGCATACTGGAGGCTCAGGTTTTGGTCCCAGCTGGAGACAGTCCCAAATGGAAAGAGCAAACATGTATGCAAAGGAATTGTGTATTAAAAGGTACCAGGAGCTTGACTAGAGGATGCTGTTTGTAGCATACATGGGAGATTTTGCCCTAAAATGTCTCAGAATATTTAGATTCAGATTACAGCAGGTGGAGCACCGAGACATAGGTGTTGATTTCCTTTGTAGCCACCAGGAAAACCCTCAGACCAACCGCTGTGGATGGCTGGCTTGGCTTAGGAAAGCAGGTCCAGGGCAGAAAATCAGAGATACCTGAGAGCACCTCATGCTAGCTTGGGATAATTGACCTGTTGCTTAGCATCATACATTTTCTAATCATTTCTGAGGGTTAGAAGAGCCTCAAGACACAGATTGCTGGTCCAAGTCTATGTTCAGGTAGAGTGTGCCTAAGCCAGGACACGGGATTTTTTTTGAGGTCTGTGTCTAGTGAAGTTAATTGGGGTCTTGTTTGTTTGCTAAAGCAGCACGGTGGGATTCCAGGCAGCTGGCTCTGTTCTTGGCCCTCAGGACACTAGACAGAGCCATCTTGTATAAATTATATTGGATACATACATTAGTTTATGTATGCTTTCAGGATGTCCTTTCCCATCTTTGCTAATCTCTAGTGGATCAGTGTTTTGGGAAAGAAAACAGAGGCATGAAAAATCTCATAGTAATGGGTTTTTAATAAATTCTCCCTTGAGCCCTTCATTTAATTTTTCGCTTTAACATGCTCTCTCCTACTGCCTGTCTCTTATCTTTGTGTAACATTCGAAAGTGTACTTCCTTTGCCAGACTTTTCCAAATACATTTGGGATGGAACATTAAGCATCTGATTAAATTTTGTGTTCTTTTCCCCTGCACCCTCTGAAGAAAATTCCAACTTTCCAGAAGATGAAAACAAATTTCTGATGCAAGACAGAGAACTTCTTTTACCACCTCCCTGAAGTAAATTGCTGAGCAGTATTTCTGCCAGCTCTGACCAGGATATCTCTAGTGAGACTTGCAACCAGAGTAACCAATTCATTGCTATGGTGGTGCTGCCTTATGGGGTACAAAATCCCCTGTAACCTCTGATTTTATCCCAAAATGGCTGTCAGGGACCCATCAGACAACAGAATTTTTGTTGGCTTGTGTTAAATTGCAACTGGTGACTTTAATTGGTGAGATTTTACACCTTCCTAAGCCCATCTGACTCACTGCAGTTGCTTGTTACGGGTGATGCACCATGCTGTGCTCACCTCATTTTTTCTGCTTTTCCTTGAGAGATCTGTCACCAGCTCCTTTGGGCCACGTGTGGGCCAGCAGGGCAGCTCTGAGGATCAACACCCATGTGATCTTGGCTAGCACTGTTACACTTTCAATTTCTTTTTATCTTCACTTTTCATGTCTTCTTACTTATGCTTCCTAGTTCTCTTGCTTTCTCTCTCTTTTTTTTTTTTCCTCTCTGTATATTTTAATGTTTCTCCCCTTTTTTCCAGTGATTGAGTTGTGCTTTAGGACCAGTCTACAGTACAACTTAAACCTTAGCTAATGGACAAGGGTACTTGTCCTGCAGTATTAGGGAGCTGTAACTGTCTGTAGGGGTGGTAGGGAGGAGGGAGGAGCAGTGTGATGGCAGAGGTCAAGAAGAAGACATCTAGATCCAGACGCTTAAGCCAAAGCTGAACTTGCCAGCCAGTGTCATAATTCTTTTGATAGGTTTAACTGGCGTTGGTACCCCAAGTTATGTAAAGGGGTCTGTATGCTTAATGTTACTGTCTATTGGCCACCCACGGGCACCTGTTCTTCTCTAAAATTGTTGTTGATAGCTCCCAGTGAGAATTATGCTCCACTTACGGCTGGAGCTTTGCACATAAATAACTGTTAAGAGCTGTGGGAAGTCTCCTGTTGTAACCGTCGTCTCCTGATTGCAAGGAGTTGATGCTTCCCTGTCTTTACCTTGTATTTCTGTATTAAGGACGTATGATTATCCTGTAGCAAGTGGCATTGCTCTGCGGAGACATCTCTGCTCAATATCTCCAGCCTTAACCATTATCATGAGAAGAATGGATTTCTCCTCTTGTGTGTATTAAGGACGTGTTGTGACTTTGTGGAATCGCTGCGGGAGTAAATGATGTATGAAATGAGAAATCTCTGCCCGGTGTGCACAGACACAGCCGGTGCTGTAAAATGCTCAGCTCAGATGCAACCAGAAAAATCTCTGAAGGATCCAACATGACTCCTGATCCTCTGGCAAAGCATGTTCTGCCAGGTTTGGCTTAACTTTTTTCCTGGTGTACTCACAAATCTTGACTGATTATTACAAACAGAGGTGTCCATGCCAGATGTTGAGAGCACATTGCGTGTGCATGATGAGACTGTTTCCCTTAAAGCTGGTGCCCAAGGAGGGGTGCTCGTTAGCTTGGGAGGAAGTTTCTTGTTCCTTCAGAGTCCCTAGCCCTTAATTTAATATATAAAGCCCTTAAAGAAAACTTCCTTGTGCAGATGTGCCACCTTCCTTCCTTTCTCCAGGCAGCTGAGCTGGATGAACTGAAACTGGCAGGTGTTACGTGGAATTTATGCCCAAGTGAGTCTTGAAAAGTTTTGCAGTTTCCTGATTTTTGTTGCCGTATGTGGATAAAGACTGAGGTTAACCCTGCACACTGACACAGAGCTGTCCTGCCTCTGGCCCCCGAGCCTCCTCCCTTGTCTCCCCCAGGACAGCAGGTGCTTCTCCTGCAGACAGCCTACAGCTCAGAGCAGCATTTGGGCGAGGGTGAGAAGCTGGTGGTTCATGGCTCGTGCTGGTTTGATGACCAGTGTCCAAACTGCATATGGAAAATCAACCATTGCTGGTAAAGAACTCATTAAAGCACCACCTCCAGTTCCACTGGTTGCTGGCTTGAACCTACCAGTGCCTAAGATGATGGTACATTACTCAGCTCAGACCCAGTTCCCATCACTACTTTTGCTGCTTTGCAGACTTGTATCCACAGCACTTCTGTGTGGTTCAAGAGAAGTGATGGGGCTTTGAGAAAAGAAAGATATCCCAGCAAGTGATGAGCTTGCAACTTGTTAGGATCTTGCAACTCATTCCATGTATGTTCAGTGCTACAAGATGGGAAGGAAAAGAGTTACTAAAACTGAACTAATGGAAGGGAGTTCAGGTGGGCGAAAAATGCAGAGGAGGTCTTGTGAAAACGTCAAAATTTTAAATGTCAGAGGCAAGAAATTTTAAAGGAAAAAACCCAAGCTCAGCAGTGACTGTAGGAAACAAAAAAAGGTTCACATCAGAAAAAGGGTACAAAATATTTTAGTGGTCGTTTCTGCTCTTTAGTGTATGGACCATGTACTTTTTGCACTGAAAAGTGACAACAACGGGAGTCTACAGCTTCTTGTAAGATTGGTTCATGAGGCTAAAGATACAGCTCTAGATGTATTTTCTAAAATAACCTCACCTCCCTTTCTGGAAAAGGAGATTCTGTACTTCAGTGTGATCTCTGTATGATCCTTGCAGATAATTCAGTTGGAGAACAATTTGGAATTACTCACAAAGGACATTTTTCTTCCTGTCTTTAACAATGAGGCAGGATGACATAGAGATAACTCCCGTGGATTCATACCAGTAAGTTGCATCAATGTTCCTGGGAGGGTGCCTGGAACTTGCCAAAAAATGTAACTCATCCAGCCTTGGCTAAATAGGTGATATCAATTCAACAGAGAGCATAACTTTAACTGTTTTAAGTGGGTCCTTCTTCCTACCATAGTATTTGAGATAAACCCTTTCCCCTCTTCAGACTTTGTGTGACACATGGGTGACGTTAACCCCGGGGATGTTTCAGATCTGCTTCACCTGCTCCCCTGGTTCAAGACAGTGGGAGGGTTTGCACCTTGCAGTGGCAGTGACCACGTTGCCTCCTGCTCTGGCAGCTCTTTCAGCCCTCCAGCTGCTGTCATGTATCCCCTGCATCCTCTGACCGTGGTCCCCGGGTGCTCTCCTTGCTGTGCCACATTTGATGTGAGGTAGAGGCCCAGCAGTGCTAACTGCTACTCTGCTATGAGATATTAGAAATCCTCTCCACGGTGCTTTTCTCCATCAAAATGTTAGGTACAGATAATACGGGCACGGCTGACCTCTTGCAGTCCTGCAAATGCCTCGCCTGCTGGTTTTGGCATTGGTTTCTTGATGCATTTGTCATGTGTGGGGAAAAATGATGGTGTTCTGTGCCATCAGCTCCTTAACTGTCACCCTCAGTAAGTCTCTGCCAGGAACAAATAAATCTAAGCTAAGGATGGAGGGAGAGATGGAGGAAAAGCAATTTTTTTTGTTGTTGTTGTAGCACTGATACGACCCTTTTTGCTTTGCTGTGCATTTCAGGCTTGCTTGATAAGAGCTTCTTCAGGGATCATAGAACAGGGCTGTTCACATGAGACTCACAGTGAGGGTACCTGGCAGTTGTTTTAAGGTTTTTCTTTTAAATTTTAAATCACAGTTCTGTGTGATTTTCTGTTGAGAAAAATAGCTTTATCAAGCATCCATTTGGGGGCTTCCAGCAGGCTCTGAAAACTGTTTAACATAGAACCTCCTGCCATCTGATCTCTTACCACAGACGGTTCTACAGAGCTGCAAGATTGGCTCTTATGTCTTAAAAACATTGGAAGTGCGTCTGTCTGTGCCTGCTCCTCTGGAGGTTGGTTCCCTTTCTGCCTGCCATGTGTTGCTCTTCAGATTTTGGTGCCTTTGACATTTCTCTGCCTTTGCGTGTTGAAAACTTGCTTATCCTCCAGCTTCTGTTTTCTCTGCTTGAGCCTCAGTTCTGGTACTGTTGAGTGAAATTCAATTTAAAACTTCTTCAGTTGTCTTCCGTGTTTCTGGAGAGAAATGGCTCTTGCAGGGCTCTTACCAGTACAGCAGCCACTTACAACTGGCTCTTGAAAGAGCATTTTCAAGAGTTCTATACCCTGATGTCTCAGTTTGTTCTCCTCAGTGCACTCCATAGCAGGGTTGTTGTTGTGTTGAGCCTCCTCATTGATGTTACGTATCATTTTAACATTTTATATTCCTCTTTCACTGAGATGCCATTATGACTGCAGATTTTTGTCAACATTATTTGTTGGGTGAGTGCTGGCAGAAATAGCAGCTCAATAACCATCTACAGTTTCTGACCCATCCTTCTTTTAACCTTCTTCACAAATGTGGGTTTTGGGTACCAGACAATTTAATATGCTGCAGTGACTGAGTAGATGATGTGTGAGTAGATGAGGAGGTGTCTGGAGGCCTGTGCATAAGCACTGGTGGGTTGGCATTTCTGGACCTGATATGGGGTTGCGTACACACAACAATTAATAATATATGAATTGTCCAGCATTTCAATTTTATGTCTTTTTGACCATTTGTATTTTGTAACTCATAACTTTGCTACAAACACACAAAGGCAAAAAAGCTAAATTTGCAAAGTTTGGATTTTTTGTATAGAGTGCATTAAATAAATATAAATTTAAATAACCCCAGGTTATTTTTACTGACGGACTGGGACCAATTTATCCTCAAAAGCAGTGGCACCATCTTTTCTTGTCCCTTAAGGTAAACTCAAGAGGAGGTCTTTTCAGTGTCACGTGGAGTGTTTGGCTGTTAGGAGATGATCGATGACTTCCCTTTGGAGAAAGGCATGTTTTATTTTTCTCTAGCATAGACCTGCAAAGGTCCTGGTGCAGCGAGCAGTGGTGCACAAGGAGGTCTCTGTGAGGCTTTCACTTCACTGTTTTGGATTTTTGTTTTCTTTTCTTATTACAGGCTTATGTTTATGAAAAATGTTAAGTAACTTCTTTGGTTTGGACTTTTCGTCGCAGCCTAATGGTTTTAGGTGCATGCTTTATAGTAAAATTAATAGTCTGCTTTAAAAATACAACCACAGAACTTAACTGTGGTAATATAGTAACGTTCCTAGAGAAAGGCAATAAGCTTGTGGTTGCAACCGCTGTGGCTGGAAACCTGCAGAGCATGGCTGTGGGTGCGAGCCTTTCTGTCTGGACTTTGAACCGAGGAGGGCACATGGCTCTCCCGAGTTCTGCAGAATGGTTCAATAAAGCTCATTCCGTGACACTGGCAAGGACCTCTCCATCAGGGCAAACTGACAGTGCTGGAGGCTTGGAGCCCTCTTTAAATAATGCACAGAAGAAGTATTGCACGGTCTGTAGCTGTGCAAGCCCCAAGAAATGGATGGCTTTCATAAGTGCAGCTCACAGCGGCTCGTTTTTTGTGTGTGTGCGAGCTTGATCCACCTAATAAACCCAGGCACGTGTTGTGCTGTAATTGTAAATCCTGGAGATCAATGTATTTCTTTTCTATTTAACAACTCGTGAATGACTGCAGAGCTGCACAAAAGCGGATGGTTAATGATAGTGGTTAAGGAAGATGTTCTAGGGAGGTGTGGTACTTAGATGAGCCAGCAATCCCATGGGCCAGTCTCAGTTCTCATTTCTATCATCCTCTGCCAGGAGCTGAACATTGACTGTCTTCATACTGAATGCCCAGGACATTATGGGGCATTTAGGAATTGGTTTTGTCATTATTTTCAGGATGGCAATCTGCTTATCACCCATGTTTGTGAGGCATAGCATTGGAACTGTCTTCCTTCCTTGCTGGGAAGGAGAGAGGAGACAAGTGGTTAGTTACTGTCAGTCTGGCAGCTTTCCTGTTGAGCTTTCGGTTCCAGTGCGTGCGTTGGGATAGACAGGCAGAGTGGCTGCTGAAAGGCTTAATCTGTTCATATTCACTTGCATACCAACTTTTCCCGAGAGCTTACGCAGCTCCCTCTACTCTTCTTCTCTGCTTAATGGCCTCACATCTTTATCCTGTGAAGGAGGGGAGGATTTTTTAACCCACAGGAGAAGTGCTGAATGATCGTTACCACATTAAATCTGTATGCTTTGATTCCTTCCTTGCTCTTTTCAATATTGCAGCCACAGGCATCTTTTCTCTGGCTCCTCCATACCCTGTGAACCTTCTCAGCTTTCCTCTTATGACCATCTCCTTCCAGGGAGGTCTCCATTCAGAGGCACTTGCTGGCAGCCTAACAGGAGGGTGACCCTGTGTGAGGAAAGCACCGTGATGGGGAGGTGAACTCCTCTGGAGCTGAATTTGGGGTAAACTTTTGGAATAAGGAACTACATTAACACTTGTGCATTGTTTAAAGCTTGGGGAGAAAAAGTCACACTCAGAGCAAGGCTTGTGTGTCACTGGTTTTCCAAATGGGGCTGTAGCTGGATGAAGTGCTGGGGCCTGGGCTGTGGGCCCCAAGTTGGAGTTGACCTATGGATGAGTCCCAACCCAGCAGAATGTTTTGTTCCCCAAGTAGTTTCAGGCCTCACAGACAGAACCTGGCCCACCTGTGTGAGGCCCCACCTGCCCCCAGGTGATCATGGTTGGGGTGGTGGGCAAGGCTAGAGATATATTAACAGGAACTGACTAGTTTGAGAGAAGCAACAAGGAGCTGATCAGTTGGAAGAGAGTTTCTGTTGGGGCTGGTCAGAGGAGCTTCTTGTTGGAGTCAGCTTGCTGAGCTCTTCTTTCTCAGTGCTGTGTTCCCCCTTGGCTGATTCAAGATGGCAAAGAGCAAACAGATGAAGAATAAAAGATGAAGATTTGTTTCTTCTTTGAGATGGAGAAGGGCAAAGAGATGATGAAGGTATGGTGAGGGGATGTTGCTGAATTTGGTGTTTGCCTGAGGAGGGTTAGAGCTAGCAGCACACTGGACTAAGTTGCTAGACTCAAATTATTCTATCTGGGCTGTTCAAAAATGCTGGATCTGGGGTGTCCAGAAATGCTGGGTAATGGTGTTGCCCACATGTTGCATGCCCAGGGTTGAGTTTGGACTCTGTGTGCCTGAAGGGTGGATCTGTCTTGAGCCAGGCAGAGCTCCTCCTGAGCAGAGGCAGTGAGAGGTGTGTGGCTCCATGGGGTGCTGGCACGTCACACCTCCTGATTTGTTGTGCTGTTGTTGATGGTAATGCAGCACTGTTTACATTAACATAATTACATTAACATAAACAAAATATTTATATTAAAGTCATTGCAAGAGAAAAATCATTTTCATCTCCTTACCCTGTCTTGCATCTCCATGTTGCACAAGCTTTTTTCATAACGTACCTTTTAATCTTTACTTATATTCCTATTAAAAAACCCCAAAGGTCTTGAAAGTGCAGCTGGTAAGGGGTAAGAACCTGACCCCTGCTTTCTAAGGAGGAGATTTTCAAGGGGATGGCATTAGACGATGTCAAGAGGAATCAAAGGCTACGTTTTCAAAAAAGTCTATGTAGACTTAAGGCCAAATTTCATCACAAATCAGTAACACTTGGGCTTTTACAGAAGTTAGGCTTAGACAGTTGCATGTGCTTAAATTAAGTTCATCAGTAGAGCTGCTCAGCAGTGTGTCAAGATAAAAAGATACATACGTTTCAGGAGGATTTCAATTCAAGCGACCTTTGGAAATATCAAAGCATTTCACTTTGATATCTGTCTTTGGAAATCTCTTCTTTAATCTCAAGAAGTAGCCTGAAGAGCCTAGCTTCAGGTGTCCAGTACCAGAAACCTTGGCCTCTGTGCTCAAGGCATACTTCTTTTTCCTTGCAGAAAGCAAGGCTGATTTACTGTAGCAAAACCAAAGATTATAGTAATTAATAATAGTCTGGGTTTTTTCCTATTGCTTTTTTTTTTCTACATCAGGAGGATCCAAATACATTTTCTAAACCAGTTGCTCCAAGGCAGAAGCTTGTATGTCAGGTTTCCCCCAGGAGCAAATTCGTATTTCCAACTTGAAGATATATGTTTTAAGAGAGATGCTGACAGCTTTCTGAGCACACAGCTCCCACACGAGCGAGGGGATAACACACAGTGCTCTGGATCTGATCTGACATTAATCAGGGCGAGAGAAGAAAGAGTTTTGATAAGTCCAACTCCACCAGTCATGAGTTGTTAGGGCCTCGTCTGCATCTTGCAGATGAATGTCAGGAGGTACCTAAGGCAGCCTGTATTCTTTAGGCTTTTGCCCTGAATTATTTAAGTATATTCATATCTGTTTCTGCACTGTGTTATGACTGGAGCCCGGTGGCAGAGATTCTGTGGTTTCTACAGAGCACTGAAGCAAAATGCAATTTTCCAGCAGCCCTCCACCTTTTCCATCTTGTCCGTGATATCTTGTTAAAGGCCACGTTTTTTCATTTGCTGTCCTTCCTGTGAAATTATTCCTTGTCCTTTCATTTGACCCTGTTACAGTCCAAGCTTTTTGCTTGCTTGTTTGTCTCTGGTGTTAATCCTGGTTTTTAGGTGTGTGTTTGAGGTGAAGCAAGGGCTTAATGGCTTTTGTACAAGGCAGCAGCATTTCCTTGAACAGGTGGGGTTTGGGGGGCTTTTATATTTTTTTATTTATTTTGAATTGAAGTCCAGAGAAAGATGCTGTGTTGCATGCAGTGGGAGTGCTCATTTTTTAAAATCGAGCACAGATAGTAGACGTAAGTGGTTGCTGGACCATTGCTTCTGCCTTCGGTCCTGCAGAGGATCTCTGGGCACTGACTCCTGTGCCCCCGTGGAAGTCTGCTGGACACGTGGGATCCATCAGGACTGGCAGAATAGGAGCTCAGGGTGTGGGGAAAGGTAGCTTTAGTTAAGTTAGGGAGAGAGGATCAAGGGTGACACCTTGGGTCGTGAAGGACCCTAGGGTGGCCTTGGCAAGGGTCTCCTGTAGCCCTGCCTCCTTTTAGACTACAAACCTTGAAGAATTTACTGGTGCCTCAGGGACTTACTGCTCCTGGGTGTTCTCTCCCTCTCCTCTCCCCTCCCCTTTGAACCACAAAGAGAAAACAGTGCAGATGCAATGAGGCACTTCCACACAATTGAGCATTTTGCATTTGAGTGGGGGGTAGGCATGTACCAGCCCACCTGTGCCTTTGCCTTGCTCCCCATTCATGAGTTACACAGCTCTCTTCTTTCAGATGCTCACTGCCACACGGAAAACAGCCCCTGGGATGGGACTCACCAGGATTTAGGTTTCCAGGAGTGTCACTGCAGTACCTTCCCTCAGACTTAAATTCACTTTAAAAATCCATTACAGGCCCTATTATCAAGGGTGCTGTTAAACCCCTCTAGCATTCATCTCTTTGGTATATACATTAAGTGGATGATCTATTTCCAGACTAGAAGATAGTATGACACCATATATCACAAAGCTGCAGGTATTTCTGTGCCAGCAGTTAGGTACTTGGCTCAATTTGCAAGGATGCTGAGCACAGGTAGTTTCCTTCAATGCCAGACAGTGTGAGGTATCCAGGTAAATGTGGTGTGAGTGTTAAGCAGAGCTGGGATGGATTGTGTTATCTCATAAAAAATTGTCAGTCCTTACTGAAAGGAGTGGGTGTCTTTTTCAGGTACAGATGGCAGCAGTCCCACAGGGCTATCTTTTAGCCAGGCATCAGGCTTCTTTTCTTACCTATACAAATCTGCCCCACTATTTATTCATTTCCTTGGCCTATAGAAGTGTTGCAAGACCCAGATCCACTAAAGCACATCTTCAGCTTTAAGTTCATTAAGGCACAAGTCAGTGGGACCATTTACATGCATAGGGAAAAGCCCATTAGGCTACCAAAATCACTAACCATAGTTCAGAGTATTTGCAGTTGTTCTCCCAAACCCAAATATTTCTTAGGAAACTGATGATGTGTCACAAAGCTTTGTGGTGAGCTCTGCTCTGCGTTGAGGACATGTTGCCAGCAGCATTCTCCCCGGTGCAAGGTGCAGTGGGCTTTGCAAATCAGAGTCGTTGGGTTTCAGTGGTTGAAGGTGTTTTTCAGACATGCTGTTTGGGCTGTGGGGTCGTGTGGGTTAAGGTGCTTGCTTACCCTCATGCTTGGAGGACTACATGGGGAGGAAAGGAGGGGTTGCACCAGCACGTAGGACCTCAGACCTTGCGAGACATGCCTTGAGGTCTCGCAGTACCAGAGCCTGGGAAAAGTTACTGGGTTCATGGTCATATCATGCACTGTGGAGGTGCTGGGTGAGCAGTGGCTGGAATAGCCACAGTGCTGCGCTTGTGCTGTTGAAATGAAACTAGTTTTGCACCCTGACAAAGAAGGTGCTGGGCCATCCCTGGGATGGTGAATGCATCCACAGCTGTGAGGGTCAGGAGCAGCCAGGACCACACTGGGGATGGGGACACAGGTGGTGTCCAAAGCATCTCCTTTGGTGCCCCCAAGGTCCCTGATGTACCAGGAGGAAAGATTATCACTAGTTAAATTTGCTGCTGGACAAATTGAGGTTCTGCCTCTTTCCAGATGTCTCCTGTGACCTCAAGCAATCATTTGGCTCAGACCTTGATAGATCATTTATATTTCCAAGTATGGTTTAACATGTAATGAAATCGGTGGAAACTGGAGTCTAAATACCCTTAAACACCTGGCTATAGGTGCTTGTCTGGAAAATCTCAGATATACACATGTGTGTCAGATGCCTAAAGTAGAGCTCTCATTTGGCCAGAGGATGGAAAACTCTCTTTATATCTTTCTATATCCCAGCTGGAAACATCCAGTCTGTAAAAGAAATGGTTAGTAAGAGAAGAGACATTACATTATTTATTTTTGTCAACTCCTATAGCCACCAGCTGGTTCTGAGTGTATGTATTATACATGCAGCAGGATTCAGTGCAGCTCTTGGCAGTGAGCTCCATTCAAGTTAACAAACATATTTGTGCTGCCTCAGTGGGAAGGAAAACCTGTTGCTTCGAGGACTTAAGCTTCTGCAGTTTGCTGTGACACGTGTGAGCATTGTGCATGGACATAAGGTGGAGTGGCAATGAGTTAAGAGCTCCCAGGATGACAAATTTGCCGACGTACAGCAGTTGAGGAACGTGCAGCTCGTGCTGTGAATGAGGCCGGGGTGTGCAACAGGTTGTGATGTGCTTCAGTGATCTGATGGGGTGATGACATGGGAGATAACTGGGGCTGTGATAATGCTGCTTGGATCTGCACCAGCAGACATGCCTTCTCACTCCTGGTGTGCCTTTGCTTTAATCTCTCTGCATTCTTCACCTTTCTTATCTTAATCACACCTTGCCGCCTTTGAAAGGCATTGCTCTGATATTATTGGTATTTTATTTAGTATTTGTGCTAGCAGGCTGGCATTGCAGAAGCTGCATCTGTTGTATTTTTCTGATTTTTCAAGGGGTGTATTAAAATATTAGAAAACCAGGAGTTTTTCCAGGGGAAAACTCACCCTATGAAATCACTGTTTTTCCTTCTGATTCCATTGAAGTATCATCACTTAGTTCTATGTATTTTAAAGCAAAGACTCTTCTGCCTTTGCTGCTCCTGATGTTATATTTATACTCGCATTGAAAGATCTGAAAAGTTCGTGCCTCAAAAGACAAAATCAAGAGGTCTGCAACTAAATTTATTGTTGAGATAACATTAAAATAGGCAAAATGCCAGTGGGCTCTGGAAGGCTCATGTTGGACTTCTGCTTGGAGAACTCTTTGTCAGCCTCCACCCTGGCTGCTGGGCACAAGCCCTGCCTGCTCACGGCCTCCTTTTCTGGCAAAAGATGCAGAATCCAAAATTAAATGCAGAGAGGAATTAATAGCAGTATTGTTGCCTTTGCCTGCCTTTAATTGCTGTCATTATTTGATCTGGACCAAGCACCCGAGTCCTGATGCTGTCCTTTCTGCTCTCTTGTCAGGCTGGTGTCGCAGGAGATGGCAACAGCAAAGCAGTGACATTACTGCTCTAGTAACACCAGGCTGGAGGTGACTTCTCTTCCTGCAGTTGAGTGGTTGCCACCTCAGCATTTAAAAGCATCCTTTATTTTTCACTGTCTTAAAGCTTGACAGTGTTTTATAGCCAAGCCCAAGCCAGATGTACAGAAGGATGCGAGAAATCTGTGGTTCCTCCACTTGTCTCTTTTCTCTCTGTTGCTCTCTCCTCCATCTGGCTGCCTTCAATACTTGACTGTTGCCTCTCAGATTTTCATGTTTCTCTATGTACTCCCAGTTCATATAAGTGCTCCTCCTCCAGCAGTTGGGAACTGAAAATACATGTCTTAGGTTTAACTTTTTGGCATGTGATTGCTGCCACATTGGATGGGAATAAGCTGAGTATCTGTTTTACTGATCTGCTGGGCTGACATGCTGCGGAGCAGAGTCACTTGGGTAACCTCAACGTTTCCATGAGTGGCTGTGGTCAGATCTTCACAGCTTCCTACAGCTCTGGCTTTTGAGGCTGAAATTCTCCAGGCTTGCCCTGGGCTGTCTTTAGTTAACTTATGTGTGTAGTGCCTTGTGGGTTATGTTTTAGGCATAAAGAGACTTAATGGGTCTCCAATCTGAAAGTGATTTAACCAACTTCTCTGTATTTCTGTAGCAATAATACGACATGTAGAAATGACTAGAGAAAGGTCATGGATTACTTGCCTCTAACCTTCTTGTTGGTGCAGGGGAGGGATTCTTCTCGTTCTTGGTGCAGAGGGAGGATTCTTCTTATTGGTGCAGGAGGAGGAATCTTGCTCTACCTTTAGCTCAAACGCTTGGAGATGAAAAATAACTTCAACCCACTACAGTGTAAGACTTTTGAGGCTGCCCAGCACTTTGTGAGGTTAAATGAAACTTAAGGATCCCGGGCTGTCAGGTGGGATTCAGAGAGATACGTTGGGGAGCTCTATGCAGCCCTGATGGAAAGAAAAGGGTGATTAGACTGTCTTCCTTCAGAGACAGCTGCAGACAGCTCTAATGTGTTGGATAACACTGCAGTTCAATAGCTGCATGCTAATACAAACCCATCTATCTTCATTTGCTATCTTGCTACTCTTCTTTCCTTTCCCTTTCTCTTTATATTAGTGTTTTGGTTAGTTGACATGACTAGTTTATCAGCTCGGTAGGACTAATCTAGGTATTGCCTGATCAGGAGACATGGAGAAAGTGCAGGGGGGGTGCCTGTGGTGTCCGAGAGCCCTCAAGCTGGCAGCACACCAGAGTCTGTGTGATGCTGGTGCTGGTAATTGAACTTTGAGAGTTTTAATCTGTGGTTCTGATCCTCTGTGATTGCTAAAGAGCTTTGAGTTCTTCTAGGAACCTGGTATCAGCTCAGCTGGCTGCACTCAAATAACAGATTTTCTACCTAAACCTGGCTGCAGTGTCATGAGGGATTTATTTCCCTTCCTTCTTTGTCAATAGGATATTACAGCCGTGTGTTGGTACTTGAGGGTGGCTTTATGAAGCAGATTGCTTGAGAGAGTGGAGTGCTGGAAGGAGGGTAAAATGAGCCCTCTGGAGCTATTGATGGCAGTTTGGACCATGAGATATTTGGTAGCTGATGCCAACGTATGGATTTTGTTTACATTTAACATTTAAACATTAAACATTTTGTTTAAATTTGGCAAGTAAATCATGTGACTGAAAACATGATGTGCTTATTTTAGACAGAGGAGCAGCATCTACATTAGTCTGAATATGGGATCAAACCAGAAAAGAAAAGTTACTGATTTTTTTCTTGGCCACTAATTGGGTTTACCTGAAAACTTCTGCCAGAATCTCAGAATTTCTTCTGTTACTAATAGTAGGAAATAGGACTTAGTACTTGATGACTAAGTGTAGAGTATCATAGCATTAGACCTGTACATGTGTAATGATTTGCAGCTGTTTATTATTTCATTTGATTAACCCAGCACTCACAAAGGCAATTTTAATAAATGCCAGAAATATGCACAGCAGGGTTTTAGGTTTGGGGGTTTTTTTTAACATAAAGGGCAAGTTACTTTCTGCAGACAATTACAGGCATGTAACATATGGGAAATTACAGATTGAGGTCTACAATTGCCCTGTATTTATTTCAGAGTTCGTATGGGAAGCATTTATCTCGCTTCTCTGTGAATAGACATTCCTGTGCAGTCTGCTCTTTGGCACAGTGACCAGGGGTCCTGTGGGGCTGCCATGACCCCCCCAGACACAGCCCACACACAGCCCTGGGCTTGGGAAACACTTGTGATTTCATTGCCTTGTCATCTCCCTGTAAGGTAAAGGGTGGGTGATACTTGGAAATGCTTTAACATCTATAAAATGTATTTTATAAGGTTGAAGAATAAGAGGAAGTTGTAATTATAAACATAAAGCCCAGGCAACTTACCCTAGGAAGTTACATGAGCTGCTCTGGCAGTGAAGCCAAGGAAAAGGGATGTGCTGCTCCTCAGATAATAAAAGTTCCCTGCTGGTAATTCGTGAGACACTCGCCTTTCCTCCCCCTCCTATGGTGTGTAGCCCAGTAGCAGGCAGCAGATGGGATTTTCTCTCCCAAATGGATGCAGCTCTTCTCTCCAGCCTTGAGAAGGGAGGGATGTTCATTTTATAGAATACAGGCAAGTATTTAAAAATAAGTCAGTGGAGCGGCAGCCAGCGCTGGCTGGAGATGGGAGTTTTGATGTTGCAAAGATCCTCACTAACAAAGAGGGTCTGGTCGAAGCAGTGAAGGTTGAGGGCTGCCTTGGTTGCAGTGACCATGAGATGGTGGAGTTCAGGATCTCATGTAACAGCAACAAAATAGCAAGCAGAGTTGCAACCCTGGATTTCAGCAGGGCCAACTTTGACCTCTTCAAACAATTGCTAAGGGAAATCCCATGGGCAAAGCTGCTTGAAGGTAAAGGGGCCCAAGATAGCTGGGTAGCATTCAGGGACTGCTTCTATGAATCTCAAGATTGGAGCATCCCGACACGTAGGAAGTCAAGGAAAGGAGCCAGGAGACCTGCTTGGTTAAACAGGGAACTGCTGGATAAGCTTAGGTGGAAGAGGAAAGTTTATAGATCTTGGAAGGAGGGGCTGGCGACTTGGGAAGAGTATAAGGCTATTGTCAGGGGGTGTAGGCA
>VYZX01027401.1:98113-162979 GCA_013401335.1 Brachypteracias leptosomus | reverse complement strand
CTGGAGAGAGTCCAGCGTAGGGCTACAAAGATGATTAAGGGAGTGGAGCATCTCCCTTATGAGGAAAGGCTGAGGGAGCTGGGTCTCTTTAGCTTGCAGAAGAGGAGACTAAGGGGAGACCTCATTAATGTTTATAAATATATAAAGGGGGAGTGTCACGAAGATGGAGCCAGGCTCTTCTCAGTGACAAACAATGATAGGACAAGGGGTAATGGGTACAAACTGGAACACAGGAGGTTCCACTTAAACATGAGAAGAAACTTCTTCTCAGTGAGGGTAACAGGACACTGGAACGGGCTGCCCAGGGAGGTTGTGGAGTCTCCTTCTCTGGAGATATTCAAAACCCGTCTGGACATGTTCCTGTGTAACCTCATCTAGGTGATCCTGCTCCGGCAGGGGGATTGGACTAGATGATCTTTTGAGGTCCCTTCCAATCCCTGACATTCTGTGATTCTGTGATCAAAGCAGACTTGGTAAAATTCTGTTTAGTTCCTGAAGTCTGACCAATGCAATAATCAAATTCCATACAGCTTCTCAGTCTCAAATACAGTGGAGTTTGTGGTTACCATCTTTTTTAGCTTGGCACTTGCACACAGAGCCCTCTGTCCAGGTTCAGATCCCTGCTGAGGCACGGATTGAGGGTGATAAAGTTGTACTGATTAACATCTTCCTGGAGTCTTGCAGTCACCTTAAATATATTGCATTTGTTGTTGTTGTTGTCATTAGCTCTTTGTGCCTAGGTAGTTGTTTGGGAACCCCAGTCATGTATCAAGATCTCATTGAGTTGGGCTTACAAGTAGACAGTAAAATGACACACTGCTTCTCAGACCTTACAGCTAATGACTTAACTAATTACTCTGATTAATCTGTGCAAAAATTGAAGAACTTGCCCTGAGACCTTTAAAAAAATTAGTGAACATATATTGTCCTTTTTTTCTGTCAGATATTCTTATCCTGAGATTTTTATCTCTGCTCTTGATTATTTAGGAGCAGAAGTGCTGGGACACCAGAGTGTAGCCAAAAATGTCCATTTAGCCCTTATTTACTCAAAGTACCTTCTAGTGTCCACTTACCTCCCAAGCTGAGGAGTGGCTGGTGCTGAACAGTGTGTGGTGGTTTGTGTGGGCAAATAGAGGGTGAGGGTTACTGGGGGGTTGTGTAGCTCATGGGCTGTTTCTCTCTTTCAGAAGATTTGGTCCAGGAACAATTGATTTTTTTTTTTGAAGCTGCTCTAGTTGAAATGAGCACCACATTTCTTCCAGAGTGCATGTATTGGAAATATGACAAATTACTTGACCTAAAGGATGTAATACTATCTTTCTACATATATCCTCTCAGGAAGCTGACCTTTTAAAAAGGATTTTTGTTTGTTGTTGCTTTTTTTAGCAAGGTATTTTCTAGTACCTCAAACTACCTTTCTTGCCAGCCCATAACTATACCCACTTTGGAACTGAAACCTTGAGCAGCACAAATATATTATTTTTGTGCTGTATTTTTGTGTGTCTCATTCTCCCCTCTCCTTCTCCCTGTGCAGATTGTTAAGCATCTGCATGCACAGAAGCAAAAAAGCCTGCTTCAAACTGCTGCTTATCTGCCTGCTACCAAAATTTAGGGTGATACCTTGAGGAAGTGATGACAGGTACAAGTGGGTAATGGGGGTGATGTGTCACCCAGAAGACATTTCCTGCCTCTGAAATGCTGGTCAGTGTCTATTCAGCTCCGAATGGGAGCGACCCTCAGCAAATTGGTCAGCTTTAGATAAAACCGAATCTCTCTTAAGGCTTCCTGAAATAAGGCAGGGGACCCCCGTGCAGTCAGTCTGCTACAAAGCTGTTAGTGACTTAGGTTCAGTAGTTCAGATCCTTGTCCTAATCTGTAGAAGGAGGTATGGAGAGTAATTGCTAATGTTGCAGAGCCCCCAGGTGCTGTCAGGCAGGTTGCAAACCGCCTGCCCTTCCACCCAGGGAGCGTGACTTTGGTTTGTGAGGCACAGAACTCACTTCTCCTCATGCAAATGAATCTCTTGGCTTGCTTTTAAGTTCATGCAGAGCACAGCAAGGTGTCAGCTTTCCTCCAGGGAAAGTTCTCACAGACTTACAAAGTTAAACTCCAAATTTCAAATTTAAAGTTCTGCAGCCTTTGTTTGAAGGCCGAGTGCATATCTGAGTTGGGGATTGATGCCAAATCAGCAGCAGCCTCTGAACATGTTTGATTTGGTAGTTTGGAGTCTGGATTTCTGCTGGTGATGTGTTTCCATTAATAATTTGAAAACTGAGTAAGAGTATATCCAGAGAAATATATCTAGAGCAGCCTGAGGGGTTAGGTACCCAGGGTTATCTGCTGGTAGACACGTGGCAGGTTCAAGTGAGAAGGATCAGTTTTGAGGGAAAGAGGGATGCATACTGTCAGCCGTTACTTGCTTTAATAGCAACCAACACCAATATTCCACTCTCTGCTTGATAGAAGATACTTCAGCATGTTGGTGTCACTGGAGGATGTTTCTGAGAACCTTGAACATGTGTAGAGGTGAGATGCCTGAGATGAGGTGGGGATGGTGGTACAGAAATCGTAGGAAAAGGGACAGGAAAGGCTGGATGGCACATAGGGTGGGGTTTGTAGATGGGGATCCAGGGCTGTGGTCTAGAAAGCCACTTGACTGTGGAGATGCAAAGAGGACCATGAGCACAGGGTTATTGGAGCAGTGCCTGGTGGTCAGAGTGGAAGCAGAGATGTGAGTTTCTAGTGTGATGGAAAACTACACTGGAAAAGCATCACTGAAGGATGACAAGTGCTTACAATGTTTGGTCTTCCCCATTTCACTTTGAAAGTGTGTACTGGAAACTAAAAATTTAAGCTGAAAAGATGAATTGGGAGAGCAGCTCCCTGCTCTCCCTGCATTCTCCTCCCTTCCTGTTCAACAGTTCTTACCCTCTTGGAATTGCAGATCCAAGTTACTCTTGAATGTTGTCAGAAGGCGGTACATCCTTAATAAGGAAACGTGGAGAAATGAGTGTAATGCTTTTGGATTTTCTCTTGACCTGCATCTGAAGCAGGAGCCGTGTTTTGCTCATAAATAAATACTTTCCCCAAGGAAAATACCATCTTTGCAAACTCGGGTGTGTGGGAGGCTTTGTCATGGTAAGCAGGAAGAAAAAAAAAGGCAGATCCTGGGAGGATGTTTTTAGGAAATGGTCTCTTTCAGCCCTCCTGTGTCAGGGGAGATGTCCCTAGTCTAGATCCTTATCTCCCTTTGTCTAGCCTGAGCTCCCAGTAAGGTCTGATTTTCATTCTGTGCTGTAAGCATTGGATTTATAATCCTTTGGGGGGTTGTAAGCAATACCCTCCTTTTCTGAGAAGCAGCATCTTTTAGGGCATCTTTTCCACAGCATCTCCAGGATCTGCTTGAGCAGTGAAGGGATGGAGCCCAGGATTTGGCAGCTCGATGTCCCCTGCAGCTGCATTGGAATCTGATAAACCTGACCAGGAAAGGCAACTTGCTGCTAATGAGATTGGTGACCCTGGGTATCATACAACCTTCCCCCACACACACTAAGTCCTTTAATCTGCTGAAGGGTGAGGAGGGCAAGCTCTGTGAGGGGAGTGTTAATTGCATTTCTCCCTAGATAGATGGAACAGCGAGAGGAAGACAGAAAATGGTGTTTGAGTGGTCGCAAGATACTTCCCAAATTGCTTAGGATGATGAATTTGGGAATTAATTAAAATATAGCCTTAACAACTTGTCCTTGTCCCTGCATGTCTAGAAGAAGCAATGGCAAAGCATTTATGATTATTTTTAACTGTAAGTATCGGCACAAAAAGAACAGTTGGTTCTCATGTGCTGGGGTTACTTCTTAGCACAGTTTTTAGGAGTGAATTAATTTTATATTGAAGGGGATCTGGGTGGGAGTCTTTGGCCTGATCTTGGCTCCTCCAGGGCAGTTTCTTTCTATGACTTGGCATGGAAAATGCAGACCTGGGGACGGGAGGTGGTCGGTGGGAGGGAAGGGCTGAAGAGTTCAAGGAATGTGGTGTAGAAGGGAGACTGCCCTGATCAGCAGGAGCTTTAAGGGATGGAAGTAAAGTGAAAGTAGGATGGAAAGACAGAAGAAAGTGTGTGTGCTAGAGGTGTTCAGTGGTTGGCTGTTACCTATCATTTGGTGTTGGTCACTCAAAAGGGAGCGCCTCTGGAGGACACCACCCTGTCATGACAAGTTGTTCTGGAGGTAGTAGGCTCTTTAATTTCAGAAGAATTCAGATACTGTCTCTGAACACTGATCTTTACTGGCTACGTCACCTTGGACAAAATATTTTCTGTGTTTAACCATCTAGAAAAGGAATGAGGTTTGTTTCCTCTTGTGTTCTCTTGGAGCACTGAACACACTGGGACCAAGACTCTGTTGTACCATGGACCCTGTTGTGCCAAGTGTTCTACAAAAAGAACAGGGACAGTTCTACTTCAGGTAGCTTAAAACCTGAGTCACATACTTGGTTCCCTCTCAGGACTGCTTTGAGCATTAATTGTATTTTTAAAGCACTTGGTGCCTGTCATCAGAAGCTCTCTATAGAAACACAAAGTTAAATAGTCACAAATCTGTGGCCTCTTAGGAATTGTTCCTGATGCTGTACAGCATAACCATTCATAAATTTGCATTGATGGTAGAGAGCAAGCTCCAGCTCTCCTTCCTTGAGACCTCTGTCAGACAAAGCATTTAAGCTTATGCTTTACTTAAGCTCTTGAATTATTTTGCTGACTTCCATAACTTGTGTTTGGTAGCAAACTCCTTGAACTGTAACAAAGCTCTGCCACCACCATATAAAGACTAAGACATATTAGAGCAATTCCAGGTTTAGATCTAAAAGGTATCTATTGTGCTTCTATGTTCATTACAATAATTCATCTATTACACAAAACACATTGGATCCATTACTAGTGACTGTGTTTGGAGAATGCAGATGTGTACAAGAGTAAAGGCATCACAGTGGAGAATATTTCTCTCTGTTGACCAAATTAGTGCCTTCATTTCTGTCCTTAGATGTGGCAAGTCATGGTGTGTCACCCCTATGACCTATTTGCAAAGCACAAACAGATGGGAAGAAATTTGAAGAGCAAAAGTGCTCTCTGGGGTCTCCTGTGTATCTGAGAGCACTGAATGCACACCAGTAAACCAACAACAAATTGGCTCAGTCGCTGAGTGAGAAAAACATGAGCACAGCCAGAACAAGTATTATAAAAGAAATTAAATGCACTAAGCAAAACCCTGTAAAATAGACTTTCTTGACCTTAAAAAGTAAGTTCACAGCTCAGTAAAACACAATTAGCAGGAAGAAGCGTGTACGTACTTGCTGAAGGTACACATTCAAAACCTTGTTTATGCAGCTGCGTTAACATAATAATTACATGTTCACTTCAAGATGTTCATTCTTCTTTTGGGAATGCCCATTGTGGGCAACGTCATCCCTTCTCTTAACATGTTGGTCTTTAAAATATAGCTTAATGAGCAGATTTAGGGGTAGCCCCGCGAGGGATAATATGGATCAAAGGACCCCTGTAGAGAAACTTGGCAGCACGCTGAGGACCCCTTTGAAAAGTGGCATTTCTTAGGGTACAATCCCACATACCTTTGGTTGGCCTGTTATCTCAATGACTTGACACTCTGCTTGGGGCCATGGATTAAAACCACCACCTGTGCTTGCCTCCCTTCCCCAGTCTTCAGGCATGGGCATGAGGAAAGGAGGGAGCTCCTTGGTTGGCCTTGTCAAGGTTTTATAGCCTGACCTGATGCAACAGCTTGGTGACCATCTCCAGTTTTCTACCCTTTCCCATTCCCTGGCTCCCTGTGGCTCTGTGGAGGAGATGTCCTGTTCTAGGGGCTGACACCATGTGCATGCTCAGTGTGTAGCCTATCACATAGCCACAAACCCCAAAGCAGAGTAGCCAGCTTTGTGTTTATGATGTCTGCACTGTACTGCAATATTTCTTCATTTCTTTTCTTACCAAATGGCAACTTTTTTTCCCCTTTCCAACAAGCTAATCTTTAGAGAGAGGAAATATTTTACAAAAAGGAAAACAAGAACATGCATTAAAAGAAACCACAAACACGAACAGCTTGTTATAGAGACACAATCTGGAAATAACAGATTCCTTGTGAAGATAAAAGTATAAAATATTATTTTTAACCTTTGAAAGGGGTTTATAAAAAGTTGGCTTGTGTTTTTGTGGGGTCTGCTCTCCTCCTGTTTCCATACTTGTTCCTGCGGCTCTGCTCTGGTTCCCAGGGGTAAGTCCCATCCTGCTGCAGGTGTAACTAGTTGCAGTTTCTCTGGGGACAAGATGGATTTACAAAATTCTTGTTTCCTCACCTCTGGCTGTGTGGTCCTGAGCTGGTGCTGAAGCTCAGCATCTCTGTAGTGTGCGAAAGCAGCAGCTCTGCCTGGGTGCCAAAGGGCTGTGATGGGGGTGGGAATGGGCTGCATTACCCAAAGAAGTTCAGTTTTACAGCAGAGCATAAAAGCAGCAGCACAGAGTCAAACAAAAGCTTCATGTGACCCTGGGTTTATGACAGTGGCTGGTAGGAGAGACTACCCAGGGTTGAATAGTTTCCAGAATGGCCCCACAGATCACTGCATCAGCACAAATGAGAGAGGTGATGTTTTGCTGCTGAGGGCAGAAGAGTTTGGGAACTTCTTAAACTGCCTGTACTGAAGAAGTGAAGTGCTGGGGCCTGGGCTGTGGGCCCCGAGTTGGAGTTGACCTGTGGAGGAGTCACAACCCAGCAACATGTTTTGTTCCCCAAGGCCCCAGAGACAGAACCTGGCCCACCTGTGTGAGGCCCCACCTGCCCCCAGGTGATCATGGTTGGGGTGGTGGGCGAGGCTAGAGATAGATCAACCAGGAACTGACCAGTTTGTGAGAAGCAACAAGGAGCTGATCAGTTGGAAGAGAGTTCCTGTTGGGGCCAGTTGGAGGAGCTTCTTGTTGGGGTCACTTGCTGAGCTCTCTCTCAGTGCTGTGGTCCCCCTTGGCTGATTTGAGATGGAGAAGAACAAACAAATGAAGAATGAAAGGTAAAGATATGTTTCTTTTTCGAGGTGGAGAAGAGCAAAGAGATGATGAAGGTATGGTGAGGGAATGTTGCTGAGCTTGGTGTTGGCCTGAGGAGGAATAGAGCTAGCAGCACAAGATGTTACAATGAGCAGTGTATCCTAATTTTCCTTTGTGCTTCCTGATGCTTGGATTGGGTCTCAAAGTAAATGGGGAGACCTCAGGGCAGACTCATGGAATGTTTTGGATTGAAAGGGACCTTTACAGATCTAGTTCTAGCAGTTGCTCAAAGCCCTGTCCAGCCAGACCTCGAACACTTCCAGTGATGGGGCATCTATAACTCCTCTGGACAAAAGATCTGCTCTTGCTGTCTGTGCTGCTCCTGCCATCTTCTCTGAGCAAGCTGTACATGTAGGTATGTGTCCTGCCAGGCTGATTTCCAGACAGCTCAAATAGGAAAGCAAGATAGTTTGTACTTGCTTGAATTGCAATCTACCTTCTAAAAATAAAGCTGCAGACAAATGCTTAATTCATCACCCAACCGGGCTCGTGGCTGGCCAGCATAAATATGCAAGATTGCTTTTACCCTTGGCCTCTCTCATTCAAGCTCCTGTGTCCCAAGCTGTCCAACGGGCAGCGAGTCATTTGGCGTGGGTGGGATTAGCTTGGGTGCTCCAGCAAGGTCCATCAAGTGCAGAGCTAGCACTTAGGTGCCTGCTGAATCAATACACCATTAGGTGCATGGACCAGGGACCTTGTCTTCCCTTTGAATGGTGACGCACCATAAATTGATCCTTGAAGTTACTGGAACAGCATCAGATTTTTAATGTGAAGTCCTGCCGTGATTTATATGATATTGGGTTGGTAGGCTACTAATACAGACTCCTCTTATGATACTTCATCAGTTTTTAGAGAGCTGTATGATAACTCATAGCAGATGTATTGCTGGACAAAGCTTTTAGCATTGCTCTTTAACCTCGCTGCTGTCACTGTGAAGAGAAGCTGTGATATCTCGCTCCTCTATGGAGCATTCATCTCTCACAGAGCATCTGTGTGCCTAGAGTCCTCCTCTTGTCCTGGAGCCTCAGCAGGTAACTCTGAAAACCAAATTTATGGCTGGTAGTGGAGCAATCAGCCGGGCTCATGTGGTATTAGCCTCTTCATGAGGGGGAAAAAGGCAAAACAGGCCTGGAGGGAGAAGCCTGTGGAGCATTTTGTCTGCAGCCACTTGAGTGACCAACAGTGGAGATAAAGGGTCCTTGGAGTAAATGGAGTCCAGAGTGGTGATGCTGGAGTGTCTTACTGAGAAGGTGGATTTAAGCCCCACAAATGTATTTGCATTGCCTCTGAATCAAGCTGCGTGTCCCAGGATGCTGGGGGAGACTTGCTCTGCTCTGCTGGGCACCTGCTCTCTCTCCAGTGAGGTCTCACTACTTGTACCTGCTCACACTGGGTGCTCTTCTGTGGATTTTCACCTCTCTGAGAGTATTCTTTGCTTTCCTGTCACTACCTGGGCATGATGATTCTTTGTGGTGGTTTATGCCAATGTAAAATAAGAGTGACAAGATGGCTTTAGACTGTTCTTAAACACTTCACAGAAACATGCTGCTGTGTGTTGGTGGGGAAATGATGGTGTCTATGTCCCAGCATGACCCAATCCTTGAAAGCAGGCCTTAGGCAGGGCTCAATAGAGTGAGCTCTCTGGAGTTCTTCAGCTTCTTGAACGTGGATGCAGTGTGCCTGGAGTCAGCTCTCTCACTGAATGATCTCAGTGATAGTTTTGATTTCAATTTCTTTTTTCTGGCATACATTGTGATCTACTGTGATCTACTGTTCCCCCTTCTCTCCAGTAAATAACACAGCTATCTCCAGAATATGATGGTCCCATATGTTAGAGATATAAATTTGTATTTGTGTCATAATGTGCAAGTGGGATCAGTACACATGTTCTTGTCTTTACCTGTTCTGCAGATATACTTCATCCACCCCCCCTTGCAGCCCCAGCTCTGTTACCTGGAATTACCTTCAGCTGCTGGTGCTGCATGTGTCACTCCTTTACTGGACAGCTGCCTCAAATCTATCAGCGCCTTGCTTGCCAAATACATGTCCTTTCTTACAGCACATGTATCTTGCACCTGCTGAGGTGGCTTATAAGAGCATATTTCACTCCCAGGAGCACAGTGAACTGTGTACCAGTTGCAGGAGCCCCTTTTCCCACAGCTGATACAGGGATGCTTTGGGGTGCAAGCACCAGCTGCTGAACACTGCACAGTGGGGCACGAGGTGAGCACAGGAAAGTCAGATCCATTCAAAACCATAGACCACGCTGAGGGCAGCAGGGGCTAATCAGTCATTTATGGACAGACCTTTAACAACCCTAAGTGATTGGCCTCTTGATTTGGATTTCTTGTTCCCAGCAACAAAGCATCTCCTGGGGTGGCTACGTCAGTACCCACCTGGGAAGAGCATCGCTCTAATTAAACTGCCTGGAATGCTTTGTGCATGTCTGGGGCTTTCCCTGGGATATATAAATCACCTTCAGTCTTGTCTTCTGTATCTGAAGAAGATATCTATGCCTAAGACTCCCACTGAAGCACTGCCTGTTCTCCCTACTGAGCTGCAAAGAGCTTTTCCTAGTCTGCAGTTTCCTGACTCTAATAAATTAGTTCTGTGGCTAAGTCCTGCCTTTTTTGCAACAAATTATTTTTAAAATGTGAAGCAGAATGGCAGGTGCTAATACCTTCAGACTTTCAGGGAGCTTAGAGCTCTGTCCATTCTCTTCTACTAGTCCCAGCTTTTAGAATCAGCTAAATAATTCCTCTGAACTAAATGGCCTCAGCCAGCTGAAGGATTTCAGTTATTTTGTGCTTGAGGTGAGTCTTGATTCAGAAATTATCATCTGGAACCAGAACTTGGTAGTGTAATGGCCTAAACAGGGTGAGACTGGCTTTAAAATTCTCCTGATGACTATATTCTCCTTGCAACATGTGCTGATCCTCCCTCTGGCTCTGGAGGTAATTTCTCTGTGTTTCCATTTCCATATAGATAAGAAAACTTCAATTCTTAATAGTGTGTGTGTACATATAGATGTGTATAAAGGTATATTTCTGTTAAAACATTTCAAACGGGACTTCCAACTCCAGGCAGTTTGACTGTACTCTCTCCTCTTCTCCTACTACAAGGTGTGAAGAAACCTTGACCATTGTCTGACTGTTCCAATAATGTTGCAAGCACAACTGTGCTTAAGTCATTGTTGATACAGATTCTCATCTAATCTATCCTTAAATATATTTAATAACAGGGAGTTTTTTCCATCCTGGGCTGCCTATTTTGGTCCTTGCCTGGCTGTACTACAGGATAATAAGTGTGGTTCTTGCACTCCCACCTGTCACAATTATTTAAGTGAAATTTGTCTTTTGGACAAATTCATTTTAGTGAGAATTATTAAAGTAATTTTGCATACACAGGAGCTTTTTTTGAGATGCAATATGTTGGATTCCAGGTGAAATACACTGTTTTCAGTTTGTCTGTGTCTGGCTGAAAACCCTGCTTGCCAAGCATAGGTCCAGTAGAGTTCACTGCTGCCTTTTTGAGTTTATATTATGCAACGTGAAACTAGAGGTTTGAAGTTTTCTTGAAACCACCCTTTGCCAGTCATCATGTTCATGTTTATCTCTGTGGTAAAATAACATATCATTTGCATGGCAAAGGACACCAAACAGCCCTGTCAGGTCCTTGCAGCTGAAGGAGATGTTCAGATATGCTACAAGACAGCTTGCTGGAAAAGACCTGTCTGAGTGGAAGGTGGCATTGATGCTTTAGAGAGGGGTGTTAGAAGCCTGCTGCAAAGTCTGATTTGGGGGATATGCTGACTTTTGATAAGTGGTCAGCCCTGGGAAAAGCATACCTAGCATATATGCGGAATAAAATTGTACAGGGCTCAGGGGAGCACTGATTTTTCCAGTGAACTCTAGTATTTAAGCTCATTTTGAAAATTTGTGTTGTTTTGCTTGGTTGGTTCATTGGTTGGTTGGGGGTTTTTTCCAGGAAAGTATCTCTTATCTTCTGATCCCTTTACTCCTGCTTTTTGTTTCCTTTGTAAGGTATAAAGATGCTTTGGGGAGGCAGTGAGAGCAAAGGAAGCTGACGTTGTATTTGGGATTCCCTAGACAGTTTCCATAGCCCTTGACTAGCCCATGGGAACATGTTACAGAGGTGTAACCTACAGCCAGAGGAACTTGTGTTATTTAGCCTAATAAACATAAAGTGTAGCAAAGACTGGGTAAACATGGTGTGAATACTGCTGCAGGGAGAAAAGAGAAAATCCCAGATCTAGTTCCACTAAAGCTGTAAAGGAAAACTGGTGCCTCTTAGTCTGCTAATTACCCTTATCGTTAATGAGTCCTCCCTTTAATAGCCTGCATTTGCAGCCATCAGCAGGACAACACTAAAAACTTCAGCAGTTTTCCATAATTTCTAGCATTACCTGTGACATTTCACCCTTTGCTATTTCTCCTGAAATACCCCTAAAAGCCTGTGTGTTGTAGCCTGTCTTTCCCTCTTCCCGGAGAGGTCTCACAGGCAGTGTCTGTGATGGAACATGTCGCACATATTAGGCCATTTACCTCATCACTTTTGCTTTTTTCTCCCTGAGTCAGAAATTTCTTGTTTCCTTCAAGTCTGTGGCTGTAGTGAGGCCAGGAGCACACATCCCTAGGAGAGCTGTTTGGCCACGAAGATCCATGGTGCTTTGCTTCATAAGAGCTGCACTTTTCAAAGATATCTACTTTAATTTCCTCTTTATGCTTCCCTTATTTTTCAGGACCAGCTCACTATTATTTATTTCTTCTTTGTATTCCTCTTCCCTATAGGAATGAGCCTTTCAAGCTGAGCTATACATACCCTGTAGCTCATGCAGCAGGATGACATAAACAAATTAAGAAGGACACAACTAAAAAAATGTGCTTTTCCAGAAAGCTTCCTCTGTTATTTCCCCCTATTCTCTCCCCTCCTCCAGTGTTAAGGCTCAGGACCTCTGTTTCTCAAATGCCTTTCTATGTCAGATGATCTTTCCTAGCCACCTTGATGAAGGAAATTTCCTTGGCTAAGGTTTATATTAGTAGAGTTAATGTTTTCCATCATCCAGGCTGAAGGAACGTGCTTTTTCCACCACATCTGCTGCCTGAGGAGCCTATTTGGCTGGGTGCTCTAGAAATTAAGGCATTATATTGTATTTTACCAAAAGTTTTCTCTATCCTAGAAAGGTCCTGTCCCCTTATGAAATATACTGCCACTTTAAGGAGGGAGTAATACATTTACTGTAACTGTACTCAGTCTAGGAATAATTTTGCTGTAGAGATTAAATTTTTATATCAACTTGAAGAAAACCAACCCTGTGTCAGTCCCTGGGGGATCTGATGTCTGGCTGTTGTAGTAGGAGTGGCTCAGATCTTAGCAGCTCTAAGTGGTGCCTTTTTTTCCTTCCATTCCTGCAATATAAAAGCAACACACACTCTTTGTCCCAAAGTTCAGATGTTTTAGAAGATTCTGAAAAAAAAATTTAAAAATCCTGTTTTCATTTCTAAGGTACTTGTTGGGTGAAAGTGGCTTAAGGATGAGTGAAGCTCACAAGTGGTCAGAGCTCTGATCTACACTGAACATCTAATCTTGATACAGCCCATTACCATCTCATGAGCTTGCAGAATTCACCAGGGAGTGAATTCACTGCAAAGATCCAGCTTTTCTGTGGAGGATTAGTACTGTTTATCGCCATAGATAGGCTGGAGCAGGCATCAGGAGAGACTTCTTGGCAGCAGTTCAGCACTTCTGCTTCGGTGCCTGCCCAGAATGATAAAGGATTTGGTCTGTGACTTGGGAGCAGTTCTGGATCTTTGCTTTTTAACCATGTTCTTCAAGGAAATAAGCTGATGGGGATCATACTCTTGCTTTTTTGAGTTCACTGTGTCTCTGTGTGTAACTTCTGGCCCTTCCGGGCCAATTTCAAGCCGGTTTGGTAAAGGTCTGAAGGTTTTCAAGTTGTGAAGATGTGTCAAGCACGTGCTAGTAAGAGGCCCCAGCAGAAGGCTGTGCTGGAAACCAGTCCTGGGTGGTGGTGTGTGGGGAACAACTGGCTTCAGAGGTGACCTCAACCATTCTATGATTCTATGTCCCCTTCCTGCTCCTGCGCCACCAGAGGCACTTAATCATTCATTTGCAGCATTATGCTGCTTGAACAGGGTATGAGGGATTGCTTGTCCTTTATGACCCAAATGGTGTTTCCATGTAGGCTGGGAAAGGCAGACAGAAAATGGAAGGAGGTGGATGTGCTACCTCCAGAAACCTACAGCCTGCAGCTCTTGGCCCTGATGCAGGGATGGGGGTGTCAGCAGGGGCTGCAGAAGGTGTTTGGAGATGAGGTGAGGAGGGTGGGAGGAAGGGGAGCAAAGAGAGGAGGAGACACAGTTGCACAGGGGAGTCCCCTCTAGAAGGTGGGCTGCGGGGCTTTCTCTGCCTTAGAAGCATGCAGGGGTCTGTGTACCCTAATGTGGGTTAGTGCAAAGCCCAGGGAGCTCCCTGCTGAGAAGGAGCTTTCCCTGGGTTCCTGCCTGGGTGAATGAACCACATGGGCTGGACTGAGGATAATTTCTGAAGTTCTAGCAGAGCCTTGCAGAAATGTGCCCTTCTTTGTGCAGCCCTAAAATGGGGCTGATAGAATGAATGGATTGGCTGGTTCTGCTGCAGCTATTTGTTTCCAGTCCTGCCTCTTCTGAGGCCTTTTTTTAGCCATTTGAGAGCAAATTTCTTCCTCTTCTGTTTGGACGTGAATTGTCGTTCTTGCCAAACATTGCTTGACTCTTGCTTCAAAGTGCTGTACACCAAAGTGACATCCCAGCTGCAGGGATGAACCTTTCTGACAGCCCCAACTGGGGGATGAAATGTTCAACCAGCACAGACAGACACAGAGATCCTCCCTGTCACCTCACCCCTGGGGACACTCATTTTGGTGCCTGTCCCTGCGGGTGGGTTTGCAATCCAGGGTGCCAGTGGAGAAGAGGATGATGGGCTCCCAGTAGTGCTTATGAAGAGATCACCCTGATTGATTCCTTTGTTTCAATGACACAGATTTATCTGTGTGTACTGAGCTGGGATTTATAGGAGTAGAAGAACTGAGAGGTTTATATAGTTTATATGTTTATAAATACATTAAAGGAAAGTGTCAGGAGGATGGACCCAGCCTCTTTTTGGTGGTGTCTAATGATAGGATAAGGGGCAATGGATGTAAGCTGGAACATAGGAGGTTCCATATAAATATGAGAAGAAACTTCTTCTTGGTGAGGGTGACAGACACTGGAACAGGCTGCCCAGGGAGGTTGTGGAGTCTCCTTCTCTGGAGATGTTTAAAACCCTCCTGGACATGTTCCTGTGTGACCTGATCTAGGGGATCCTGCTCCAGCGGGGGGAATTGGGCTAGATGATCTTTTGAGGTCCCTTCCAATCCCTAACATTCTGTGATTCTGTGTTTGTATGCAGAAATAAGGGGATATGCTTAGTGAGCAGAGAACTGTGTGCTGGGGGCCTGTGTGTCTAGGATGATGGTTTTGGAATAAAGCAGTTAATGGCATTGTAGGCTCATCAGTCAAGGCTGCTGAATATAAAGTAATGTCTTGGCATTTCTCTGCCTCTGCAGTCAACAGAAAGGCTTCATTTTGGCAGGACCTTCATTTTGCCTTGTCACAGCAGAGCCTGCTTCCTTGTGACAGCTGAGGGCACGGCGGCACGGATGGGTCTATGCTGGCATTGCCCATGTCTTGACTGGATTTGGGGAGAGATGGATTGTGCACCATCCCCTTGTGTAGCTTTATTCTGTCATAACCCCACAGATGGACAAGTAAGGATAGTGTCCTTGTGCTGTTTGGCAGCTCCCACGCTGCTCTCCCTGGTCTGCGTTGCTGGTGTTTTCATGAAGAAAAGCAAAATCAAGCCTTAAAAGCAACCTGGTAGATCCTGAGGATACCCCTAGGAGAAGTATGAACCTGTTACGTGCTGTGGAAGGACTCGATAGCTCTGTGTTACTGCCTTTCTGGCCAATAGCTAGCACCAATAGACAGTAGGAGTTTCTCATGAGGAAGGTGAAGAAGGAATTAAAATTATAAACTGAATTTCTGTTAGAATGTGTCTGTTAAAGTGGTAAAGCCCTCAGCTGATGAACTGAGGAAGCTGGTTTGTCTTTTTGGTGTAACAAGAAGTGTGATGTAGGGCACCCTATGGAAATTTATGCATCTACAGGTGTGCTCTTCCTGAGAAGAAAGATTGATTTTGAGAAAGAAACAGACTTTTTGAGAGGGATTTTTTCTTTTGAGAGTATTTTTTTTTCTAAAGTACAGTTTTAATTCTGTTGGAGTCTGTGTCTGAAATGAAATTGTTCTCTCTTCTCTTCATGAGCAAGCTGAACCTTGCCCCTCCAGCCACTTGTGGTTAGAAGTTCACAGAGTGATCTGCTGCAGGCCAGGAAGTTTCAGCTTTCCCAGCTTCTGTGACTAATCTAATCCATCCCCATGTCACAGCCAGCTGATCCTTCCAGTTGTTTTGTTATTATTTGTCCTCTAATAAAATCCAATCAAGCACAGTATGGTCAGAGGGACTCCATCAACTCTCAGAAGCTCCCTAGCAGGAAAGGCTGTTTAGAGGTCCTTTGTCAAAAGGAATAATAACAGTAATAATTTCTATTCAAGTGCTTCAAACTGTGATTTACATTGATAGGTGATTTTCTTACTGTTTCACAATGTTAGTTTTTGAGGAAAAAGGTGTTTAAATCTGTGTAGATGGGGAGGCAGAGTGTTTTGTCCAGGGCAGTGTAAATCCGTGGTGGGTCTCGGAGCTGGACCATGCTCCTTGTGAAGCCCTGACTATAACCTCAAGGTTATTGTACCTTCAGAAACATCAGTGGTGATGACGGTCACCATTCAGAGCTTTCAGAATATACCCTGGTGTCTTGATCTCAGAATCAATAACAAACCAAAATAATCTTTCAATTTTTTTGTTCTTGTTTCTGACAGAGTTTGAGTCTCTGCTAATGAAAAGCATTAAAATTCCAGGTGTCCTGTATAATAAATGATAACACGAGCATGAACTTGGCTTCCCACAATCGCCACCAAATCATCAATATAGCTCTTTTTTGTGGAGCTTGTTTTGAACTTTGCCCGTTTCCTTCAGCTCTGGAGATATAAATAAATAATTCTACTTGATAAAGGTCTGAGCATGCTATACTTTAAAAGATAAGAAAGCTTTGAGAGGAAATTGTTTTTAAATCCATAACATTTGTATGCTGTTCACTGTTCATACTGAGCAAAAATTCACTCAGTTGGCAGTTAACCAACCCTATTTTATTCTTACTCTGTGCTCAACCTATCCTTCTCCTGGGGACATCTAACCTTATATGTAATTACCTCTCCGAGAGTGGGAAGGAGGCCTAAATAACCTTCCTAACAACTAAATAAATGCACAGATCCCTGGGATGCGTTATGGGTTGGATGCTGGCAGCAGAGGTGTCAGGAACACTGTGCCCGAGCCATGAGGAATTTCAAGACTTGAGTCATTTTTATTCCAGCATTGGGCCAAAGAACTATAATTTGAAAGGTTTTCAGAAAACCAAATCACTCTGGATTTTTAGATTAGTTTTGTTTCTTTGATAGCTTGGAAATAACAGGGATGAATTTTAACTGTGATGGTGTTTGTTTTTTCTCTCGAGGTCTGTCCAAGTCGCTTGGTCTCATTGAAGGCTATGGTGGGCGTGGTAAAGGTGGGCTTCCAGCCACCCTGTCCCCTGAGGAGGAGGAGAAAGCAAAGGGACCACATGAGAAGTATGGCTACAACTCCTACCTCAGTGAGAAGATTTCACTGGATCGTTCCATACCAGATTATCGTCCAACCAAGTAAGTACCAGTTGCTCCTTGAAGGAATGCACGTGTTTAGGTGTCATCTGAGAGCCAGGAGTGATGGTTGCTTTCATATTCTTGTGTGATACTGTTGGCCTTTCTCTCCTTATGGTTCACAGGGCTGTGCTCAGTAATGAGCAGCCAATGTAGTTTGGCTGAAATGGAGATAGTTCATAAAGACAGTTTATCAGGGGGAACAGTGAATTTCTTCCCACTCTTCTCTCTCTCATTTTTATTCTCCTAAAGCAATACATTCTTTTGGGCGGTAGTAATGCAACCAGAAGTTCACATCTGCTTTCCTCAGTGAAGGGCTGTTCACTGTTGATGTTTATTACCTTGTAAATGTGTGCAAAGACTCTCTCTTGTCAGTTCCTTCGTGTCCCTGCAAGACCTCGGGGCTCTCGGGCTGCCTTTGTGCTCCTCCCAGCACAGTCCTGCTCTGGGGATGCTGCTGTGGGATCTCCTGTCCATCTTTAAGCAGCTCAAAGAGGTTGCTGTGAGGAAAGGGGCAGAAATGCTTTAACCCTTTGCCATTTGTGGTGGCAGGAGAAAGGTGTGAGAAAAGGCTTAAAAAAACAGTCAGAAAGAGTAACAGCTCCTGTGCAGACACCTTTGAAGGGAGCCCAATGGATCAGGTGGCAATATCCTTTCTCTACTATTTTCCCAGAATGACCTTTTAAGATGATGGTGATGATGATGTTTACTTGCTAAGCACCGTAGAAGAATAGACTTTAAATGAGCTGCCAGATCATTTTGTTAAGAGCATGAGAAAAGACATGCTGTAAGTTTATCTGTATGGAAGTTAATTTTAGATATGGCTAGCAGAGTGTTCCTCAAAATAGGAAAGTGTCAATTTGTCCAGGCCCGGAGTGAAATCTCTGATAAAAAAAAAATGAGCTGAGAGAGATTTAGATTCTGAAAGATACGTGCCCAATGCCTGTGTCATTAGGACAGTGACAGAGCCATTGCTTGGCATCTGCAAACCATTGAAAATCATGCAGCAAGGGGATGCAGCTCCGTGTCTCCAGCGTGCTGGCAAATTGTTAAGGATGTGAGAGCATGGAGAGCTTTTGTTCCTTCACTTCTCTGTATGCTGCATGAATTTTAAGCAGCCACTCAGAGTTTCCAAGGCTGTCAAGCAGTGACAACAGAAATATTTGGATGGGTTTTTGAAGGGATGGAGACCCAGCCTCCAGTTCCGCTGGTGCAGTTTGTCTGGACACAGTGAATTGTGGGGACAAATTGCACCTTTGGCTGCCTGATATGCAAATCCCACCACAATGACGAATCCTTCAAGTGAGACCTTCTCTAGCAGTTACCTGAGTCTGAGCTGCTTATTTTCATTTCTCATCCAGAACTCTGACTTCTAGCAGAGCCAGCATTACTTTGGGAGAATTAATTTGAGAAGTAATGTTTTTTCAGCTCTTGGGGGGAAGCAAAGGATTAATTCTGACATTTTTAGGTTTCTGTTGTATTCTTCCTCAGTGCCACTATCCATCATTTCATGGGAGGGTGGTGGAGAGGACAGAGCAGACACAGCAATTCATTAAAAATGCATCATTTTGGAGCTGGGCTAATACTTTGGAGGGAATTTGTGGGTACTGACTGCAGCTGCATAACTTAATGTCTTTTATCTCTGTGAGAGCTTCAGGAGCGTGTTTTGGTTATTACTTTTTTTTTTTTTAGGGATCAATTGTCTTGGTATTTTAAGAGAGTAGTTGGTCTGGTTATGAAATAGGTTTGAATTTGCTGGAGGATTTGAAAAGTTTCAGCTTTTTTTCCTTCTGACTTCAAGATCCATTCACTATTTTGTGCATGCAATTTTATGGCTGGTTTTATGACGGGTTTAATACAAACCACTTAAGTCAAGTATCCTGGTCTCTGATTAAAATAGATTCAAGTCAAAGGAAATTAGCCTAAATGGTTTTGAAATTGTGGCATTAGTGGGGGGAAAATCTGTTGAAAACCCTCCAGCTGATAAGCATTACAAAGCATGTATTAGTTTAAAATATAATAGTGAAGCCTGTTTGGTTCAACTAAAGGCTCTTCAGCATCCAGCATGCCAATGTACTCAGACTGTTCTTAGCTGTGGCTGTTGCTTTGACCTTCTTTCCTTTTAATTTTCTCTTTCTTTAAAGAAAAAGATCAATATGGTCAATTGTCCCTCTCCTGAGTGCTGAGCTATGCTGGGTCAGTTCTTTACCTGCCCCCTCTTTGTGACTGCAGCCAAAGTGAAGGGGAATAAGGGGAGTTTAGGGGAAATGTGCCATGTTCTGTCATCTTTCTGCATTCAGACTCCCTGCACCTGATGGGCAGCACCACTGAAGGTTCAGACATGCAGGTGTCCCTGCTCAGAGTGATTTACAGGCAGGTGCTGACAATGAGGAGGCATCACGAGTCCCACCTGTTGGCCATTTGAGTCCCTGCGCAGAGACACAGAAAGGATAGAGCAAGAGAAAGAGGTGTTGGATGCAGGATGGTGCTTAGGAGCAGGTAAGGTCTTTCCCAGGGCCAGGAGAGAGGGCAGAGTACCTTGCTGGTCTTGATTTGAGGAACTGTGCTGTCTCCTTTTGGTAGTTTGGATTATTGCCTTTGTTTTGGTTATAAAATGCAGTTTATTTGAGAGATTTTGTTTTCCTAAAAGCTGAGGCTGCTCACCTAGACTGGAAGGTAGAGTCAACCCTGCTGTTCACTGCTTGAGCAGTATTGAGCTTTACACTGGGCTGATTCCCCAGAAGTGCTGCTGATAGTAGAGATACATGAACTGCTATGTACTGATAGTGTAAGGGAGCTGTGCCTGGGGGACCTCGGCCTTGGGCTTATTAATATCAATATTTCTGATCCTGGCCTCCTGAGTAGGAGAGGTTGTGCTTGGGTGTATGTTGCAAGGTGATTTTAGAGTGGATCAGGTAATGGAATTACATTGTAGATGACTGAGAAAGCTACTGCTTGGGCTAAAATAAGGGAGGACAAGTGTTTGGGTGCAAGGGACCTTATCTCAAGTCTTGCTGCAGAGCGGTGGTGTAATGGGGTAGACACAGGCAACGCATTTCTATCTTGCTTGATTAGGTTTTTGGACTTTAAGATGAGATTCCTGTGTGTTCTGGAAAACAATTACTGCTTCTAGATTGGAAGTACCCTGCAGACTGTAGGACTTCTACACAAATCTCCCCCCAAAATGAGATAGTTTCTTCAATTTTCTTCAAAAACTATGAAGGACAAAGCTGATCTGTGAGTTTTGTTGTTGATCAATTCACAGCATTTTCTGCTTGCCTATGAAGGATGGGGGGGTTTAAGAAGATGTGTTATTTTCTTTATTGAAAGTGAAGCATATTTACATGGGATCCTAGGGGCTGCTAACAGTCCCTGCTTTGATACTAGATTTTATGCATGTTTATTTTATTCTGTGATGCATGTTTTAATGGGAACTCGTCCTACATGTAGCAGGAAAATAAAAATTGTTGTGTTAGATCTATCTGCCTGTCCATCTTATCCACTATCTAATCTCCAGTAGTGGAATTACCAGATGCTTCAGGTTGAAGAAATCATATCAAGGAAAACTATGAAATAATCTACCTATCTGATGCATTCTGTCTTCCCCATTCTCTCTTTTTAATCCTATCTAATATAAAAGTGGAGTTCTCATTATCTCTTTAAAAGTCTGTTCCTTTCTGGAATCCTGCAAAGCTCTGATTCAGTGGTATTTTATAGCATTATGGTATTAAGGAGTAGATTTAAGAAAAATAATACCCACAATTGTTAGGACTATTGAATCATTGGGTGAAGATGACATATTCCTGCTGCTGCAATTCTCCCAGCAGCTGTTCCCATGCAGGCAAGCTCAAAGGTATTAAAGCAAGGAGGAAAACCCCGTGTTAGTGATAAGCAACTTCCACAGCTTGACTTTTCAGATGTTTTGAGGGCTTCCTTGCCAGGAGAACTTACCCCCTCCTCCTGCCTGAGTGTGGGTCAGGTCATGGAAACACTTTGGCACTGTATGCTAGAAGCTTGATCTCAAGCTTTTGTGTTTTCACCTGTTGAAAGGTTTGCAGGTGTCCTGGGTAAAGCTGTGCCATCACCTGGAAGCTAGAGATTGAACAGTTACGTATCCCTGGCTTGATTTTAATTTTTCCCACTGGAGTGTTTGGGGATTGAGTCAGTCATTACACTCGAGTGTCTCAAGTGGCTGAATCACCCAGTTATTTTCGGAGCTGCCTTCCTGGGGAGCCTGGGAGCAATTGGGCTTTTTGGCACCATCTGGCTCTGGCTGGTTTCAGTAGCAGAGACTTCTGCATGGCAGCAAGTTGAAAGTCTGTCTTTGGGGTATAGTGGAAAAGACAAAGAGTTCTAGAGAAGAAATTGTTCCTGTGGGACCTGCTCTAGGTGATCCTGCTCTAGCAGGGGGGTTGGACTAGATGATCTTTTGAGGTCCCTTCCAATCCCTAATGTTCTGTGATTGTTACTTGACACTGTACTTAACTGAAAGGAAGTAAATCCATTCTTGATTTTATTTCAATTTAAAGTGTGGGGTGTGTGCCCTTTAGGGGCTCTCAGCATGTGCATACTGGGTGCTAGAATATATTCTTGGGTGGAGACACCAAGCTGTAGCAGGAGGCACTGCTCCCTTTGTGGTCTCTTCCCAACCCTGGAGAACCTCTTGCCCTCTCCTATGAGACCTTTGGTTCTCAACCTCCGCTCAGGATACTGAGATGTTGCAGGGTCAAAGAACTGAATTTGGATTTTATAATCAAAACCAAATACATCTTTAGGAAGTCATGAACGTGGATGTGACTTACATACATCAAGGCTGTCCAGGAGAATGGACCTTGGAGATGTATCATTCAGTCTCCTACCTGTGAGACCACACCTGCCTCCACATCTCCTTTTCCCCTGCTCAGACAAGCACATTGTTTTTGGTAGACATGGCTGAGATCTGCAAATATGCAGCTAGTGAGAGAGCTCTTCACTGGTGGCTTCCTCAAGTTTTCAGTAGCTGGAACATTCCTGGAGTCGCACATTTGTGATATTACACCAGTTCCTGAGTCATGTCCCCTGCCCTAGAGTGTTTAGCCAGGCTTGATGAAATGAGTCTGAGCAGAAGGACAGAGCTTAAGAAGACAAAAACAAACTACTTGAATTATGTCAGTGATATTTGCTGGGAAGTAGGAGTTTCGTGACTGTTTATTTGTAGTCATTGCTGTTTATTGCAAACAAAGGAGGTCAAAAGAGCTCTTTCTCTCACGTGAACAATACATTATTTTACCTCTTGCAAAGAGGTTTTTGTGGGTTTTTTTCAATCCTGTGTACAAACAATAGCAAGGGAAAGAGAAGCCAGGCGTAATGGGCTTTCTTCATCAAGTCACTGAAGGAAAAACTAGCAAGGAATCAAGACAGGTGCAAGAAGGGAAAAAACAAGATTGCTTCAGATGTTAAATTCTCTTTGAATAGCATGTGGGAGTGTATTAAAAGATAACTTTTATCTCTAGGAAAAAGTCAGAAGTAGTTATGTATCTTCCACTTGATAGTTATGGGTCTGATCCAGCATTGTGTGAAAAACACTCTTGCCCTTGGCTTTTTATGGCTTCAGCTGTAAAAAAGGAAAAGCAATTATTTCCAATACTTGGAAAGATGCTACCTGAAAATTTTCTGGGAGAGCAAGTGAAGAAATGAAGCAGTGAGTATCAGTGTCAAAGCTCTGGCATAAAGGAAACATGGCTCAGAACAAGGCTCACCACAACTCACTCAGTTTTGTGGTTCAGAGCCAGGTTGTTGGGTATTTTCTGTCCATGCACCACGTCCTGCCTGGTCCCTCTGATCTCTCTGCAACTTGAGGCATTTTTATTCTGCCAGGCTGCACCAGTTCCTGGTGCTTTCCAAAGGAAGGCTTGAGGTTGTCCTGTCCCCCCTCTGCTCTGAAGATCATGGGGGTAGGAAGATACTTGTGAACCCAGCTTCAGACCTGAAACGGTTTGGTTCTTCTTTCCCCAGCATCATCAAGGCACTTGCAATGCGAAGAGCTGTGTGTGCAGGCACTGCTTGGCTCCCTGCCCCACTTGCCTCTCCAGGGACAGCGCTGAGACTTTTGGCAACTTTTGGATGATTTGCATGAGAGGAAAAAGCTGCTTTATTGCTGCATTGCTTTTCCAGTGTGAATACAAACCAGCGTGCTATTGAATAAATACCAGTATCGATCTGTATTCCTCAGTGCATACCACTGTGTGTGTATGGAGAGATTGTTATTGGACTTCCAGTAATTCTTTTTCTTGAAAACTGGACAAGTCAAGTCTCTAAGGACACACTTTTCCAGCTGTGCTTGGTATTTGCTGATTATTTTTTCTGCTTGCCACTGTGACCTCTCAGGGGGAGCCCGGCTCCCTGGGGCAGAGCCCACTGGAGCCTTCCACACGAGGGTAGGGTTGGCTCTGCTGAGAGCTAGGAAGAATCACCCTACAACTGAAGGAGTCTGACTTCCTACTGAAAAGTTTAGGGGTTTGGTTTTTTTGTTTCTATTCTGGATTTAGATAGGGACACAGGACAGCTTTCTTTTTCTTTTTTTCTCTGAAGTAAAGATGGTTAAAGTGTGCTTTGGCTGACAGCTGCACGTGCTGTCTGTGGAGTCAAGTCTGTCCAAAGCCTTCTGTCAAAAGCTTAGAAGTCCCAATATCTTCTTTAAACTCAGTAGGAAAGCGATTTTGGGGAAAGTAACTAGAGTTTGTTTAGTGGCTGTTAGGAGATTCCCTGACTATCGTTATGCTGCATAGTGTCATCTTGAAACGCTGTGCCCATGGATTTATGTACACAGCACCTATTTTATTTTATGTGGTAGATTCCACTAATTGTCAATTTTCCTTTTCTGACTACAAAATTATTCCCTATTCTTATGAGTTTAGAACACGATGCTTCAGGGAAGACTTCTGTTTGTGAAGTGTGCTATAAAACATTTACTAATGTAAACAGAAGTATTAAATGCACGCTTCGGCAGAGGATGGGATTAGTTTAATTTAACAACTTGCTTTTGTGCTTTTCTGAACTCCAGTGCTGAAAAATATCTGTGTTGTTATAAATACTTCTGACTAAATTATACTAAAGAAAATAAATGAACCAAATGAAGCTTTAGATATGCTCCTTTTTAAGTTGGCTTCCAAAGGAATCAGAGCTTGTGTGTTTGTGCTACCAATCGATGTATTGCTGAGAGCTTTGCTGTTGCCACAGGAGCTTTTAAATGGGTTGTATGTTCACAATTGAACCAGGCAGAGGTGGGAGTTGATCCTGAAATCATTTATTTAGTTTTCCAGCATCCATGGCAGTCTGGTGTCTTGGCTCACTTGGCCGATGGGTTGTTGCCTTCAGCTGCCCGTTGAACATGGGCCTGGGATGGGATGAGCTTGTCCTGCAGTCAATGCCTTGTTTCAAAGAACAGTCAACCACAAAGCACAAATCCTTTGAAACAGTTTTAGAGTTCATTTCTGAGTTTTTCTCATCTTTTCCTCCCCTCTGCCCCCAAATTGTGGCTGTTCAATAAATCCTAGATCAACGAGATCTCAGTGACTATTTTTCTTCATATGTGGGAAATGGCTCGTGTGCATGGGGAGAAATGGGTAAAGTGATGTGACACTCGTAATTGCTCTGGCTTTTATGTCCCTTACATCTGTCTGAACCTAATAACTTTATTACAAGAGCCTCTCAGAAAAATAAATCCTGTTCTGCACATTCTGTTTTTACAACTTGGTAGATAATTTCTTGTTAGGACTTGCTGAGTAAGTATGAGCACTTAAAATGCCTGTATATCCCTCAATATTTAAATTGTAGTGCATACGTTGATAGCCTAATCTTAAAATATAAAGCACAACGTTTCTGAAAAATTGTTGCTGGAAATGAGGTAGAGGCTTTAAAATCAAGTTTGCTGGGGAAATGTGGGGAGTTTTAAAGCTTTAAAGATCAGAAATACTTTATGAGATTCCTGTGTTCTGAGTCTGCAAACACTGAATGCACCAGACAGCACTAGGTCTTTTAAGATGCTTAGGTAACAGAAAATGTTTTCCTTTCCCATGTACTTCATAGGGTAGACACAATTGATTTAATATTGATAATCCCTTTTGCAAGAAGACATATGCAACTGAATCAGCAAAATACAAACTAAAATAAGCAATCAATGAATGGAACATGATTAGGAAGTGGCAATATGACTAGCAGCCTGTGCACTTGCTTTCTTTTAAGCTTGTTTATAATCTTTACAAAAGCCAGATGACGATCAATTCATTTCCTGGCAAAGCTTTATTCCTGTGAGGAGAACGTGGATGGAGCTTGTTTGAAATCAATAACTTTAGCTTGTGGAATTACTTGTCACCAGTTCAGGAGGATATAGAAGATTTTTCCTTTCCTAAAGACAAAAAGCAGTGCAGATCTGTGAGTAACAGCTGAGAATCAGTCTGTGTGACTGGATTAAGGAAACTTGAGCAAGCTTGAACCTGCCTCTGTGCACGAGGGTTGTAACCTGATTTATGAGGTATTGTATTTCAGCCATGGTGCTTTGCAGCCCACTGATGAGTAAATCATTCAATCCAATCAGCGTGCTGTTGATATATAAGAATTTACCTCCCAGTTTTTCAGCTGCATTCGTACAAAGCACATATTGGTTTTCTGTGGCAGAGATGGGCCAGGAGAGGATCTGTGAATAGCTGCTGGCTGCAGGCAGGAAGGAAGAGCCAAATCTTAGATGTGTTAAGTTTGGCGCTGCAGGTGGGAGCAGATTTTGTTAGGTTTTGTGGAAAGTGAGAAAGTTAATAAGATGAAGAGGAGAGGGAAGAAGACTCCTGAATTTTCCTACTGTGTGTTTTTCAGGCGTACATCCAAACCTCTGGTGTGTGGGTAATTGTATCAGGAAGGTGTAGACCACGTGTCATTGAATGCATTTCCATACAGGTTTGCTATGTGTTTTGTGTCTATTCATATCAAGTGTATCATGGCCAGTGCTGCCTAAAAATGCATCTAATAAGACAGCCTGTACTTAGAACCTAAACTGTTAATTTAAGTTGCAGTCTATATCTCCTTTTGGGGGCTGGTGGTTGTGGCAGGGTGAGAAAGGAGCTGATGTCAAGTGCGTCAGGCTTTAGATACTCCTGCTGGTGTCTCTATTGCAGCAGTGAGCAAATCTATAGCTTTAAATCATATTTTCCGGGTTTAAGTAACAGTAAAAGACTTCCTAAAGTGTCTGTGCTAGGTAGCTGTGTATCTGTTGTCATTTGGGTCCCTGCAGATAAAGGCAGGCATTGAATAGGCGTAACAAAAAGGACATGACACCCAACTTGTGGGGCATCTCTGGCTCATCACTGAAAATCACAGAAGAGTGGTTTGGTTTGGGGGTTGTTTTTCTGGAGGAAGGGGTTGTGTGTGTGGTGTTTTGGTTTTTTTTTTTTTCTTAACCCTGTAGCAATTCATCTTGTTTGTCTGTATTGGATCCCTCCCTACCCTGCTTAGTAGGTATTTAAATGATGTTGCTGCTTTGCACTGGGCTACACTGGATGACCTTTCTCCCTGTATGCTCAGGCTCCGGGCTGGTTAGCTTTGTCTCCCCTGATTTTTGTTCTGGCAGAGGTGGAGAAAGCAGCCTGTAACAGTAGAAAAGCCACACAGGAACAAATTTAACCACAGAATAGCTGTGGTGGTGTGGAGATTCATCTGTGGGATGAATATGGGAAACTTCTGGTATATTGGAGTCAATGCTTGACCTTCACCAGAAAAAAAACATTGCATGAAAAAATAGAGTACAGACAATGTGGCCAGTCATTGCTTTTGAACTCTCCCACTACCTGCCTATGTGATCTTCAGGTTTATCAGTGTCTTCACACCTACTGTTAAGGGGGCACCAATAATTGTAGCCAATTAGTTGCATTCAGGTAACTAGGACCTGAAATTGGAATATGAGTAGAAACGAAAATCAAAATCAGCCCCATCCTCTGTTTTTTGACTCTTTTGATATTGTTATGGCTTGGTTTGGGTTGGTTTGGGTTTTTTCCAAATGAAGCAGTACACATGCCTTACCAAATGGTGTTGTTATGGGCTCGGTGAGCAGCCTGTGCTGCGTGGGTGGGTTGTGGTGGTGCCAGCTCCGTGATGCTGGGGTTGTCGAGCTCTCCTTGTGTGACTTCCACCATGCAGGAATTTGCCAGACAGGGCTGAGTGACATCCCTCTGCTGAGGCTGATCTAGTTCTGAGAGAGGTTAAGTAAACTTATGTAGTGATTTCTGTACATAACAGAAAAGGTTTAAAAACCTCTTAATCTTCCCCGTTCATAAACCCATCAGCAGAGTGGATCTGTTATTACAAAAAAGAAGAGCTATCTCTAAAAATCCATTGTGCCTTTTAAGTTCATCATTTTTATTCTAACTGTTCCAGCAATGGCATCGTTCCACCCTGTGTTCCAGGCAGCACAAGCATTGGCCACTTTTCTTATTCATTGCCCTAAGGATGTACTGGGGATGTCAAAATCTCGAGTTCCCATGAGATCTATGTGGGTAAGATGCTCCTATGGTAAGGCTGTATACCAAGGATTTAATTTTAAATTTGACAGGTGAGGCTCACAGCAGTGACACTTTTATACCAACCTACCTGAGGGGAGCTGTGAACTCGTTGGTAGAGCTTGCTGCTGTCATTGCCACCCTGAAGTCACTGGCCTGGGTGGCTCTGATGGGTAAGGGCTCATGTGACTGGACATGCCCATCTGAATGTTCCATCTAGGTCTGCCTGTGAGCAAGGCAAAAAAAAGCCATTTCCACCTACCCAAAAAAGAGCTGCATCAATCTGTTATACCAGACAGCAATATACTTACACCTCGGATAGAGGAGTGGAATAAATTGTCCTATGGCAGTGCCAGAGTCTCTTCATTGACCTCAAAGGGAGCTTGACTTCTACCTTAGATTAGATGTCTCTTAATTAGCCACATGCAGTATTGTGTCTGCATGATGGGCTACATGAGCAGTAGACACCTCTAATAGAGGGTGTCAAAACACACACTGTTAATTTACAGTTTTACAGGACTGCCTCTCATCCCATGATCTCTGAAAGCTCACGAGGTTGTAATTGTTGAGGATTTGGTTGCCCCCGTGTAGCAGAGTCAGCGTTCCTCTGCTTGAGGGAGCTGGCTGGCGTGGTGCCAGTCCTGCCTCGGTGCAAACACAGGGGCTGCTCAGCAGATTGATGATGGAGATGAGAGCAGACCTCACATCACAGCCTGATTGCCCAGGATCTGCCCCGCACAGGTCAGGGTGCTTCTCACTTTGATGTGATGATGCCCGTCTTTGTAAAATGCTGTAGACAGCCATTTTCAAAGCCTGCCCCTTCAGTCCTATTCCAACATTATTCAGCACTCAATTCTGTTTGGAGGGGACTGGTTTAAAACAGACAAAAAAATGCTCCTAAATTTTCTCCCTGTCAGATGCACTTTGCCTGGCATGACAGAGAGGCCAAGAGGCTGGCAGAGCAATTGCAACAGGACCCGTGGGTCTTGTTCCTGAGCTTCACTGGCTTCCTCTCACCTTGGGGTTAACCACTTAATTCCTGCATTCCTCCATTAGAAGCAATGATAATGTTAACTTTGAACAACATCGTGTGGTGCTTAAATCATTGATACCTTAGTTCAGGGGAGAGCAGCTGCCTTCTCCTGCAGTCTCTTGGCAAACTGAGAGTCCCCAGCTCTGAGTGGATGTCCATGGTGTGCAGGTGTGGCCCTGAGGGAGTCACGTTTACCACACAGAATCACACATTGTTAGGGATTAGAAGGGACCTTGAAAGATCATCTAGTCCAATCCCCCTGCTAGAGCAGGATCACCGAGATCAAGTCTCACAGGAACATGTTCAGGAGGGTTTTAAACGTTTCCAGACAAGGAGACTACAACCTCCCTGGGCAGCCTGTTCCAGTGTCTGTCACCCTCACTGGGAAGAAGTTTCTTCTAATATTTATGTGCAGCCTCCTGTGTTCCAGCTTACACCCTTGTCCTATCATTGGATGTCACTGAGAAGAGCCTGGCTCCATCCTCTTGACACTCTCCCTTAACATATTTATAAACATTAATAAGGTCACTTTCCTCCTTGCAGGGTGGTCATGCAGGGCAAAGGCACTGGTCTGTGTCTAGCCCTGCCTTGTCATGGTGTATTTTGTCACTGTGGGGCTGATGAGGAGCAGGCAAAGAGCCAAGGGGCTCTCTGCCAGCAGCAGACACAGTGGACATCACTCCCTGAGCTATCCTGAGAGTGTGTACCTGGTGATAGGCACCCAGAGGCTGCCTGTGGGGTTATAAACCACACTGTGTGTTAACCTGCTCCTGGGATCCTGCTCTACCAAAAATGTCCTGATGCTCTGTCTCTATAATAGGGTAGAATTGTTGGCATGTCATATTTGGGGAGTGCAGCTTTGGGAACCAAAGTGTCAGAGCTTCCTAAGCACCAAGGGATATATTGATGACAATTCTAGTTGCGAAATAACATTTGCTCCAGCTTGATTTCTAAGGGCTTAGGGAAACTGTAATCTATGTGATAGTAATTTTGGGGAGAATTCTGCTTCAAGTGCAGAAATTCTAACCAAGTTGTCTCTTACGCACCCTTAGCTTTAATGTTGCAGTTCCATATATCACTGTAGGAAAGGCATTTAAAAATGTATGAGCTTATTAAGTTGAACTCTCTGCTGCTGAACCAAGTTTTATAGGAAATTCTACAAAATCCTGTAAAAGCTGTGCCGACATTGTTGAGCACTTTCATGGTGCTAACAGTGTTTTTAAGGACAGTAAGTAACAAGAATCATTTATTCTACTAATCAAAAGAATATTTGCCTATTTAAATATTCAAACCCTCAAGCCTTAAACAAGAATGAAATGTCAGGAAGGGGATAAACTCCCGATAAGCACGTTAGCTGGATTTATTTTCTCTGATGGCCAGCAAAGAAATGATTAATAACTATATGTCAGGAGCCAGACTGGGGAACTACTGGGTGCTGAGAATTAAAAATAAAATGTCTGTGTGTGTTGAGGGGAAACCTAGGCACTCTGATATGTAGGTGAGGAGGAAATCTTTGAAAACCTGTCATCAGGATCTTTCATGAGGAAGTGTGGTCTCCCTAATCAGAACCACTACATTCTTTGTCCACCCTGTCTTCCCACAGGCACATAGGATCTGGGTTCCCCTGTCCATTTTGTGTCACCACAACTGGCACAGATGTTCATGCCTAACTATTTCTGTCTTCCCAGTCCGTGTTTCTTGTGGCTAATTGCACAAAAAAGATGGTGAGGGTTCCAGTAGGACCCCCATTAGTAGCTTTAAGGGTAGCTTCTAGAATGTGGGAGCATCAGAATCCTAAGGACTTGATACATTCTGCAGACCATGGTGTTCAACCTTCTCTTTGGCAATTCCTGCTGTTGGCATTTGAAAAGGACATGTAAAAGGGATGTCACCTTCATGCAGTGTGGGAGAATGTGCCTTGAACAGCCCTAAAGGGCATTTCTGCAGAGATGAGTAATGGTGTGGCGTCAAAGCTAATGATAATGTAGCTATTAAACAGATACACTGGTCATCAGTCAGCCTGAGCACTCATCAAAGCCAGCACAGAGGGCTTCTGCTCCTGACACCCTCTGCCATGTGGCAGCAGCAGCAGTGGGTCCAAAACTCACATGTGTCATCAATATGTTCCCTAACTGAAGAGCACAGCACAGTGCTGTGTGCTTCCAGCAATTATCTCATGTGATGCTGCCTAATCCTCACCTGTGCCAGATATTAGTCAGATCCATTAAATTGTTCCAATAGCTGTAAAAAAGCAGCCTCTTGTTATTTTGTTGACCTTTTCTCCTGTGTGTATTTTTTTTCCATGCTTGACATCCACCCAAGGCAGGGTAGAGCCTGGCCACCCTGCGTACGGACACCATACATCATGTCTTTTGTGCATTGGGCTGCAGGGGTGGGGAATCCCAGTGGCTTCAAGCTGGAGGAAGGACAAAGCAATGGGCAGGTCAGGGAGGGCTGAACATCTTACTCTAACGTGATACCAGAGTTTTATGGTAGACTTCTATGTTCCTCTTCTGCCAGTAACTCACTTTTGGGCTATTGTGTGTGGTGGTCTTCATCTCCTCTTCAGCTGTCAAGTAGTGACGGTTCCTGCACTGGTGGAGGTGGGAAACTTAAAGCCTGCACCACATTGAAGTCTCCAAATAGGATGTGGCACTTTCTCATAACAAGTTACCTTGCACTGGTTTTCAAAATCAGTAGGAATTGGTCTTATCTAGTGCTGTTCTGTAACAGAGTGGGACTTTATTTTGAGGATTTCCAGCATGCTGGTGCCCTTTCCTGCTGTGCACAGCGTATAGAAAGCTTTGCTAGCTCTTCGTGGTTATTGAACGTGAACAGTTGGCAAAATTCTCCTGTGCTTTGTGGAGCACTGAACAGAGCTGCTTTCTTTCCAGTCGAGGATGTTGTGTGTGTGGACAAGGTACCTGTGTGCTCTGCAGGCTCTGTTGGAGGTAGGGGTGTGTGGGGCAGGGGTGTGTGCTGCATTATGAGTTGAACACGTTGCTGTGTAACTCTCTGGACTCTTCCTGTGCCTGTCTTCCTATGATCCAGGCTCAGAAGGTGTTTTCCTACCTGTTTGCCTGGCCTGCAGCGACTGTTTCACCTTTGTTGCCTTTCTGCACTTATATATATTTATCTTGAAAACAGTATCACTGATCCTGAAGCAGTTGAATGAAGGGAGTGCTGACGTTGTTGCCCGTAGCAAGCTGCCAGAGCTTGGAGGTCAGAGCTAAGTCCTGCTCTGTGTCCACAACCAGGAGAGGACCATGGGATCTGCATTTGCAGCTGGCAGGGGTTTCGTAGGAGCCCCTCAGGACCTCTCCTTTTGCTGCTGACTGAGGACGGTTTCCCTGGGGAAGGTGAGCAGCTAATCTGCCTTGCTGATGGTTGTGCTGGAGCCACGATGCCCAGTTTGCTCCTGCCAGAGCACCGTGTGCCTGTCAGGCTCACAGGTTTGTGCCAGACTGGGGTCCTCAGTCAGCTACAGCTTATTTGGGAAGGGCTTTAAACCAAGGGCAGGCAAGTGATGGGGAGCTGGGGGAGGCGTATCCTTCCTCTTACTGCATTTTAAGACCCCATACAGGTACAGATACAGCAGCACTGCCCTTGGCTTTCCCTCAATCTCTGTTCTTCAGTTTACTGGTTAGATGTGTGTTTAAAAATAAAAAAGTAGCTGGGAGGGGATGGTTGTCCTCTCTCCAGGATCTGATATGGCTTTTACTCTCTGGCTTAGGCACCATGGTCTTGCCCAGGACCCCTGCACGTTGCTTCCTCCACTGTGCTGTAGGGCATCTTAAAATGCTTCTTTTTATGAGAAGGATTTGCTTTTCTTTGGCATTTCTTGAGCATCCTGTTTGGCTTCACCTGGCCATTGTGTTGGCATCCCAGACAGTAAGGAACTAAGGTGAGCGTGGAGCTGGAAATGACCTTTGCAGAAGAGTTTGTGCTGGTAGGGCTGTGGTGGAGATCAGCATTGGGGCATTCATTTGCAGACCAAAAGGTCAATGACCAAACCTGGAAGCAGAAGACCCTCTACTTACACTCCAAAGTGTACCCTGGGTAGCGTTGAGGTGGCAGCAGCCTGGAGGAAAACAGCTCATAGAAAATGTTGTGTCTATGTGGTGCCATACGATGCAAAAATAAGTCTCAAAACAGATGATGAGACTGTTTTACCCAAGTATTTTAAGGCACAGCGAGTGTGAGGTTAGATTTTCTTTCTACCTTACTTAAAACTGTGATTTAAAACATTGTCCGTGTTCTGACTCTGCAGGAGCAGATACTTTTCCTTCAGCAGGGTTTTTCTAGTTCCTCTCTTCTCCTCCCAGTTCGTGTATCTCTGGATCTTGACAGACAACCTCTGCCTGTTGTTTCATCCCCATCCCTCAGCTGGAGAGATGGCTCCAGGCTGGATAATCGGCATTTGGAATAAGGTATTAGAAATATATCATTAGGAAAATCAGGTTACTGATGGATCATTTTCAGATAGTCTTTTGAAGCCTGTTTTTAATCTAGATCCAAGTATTAGCTTTAAAAGATTGGACATATTTGAAAACCAGGGCACAGCTGACCAAAGCAGGCTTCTCAAATTTATGGAGTTCTGCCTCCTCACTGGAAATGAGGACAGCTATACTTAATAGTATTTGATCTCCATTTAAAACTTTGGAAGGCATATTTATGTTGGAATTTGGGGGAAGGAGACAGTACAAAAGGCATGAATTAGGAAAAAGATGACAAATTTGAAGATTTGAGGTTCTGTGCAAAAAGATGTGTGTGCTCTCAGGAATGGGTGACCTTAGTGAGGTGTATCATGGAAGGTGGAAGATAATTTCAAGAGCCACTGATGATCATAATCTTTGATGGCAGCATCTGGATTAGTGACTACTGGATCTCTCAGTATTAGCAGTACTTCTGCTCTGTCATCTGAGGAAGAGAAGAAGCTGCAGATCTGTCTGTCCAGGTCTGTCTGAATGCTGATTTTTTCCAGGGTATGGGATAATAGTCCTGTTGTCCGTGGTTATGGACTTTGAAAGAATATAATGCATTATGTCTCTTCCGTTACATTGTTTTTTGTGAAAGGTGCTACCTGACAGCTCCTCTCATCCATAGGAGATGCACCATGCACAGTCTATCAAGTCACATCATTGGCATAGAAGTCCATCATCCACTCTGCACAAGGATGGTTTGATCTGGAGCTGGAGGGCCAAGCAAGTGGGTGCCTATTTTTTCTTGGAAGACCCCATGTTCAGGTTGTTCAGTTACTGCACTGATCGGTGCTGGTAAATGGCTTGTATTGGGGTAGCAAAGGTGTGGAAACCACCTGAGTTTGGCTCTCAGTTGTCTGATACTGGACAGCGTGATTTGAGGTGGTTGATAAAAATAGCTCCTCACCCCATGAGACAGTTGATATGTATTAATTGAATGGTTGAGTGGCTCACGTTAAATCACTGAGCAGGAAGAAGGGTTTTTTTCAATGTTTGCCATTCTGTGGCCTCTGTGCTCCAGGAGCACTTGCTGTGGTTCCGGGTTATTTTTCTGCTGTGGATCAGGGAGCAGTGAGTGATATGGTATCCCCTTTCTGTTACTGAGACAGCCAATAAACATCCTAATCTCACTTGCTGTGCTGAAGAGCAGATTTACAGCTGTGTGGTGAGCATAAAACAAATGATCAGAGAATTCAAAGGCAGGCTCCTGCAGCAGACAGATACATGGAATAGCAAAGCCCAATTTATTTATTTTTTTTTTTGGAGTGTGATTTGAGATTGGCTGACTTGATTAATACAGCCTGATGTATGCCAAGCTGTTCAGCATAAACTCAGCCATATTTCCCCTTCCCCCCTCTCCTCTTCTCATCCCTCATTTGTTTCTGAATGGCTTCTTGCATAAAGCAGTAACTGCAGAGAATTCACAGTAAAAAAATGTCCTCTGTAAATATATTTTATTTCTTGTGATTCCCTGCACGTTCTCCTGATTGCAGGCTTGGGCTTCTTGTAGAATGGAGATCTTGGACCTGAGATGGGTGACAGTGTCCACAGTGCAGTAGTGCCATGGGGTCTGCACCCATCCACCTCCCTGCTTCCCTTGCTGGGCGAGTGGGGAGGACACTGGGAGCTGGGCCATGGATGTGCTGGGCAGAGGTTTGTGCTGGGTCTGTGTCTGTGGTCAGCATGTTTCTGAAGTGGAAAAAGATGTGTCTGAACCTTGGGCCAAGGATGGAGTAGACCCACTTTCTCCTCTTTCTAAGGGCAAGAGATGCCTTTCAATGAGAGCTCAGTGAGGTCCTTAAATTAAACCTAATGCCATGCATTCGGAGGCTTTCCCCAGCCTCTCAGAACTTACAGGGAGTTTTGTGAGTGTGATTTAATGGGATGTAGTCGAGTATGATTTAATGGGACATAAAATGCCTCTTACTCTGATATCCCATTGATCTAAATGAGAGGCAAAACTATAAAAGATGTGTTTCTTTTTGCTATTGATTGACGATATTTTGATATAAATCCTGCAAGCAGATGCCAACCTACATTTAACTGAAGAGAGCAGGATTTAGTGGGGAAAATGACTTTGTGTAACTTGTCCTAATTAGTTTACAGATGTTGCCAAGTAAGTACCATTCTGTGCTGCACTAGCCCAGAGTTTTTCATCTAGCAGAGGGATTTGTGAGGCATCAACAGTCAGAAGTATCTTCAGATGTAGAAGGCCAGGTATTGTCCTTCCGCCTGTGTGGTGTGGCCCTGCCCTGGGGCCATGTGCAGGTGTGTGCTTGGCTGGTGAGCACCTGATGCATGGAGGGAAATAGGTTCTGAAATAGCTTTTTTGGTAATGATGGAAAACTGAAAGTAGACAAATTTAGGGTTGAAAATGAGGTGCTGGTCTTTAACCCCGTGGGTAGCTGATCCCTGACACCAACAGGGAATGTGTTGTGCTGGTCACTCCATTGTATTTCATGTAAAAGTTTTCAAATGGATGGAGTGTTCCCTTGGAAATCCAGTTTACTGAACTGGAACTTGCTTGTGGTACGAACTGAGCATTAGAAATAAAACCTGATACTCTCCTCCTAGATGATGTGGGGAGCTATGGAGGTTTTCCAGACTATTTAAAAAATGGATTTACTCTGGTGTCAATTCAGGTTCTAGAGAAGCTCAGAATCTCAGAAGAACAGGTTTATTCCTAGAGCTTCTTGTCTCCCTTGTGCTGCTTAGCCTCAAGGTCCCCTGAGAACCTTCTCAACTATCACATTTATCTTATTAATTGCGAATCCCCAAAGAGAGCAACCCACGGTCTGGGCTGAGCACTGCAGCTGTGCTAGAATCCGGTTCTGGCCCCGTGCATCCCCTTCTAGTGAGATGTGAGTCCTGAATTTAGAAGCATATTGGCCTAGGATCTGAATTTCAAAGGTCCTGCCTGGAGAGTAGCCAAGTGTTTCTTCCCCAGGGGGTGGTAGCTGTGGGCAGAGGGGGAAGATGTGCCTCAAGTGTGGCTTGGTAGCCTGTGCATTGCTTGGGACTTGTCCCTGAGCCCCTTGTCATTGCTTCTGCTGGAACCCGGGGTTGGTGCTGACTTTTCTGTGATGTTCCTCTGGGTTGTGGTTGAAATGCTGAAGGGAGCAGAAATTTCACGTCATTTGTCTTCCCGTCTTACGCAGCCCCTTAGGGTTGTTGTGCTTTGGGGTACGGGAGGGTGGAAATGGAGGATAGAGCTTTCTAAGTTGGAGCAATGGGCAGCCCAGCACTATCACCTGCAGTACCCAGCAAGATCCTGACCTGCTGACCCACTACCAGACAGTCAGTCCTCCCTAAGCTGGTGTCTCAGTGGTTTTTGGGAGTAAGCCAGTCATAGAATTATAGGATCACAGAATTGTTTTGGTTGGAAGAGACTTTTAAGATCATCAAATCCAACTGGTAACCCAGCGCTGCCAGGTCGCCACTAAACCAGTCAAACCTCTGTGCCTCCACCTGGAAATGGTCCAAATGATAAGACTGAACCACAGAGCCCACATCAGTCCCTTTTCTATTTAAGATGCTTAGAAGAAAATAACCCAAACCACCAACCAACCAAACCCCCACCACTTCCCATCTCTCATACTCATTATCCCTGCTGTTTCTAACAAGTTCTCTGCTGGCCCTTCTAATTGTGTTTGAGCTCAAGCATTTTTTTCCCTTTTCCCCCTGCCTGGCCCCAGGAGAGCCCTGAAGCCCCAGGCATTTTCCTGCACACATGTACAAATACTTGTTGATGTGTCAGCTTGTCAATAATAAACCTCAGTGGTGAAGCCCGGGGGGCTGAAGTCTGAGAGCACATGGCTGTGGGCAGAGAGCACCGCTCAACCCAGCTGCTTTTTGCACCAGCAACTGAAGAGAGCCCTATGAGGAGGACTGACAAACTGGATGCTAATTGGGTTTTAAATTGCTGCCTTCTGGCTCCTGTGGTTGCAACCAAAGCCACCTGAGAGCATAGGATTTATGCAAAGCCGTTGCTTCCCCCTCGCCTGCCTTTGGAGAATTGCAGCTTTGTGCATGTGAACAATGTGGGTGTTTGACATGCCCGTTCCTTCCCCAGACTTATCTCTTCTCCCTGTATCTTTGTTCTCCTGTCCTCAGCAATTGGGGAAGGAGAACCATGATAAGAGTGGTGCAGGGTGAATGCGAATGAGCAGGAGATGAACCTCAAAGGACTCGGTTTGGATTTTCCTCCAAACCTCTTTGATCACAAACTGAGCTCTTTATCCCCTTGAAGCGTGCCCCAAGGGAGGGCTGCCCAGAGGTGTGCAATGATTAAAAGGAAATACTCTTGCTCCTGTGACCACCTTCTCTTCAGCTTAGCAGGTATCGACATATATCAAAAGCAGGTTTTTAATCTTGGAGTCAGTTTAGTTTGACTTTCGTGGCAGGATTTCAGGGTCAATTGTCACTTTACCCCGTGAAGTACTCATTCATTTTAAAGAGAGATTTTCCCTTTGGAAGATCCTTTCCAGCAGTTGAGATGTTCCCCTTTGTAGAGGGCCTGGCTTGCTTTAGGACAGGCAACAGTTAAACCAAGAAATAGACCTTGTTTTTATCCAGCATACTTGTTTAACTAAAGAAGATTCATAAAGAACTGTGTTTCTGTGAGATCCTTGTCTCCCAAGTCTCATTTTTGAGTCTGAAGAATGCCTGCTGTTGCCTAAGAAACACCTAGTACAATTAAATACAGAGTCATTGTTGGGGAGTCAATGAGCTTGAAGCGGCACCGGGATGTTGTTTGTGCGTTTGGTCTTTCTTTGCTTATCTGGGCAGGATTTACTTGGTAAAGTCTCATTGTAATTCTGTGAACACTGCTAATGTTGCATGTCTAATCTGTCATGAGTGCAGAGAGGGAGCGGGGAGGCTTGTTTTCTTCTTTTTCCTTCACTTATTTAGTATAGAGAAAACTGGAGAGTTTGATTAAAGTGTGTGAAGTAGTTAAGGAAGGCCTGTTTCCTTTCTGCAAGTACTTTAATAAAGATTAGGTTTCTGGTTAAGATAAAGCATGGCATTAAAACAATGTCTGTATCTCACTGGGAACGATGTGTGCTCCCTGGAGAGCTGCAGGTTACCTGGAAGATCTCATCCACTTAGAGCTACCCTCATTCTGCTCCATGGGTGTCCTTGGTCTTGAGTGTACTGAAGTAACATGAACATGTTTATGGATCAAAGTAACATGGACATGTTATGGGTCAAAACTAGAGGTGGGTAGATTCAGATGAGATGTTAGAAAGAAGTTCTTCCCCATGAGGGTGGGGAGACACTGGCACAGATTGCCCAGAGAGGTAGTGGAAGCCCCATCCCTGGACATTTTGAAGGCCAGGCTGGATGGGGCTGTGAGTAACCTGCTCTAGTGGGAGGTGTCCCTGTCCATGGCAGGGGGTTGGAACTAGATGATCTTTAAAGTCCCTTCCAACCCGGACAATTCTATGGTTCTATGTTGCTTGCCAGGGATGGAGCTGCCTGATAGGTGACCTGGGAGCTCCTTCCACTTCTGTCCTGCTCTCATGCACAGAAATGTGTGTAAGGAGATACCCAACCACAAAACCAGCTCACGATAACTCCTGAAACCCAGAGAGATGATCGCAAGGTTTTGGTTTTAACCTATCCTGGCTGTGAAGTACAAAGACACCAGTTTGTGGCAACACTCTGCCGAGGTACTTCAGAGGCAGGAATGTATTCAGAAGTATCTGCAAAGAGAGCTAAAACATTTATTGAGACTATTTAACCGAGGGTCATTTCATATCCATTTTGTTCCAAAGCAAATGGGAAGAAAATTCACAAGTGCCGTTTAAGAACAAGGCTCATCTTGAGCACCTATTAATCTTAGAACAGGAATGTGGAGTTTCACTTGAAATGGAAAAGCCATTTTCTTTCTTTTGGAGGCTGCTTTTTGTTACATGCCCACAGACATACACAGACATGTGAACACAGCCTCAGATAAGTGAGCCCTGGCTCTGCACCCTGCCCCTGGTGCTCTGTGAGCCCAGGATGCTCTCTCGCTGATGTCTTGTCCTAGGCAGCTCCTGGTGTTGGGCACAGGCAGCTCTAACCTGGCTGTGCAGGGCTGAGGTGTCAGCCACCAGCTTGCTCTGTTAGATATGTGCTGTGTGCTCTGCTAACCCCATCTCTCTCTGCCCTTCGTCCTACAGGTGCAAAGAGCTGAAATATGGCAAGGACCTGCCCCAGATCTCCATCATCTTCATCTTTGTGAACGAAGCGCTCTCGGTTATCCTGCGCTCAGTGCACAGTGCTGTGAACCACACGCCAGCTCACCTCCTGAAGGAGATCATCCTCGTGGATGACAACAGTGATGAAGGTTGGTAGTGCTGGGCTCTCAGACCTCCAAAACACCAGGAGGGTGTTTAATTTCTTAAAGTATTGTGGAGGAATCATGCCTCTTTGGGAGCAGTGGCACTGATGGGAGGCACATGGTGTAAGGTGGGGGCTGTGCTGGCTGGCACAGCAGTTTTTCTCCAGCTTTCGTAGCAAAAAAAGGACAGGATCACACTGAAGTTAATCTGAGATAATTATTGATTGAATGGATAGCTGAAAGCTAGAAGGCTAATGAAACCAGAAAGCCATCTTACCTTTCTCTTCACAGTAGCACTCAGAAGGTTTTGGTTCAGGTATATCCTTGTTTCCAACAACAACGTGTTGGTTGCTGCAGAGATACACTTCTAAATATTTACCATGGAGTTGAGGGACGAGAGCTGGAAGCCTGGTGAGCTCTTCTGCTTTGGGCTCTTGCAGTGCTGTTAAATGAGATGTTTTCTCTCTGTGTGTCTCAGTTTCCCTCTCTGTAAAATAATGTCCCAAGGTTTATGAATGGCTGGGACCTTGTAGAGACCCTCCTTCCTCTTATATTATGTTTTTAATAGTTGGAGGGTAAGTAGAAAGGAAGAAGAGGAAACAAACACACCCAACCTGCTCCAGTCAGGCCACAACAAAATATGGATGGGGAAGTTGGGTTTCCCACATGACACACGTGTGTCCTTGGGTTCAACCAGCTCTCAGTCACTGTTGTGATATCTTCCCTTCTGGCTTTTGATAACACAAAGCTGAGGAGGTGGTTTCATGTAGAAGCATTTTCAGACTTGGATTCTTCCTAGATTTTTCTTTTTTTCCAATATACTGTTGGATAATGTCCAGTAGTAGTTAAAATCTTCTTGAGAGACAGCAAATAGTTAAGTTACTTTGCTTGCTGCCTTCTTTATTTGCACTGCATGCTTTTAATATTATTTTTAAAATAATAGGCGTATGTTGTGGATGTTGTGATCAGAAGAGAAGAACAGGGAGGGTGCAGGACGTGGAGAGCTCATTTCCAGAGGGAGCCTGAGAGGTTGCTCGTCTGTCTGCAGTGAGATGAGCTGGTATACAGCAAGCTACTCAAGCCTGTAAAAATAGGCACTCAAATACCACAGTAATGAGCACCATAGAAAGCTGATGAATTATAATTACCAGTAAAAGAAACAAGAGGGCAGCTCCTTAGCTGATGGAAATCGCAGCAGCTCTAGTGCAAAAGCTAGAATGATGTGCACCAGGAAAGCTGTGGGATTTCAGAGCTGGAACTGTTTGGCTAGTGAAGAGAAGAGTGCAGGTGATCTGTCAGTGGTATTTAGCATTGCCCAGCACTTGGAGAGTTCAGAATACCAAAATGAGATGCTGCTTCTCCAAATTTTACCATATCAATGAGGTGAAGAGGAGAACAGTCTTTAAAAGAGAACCCATTGGTAATAATTATTGAGCTGCTCTCCCCATTGCCATGCACAAAGAACTATGTTTCTAAACAGCCTCCACCCATCATTCAATATGCAGCACTGAGGCTGATATTGAGTCAAGTACTCTGGAGACACTATTGAAAGGCACAGGACAATGAAAGGAATCTTTTCAAACAGCAGCTCCCCACCCCCCAATAAGCTGAGGCTGCAGCTGGCAGCGAGGGTGCAGAACGGAATCTCTTTATCCCTTGCCCAGATTGCAAGGCACCATCATAGAATTATAGAATGGTTTGGGTTGGAAGGGACCTTAAAGATCATGCAGTTCCAACCCCCTGCCATGGGCAGGGACACCTCCCACTAGATCAGGTTACTCACAGCCCCATCCAGCCTGGCCTTCAAAATGTCCAGGGATGGGGCTTCCACCACCTCTCTGGACACCCTGTGCCAGTGTCTCCCCACCCTCATGGTGAAGAACTTCTTCCTAACGTCTCATCTGAATCTACCCACCTCTAGTTTTGACCCATTCCCCTCAGTCCTACCACTACTCAACATCCTAAAAAGTCCCTCCCGAGCTTTCTTGTAGCCCCCTTAAGATACTGGAAGGCCACCATAAGGTCCCCTCGTAGCCTTCTCTTCTCCAGTCTGAACAACCCTAACTCTCTCAATCTGTCTTCATAGGAGAGGTGCTTCAGTCCTCTGATCGTCCTTGTGGCCCTTCTTTGGACATGTTCCAGCACGTCCAGATCTTTCTTGTAATAGGGGCTCCAGAATTGGACGCAGTGCTCCAGGTGGGGTCTCACAAGAGTGGAGTAGAGGGAGAGAATCACCTCCCTCGACCTGCTAGCCACGCTTCTCTTGATGCAGCCCAGGATACGATTGGCTTTCTGGGCTGCAAATGTGCACTGACGACTCATGTTGAGCTTCTTGTCCACCAGTACCCCCAAGTCCTTTTCTTCAGGGCTGCTCTCAAGCCAGTCACTGTCCAGCCTATATCGGTGCTTAGGATTGGCCCGACCCAGGTGCAGGACCTCGCACTTGGTCTTGTTGAACTTCATGAGGGTTGGTTCATCTTCCCTGGTGGTTGCTGTGAGGGCTGGGCCAGTGCTGCTGGGGTCTGGTGGTGGGGCTGGAGGGTGTTGACAGGGTGGTGAGACATGTGGCCAAAGCTTCAAGTATGTCCAAGCACTTCCCACTCTGGGATTTCCTGTTTGTGCCTGTTTTTGCAGGATGACCAAGCTGCCTGGGTTCTGTCACAGTGCCCTGTGGCACCCACCTAGGCAGGGAGGCAGATGCCAGGAGATGACCTTAAATTGAGGGAAAAATTCATATACCATATGCAGGAGGTGGGAAAATCCCAGTCTCTCTGCAATGTGCACTCTGTGTTCCACCAAGAGGAAGCATTAATTGTATTGAGATCGTGAGCATCCAGGGTCCCTATTGATGGACTGGGGTTGTGCTGAGGCACCTGGACACCAAGGTGGTTCTGGCCTCAGAAACCTTGTGATGGAACGTTGCAAGGAGAGTGGGTGTAGGGAGTGAGACAATACCCTTAGCTGGTAGGGTTGGTTAGTAATGTCAGCACTATGCTGTTGGGTCTTTGTAGGCATCGTGACAAATGAGATTTTTTAAGGAGGGATTTGAAGGAAGATAATGAGGTAACTTGGCAGATGTTTATGGAGAGCTCCTCCCAAGCGTGTAATCATCTAGTTTTCTCATGTAACAGGAATGATACAAACCAGAACATATCTCAGGGACTCGTGGGCTCACTCTGCATCCTCAAGGAGCTTCAATGACAGCAAAGAATTATTAATGGCAATAACATTGTCATATAGTTCTCACTAACGATAGCAAATAATTGTGAGCAGCAATTGCAACAGCATATAGCTGATGCTTTGGATATTACAAACAAAGTCATTGTAATATATGGATTTGGCTTCTACAGGAAAATAATTACAGGAAAATAGTTTCTCATGAGCTCTAAGATTTAGAGATGAATCCTGGAGGATCAAGTGCTGGTGTCAAGCAGAGGATGGGGCTGTGTGGGTGTGACTTTGGTGGCTGTGGTTGAGCAAGAGAAGGAATTACTTGAGTCTTTGTAAGCAGCTGTGTGGCTTTGAGGGACAATTCTTATGGATGTAAGATTGTCAAACTTGTTGCTGTAACCTGGGCAAAGCTGTTGGGGGCTCAGTTTTATTCTCCTGAAAGAAGGTTGACCTTCAGAGAGTAGTGACTCAAACCCAGCAACTTTCTGAGAAAGTTGCTGAAGGCTCCTGGAAGTCCATGACTCGGGGCTGCACACTGCAGGGTTTCTGCGTAGGTGTTGTCAGAGAGCACTTCACATGGATGTGATGGGGAAATGCAGCTCGTGTGAGTAACTGAAGAACAAAGCATGTTCCCAAACCAAACACTGGAAGACACCTGGGATTCCCGAGTCAACTTCAAGTTTTAAAATTAGTCCCAGGGATAGAGGCAGGAGCTGCGCACCCTGAGCGCCCCGGCTGCTGTTTGCCCTTCAGGTAGAGCCCTAACAACTCACACAGACACCATCAAAACCTTCTGGTGTTTAGCAGTTTTCAGACTGGAACAAACTGCATCTGAAGACTCATTAGACACTCCTTGCTCTTAGCTTTGTTGTAACGTGCTCTGTACAACACCACCACACACCAAAAAGGTATGCAGTGAGAGATTCAAAGTTAATAAACACTGTCATTCTGCTTCTTTCTATTGGAGCTGTAAATAGATAAAAGATACCAATGTATTGTAATGGGGAAAAAAAGAAAAGAAAAAAATCCCTCCTTGAAGGAAAAAGCTTTGGGAGTAGTAGTTGGAACCCCCTCCTCCCTTGAGCTGCACATTATACTTTGTCAAGACGTTTTCGGGGGCTGCTTTTGTTTGTGTTTGTTGCAGGGGTGTAATTACAAAGCCAGTGCACAGGTTGTGTTTCTGGGTGATAACACAGTTCCCAGGTTGTTGGAGGGATGCAGCAGTGCCACTGAGATGGTGCCTTATCTCACAGCTGCACACTTTGTCTGAGGCTGTAGCTTAATCATCACCTGCTTTATTTTTTTGCCGTCTTTTAGTGGTTTTAATCTGGGATAATATCTCTTTGAAAAGCAAACCTCTTGGTACAAAAGAAAACCTTTGGATAAAAGACTGCTTAAAGGAGCTGACTACGCTCAGGGAGACATGCGATGGGTTGTAATTTACCTCGCTGTAACATATTAGCTGTGACTTGAAATATCACTTTCTTGTTCTGCAGCTCATTTGAACACAAAGCAGTGGTTGGTGCTCGCTTTCCCAGGAGCTGGCTCGCTTGCAGTCCACGTGTGTTTGTGTTTAGAGGAAGGTTTTAACAAAACTGCAAGAAGCTGACTCATGTCTCAGTATTTCCTAGGCACTGGGCCAACCCAAGTGCCTAATTATCCCAATTGCTCAGACTGAAGATGGGTTGTTTCATTGCAGCTGACCTGGTGCTGTCCCAATGGTGTTGAGCTCCGAGGCTTTCAGGCCCTGCCATGGCATGGTGGAGAGCACCAGAACTGTTTGGTTTGGCTCTCTTTGGCTTTTGCTGAACACATGAACCAGAGGTTTTCAGCCGAATGGACCTAGTGGGACCAGCTCTGCCTGGAACTGTGTATTAGAATTGATTTGTGCCCCAGCTCCCCTTTTCAGTGTTCTTTTCAATATTTGTAGGCAGAAAGCTTTGGAGACTCACCTGTCTCTTGAGTCTTGCTGCAAAAATTCCCATATTCATCTATTGCCTGTTGAAGGAGTTTCTTTTATGAGTTCATGCTGCAGAAATCCAACCTGTGGTGGCTTTGGTGTTTCAGGCAGGTGAGAGCGTGGGACAAGGGAGGGCTGGTGTCTCCCATGGCACTGGAGCACTCCCAGCCCTGACTCCTGTGCCCTTCAGCCTTCAGTGTTTCTGATAACAGCCCTGGGCTCTGTAGACTTTTCCCACCAGGCTCAGCCTGGCAAACATAACTCTGTTTTCTTTAGGGGTGTAGAGGAGGTGTGGTCCACTCCTTAGGACCACCCGGGCATCATTGCATAAGAAATATTCTGCTGTTAGTAGTTCCTTGAGCTCCTCTGGTGCCACTGGTCTTTGCACCTTTTTTTGTGTGGCCACAGGTATCTCCCACCTTTAGTTCCAGGGACTTCAACAGGATTTGGGGAGATTGGGACACAATTTGTGGTGTGGAGCACTGAGCAGTGGCTTTTCCTGCAGTTGCTTCTGGGCTAATGTCTGTGACATGGTTACTTTCAGTGGCATCAGGTGGTTCAGTTTCTCTGGCAGGCCTATTTCCCAGAAAGATCATGTGGATGACAAAATACTTTGCAGTAGGTAACATAAGTCATTGCAGGTGGCAGATGGGGTTTTTTAATAGAGCAACAGGTCTATTGGATTCTAGTTCCTTGGACTTGCCCTTCAGTGAAGATCAATATGGACAGATAGAAAAAAAAAGGTGGGATTGAAGTTGAGCCTGCTGGCATTTTCAGGGGGGTTTCTTTCTTTAAATCTTCCCTGAAAGTAGCTCGTGCAATGGCAAAGACCAAACGCTCACAGATACCTCCATGTGCAAATATGGATTGCATCCTTAATAAACACAAGTTAGGAATGCAGTGGGTGTGCTCTGAAGGGTGGTCCAATCAGGCTTCCTCAAAGGATGCTGGAGTGAGGAGGGGAAGCGTGCCATAGGGTAGAGGAGAGAAAGGAGTCTCTAGGTTCCAGTGCAGTGCTTGGTTTGGTTTGAATGACTGGTTGTGTAGCCCATGTAGATCCACCCACTCAGATGCCTCATGAGTGCGTGGCCTAAATAAGTGGTCTTTTGGTTAGGAAGGGTGAAGGTGAGCTGGGGAGCCACTGCTCTGCTCCCATATTGGCTCCTGACTTCTCTGTCATTACTTTGCATCCAGAGTTTCAGTTTTTGAAAACTGGGCTGGTTATCATGTTAAAATTGTCATCAGCTCAGTATAGAATCATAGAATGGTTTGGGTTGGAAGGAACTTTAAAGATCATCTAGTTTAAACCCCCCTGCTTATGGGCAGGGACACCTTCCACTAGACCAGGTTTCTCAGATCCCCATCTGGCTTAGTCTGGAACACATCCAGTGCTGGAGCATCCACAGCCTCCCTGGGAAACCTGTTCCAGTGTCTCACCACCCTCATAGTGAAGACCTTCTTCCTAAACTCTAATCTACACCTCCCCTCTTCCAGTTTGAAGCCATTACCCCTCATCCTATCACTATAAGCCCTTATAAAAAGCCCCTCCCCAGCTTTCTTGTAAGCCTCCTTCACATGCTGGAAAGCCTCAATAAGGTATTTAGTGGATATTCTCATTTTCAGCAATGAGCTGAAAGCACCGTTGGGACCCTGTGCAAGGCAGAGATGAGGAGAATGGCAGTAAGTTACCTGCCCTGAAAATCTGGGCAAGGCTGTGCAGGAAGCCCTTAGCAGGAGCGAGGGTCTGGAACCACATTTCCTGTAGTTACCTGGTCTGATTAATGCTTTACTCTCTTGATGTTTCTCCACTTGGGTAGCAGCTCAGTAGGGATGCTTGTAGCATGCATTATGGTCAGGAGAGGGGCACTCTGGGCACTCTTCTAGTGAATGGGGTGGTGGGTTAGAATGGTGCTAATCATAAGCATCTTCTCAACCAGCTCTCCACAGTTACCTCGTGCCATTTTACAGGTGTGTGGGTGTCCAGTGCTGATCTCTGTGCTCTCAGCAGGTCTGTTCTTCACCTGTTGGCATCCAGAAGCCTTTCAGAAAGGAGGAGGATGTGGCTGTGGCTCCCCAGGGAGTTTCTGACTGTTACACAGCGTGGTGGGCATAAGGATCTCTTGGGCTTCAGCCTTTGCTGCCTTTGAGACATGATGTGTCAATTCTCCCCAGTTTCTCTAGAGCGCTACTCTCCTTTGAGCTGCTCACCCAATTCCCATGAAGATTTCTCCTGTTTTCCTTCATCTGAGATCAAAGCTCCAATTTGAAAGTTGTTTTAATTGTTCAGTCTAGCCTGCAGTGCCATGGTCTGCAGCATTAATGACTTGCCTCCTGCCAAAACCACGTGAGATGCTGATGCAATGCTTGTGGGGTTTCATCTGTCAAGAAATCTGTGTCTCTGTCTCCTTAAAACCATTCGGGAGAGTTGTTGTCTCCATAAAATACTGGCTTGTCTTTGAGTGGCTCAGCATGAAGTGGAAGATGCTGAGTTATGTATGTATGTGATGCAGATGCTTTGAATTGAGGAAGGGGCTCATTTGCTTTATTCTTTTTATTCCCACTTCAGCATAAAAGAGAAATGAGACTTGGGGGAAATAGATGTGTGAGTGGAACCATCCCAGAAAGGCAGTCTGAAGCATGCTTTACGTGTTTGGAAGAAAACGTGGAAGGGAAGGGAACAACTAATCCCTTTTCCTTTGATTTCTTGGGCTAAGCCCAGCAGATGGGACTTGCTGTTCACCCTTTTGCCCTCCACTGCCATTTCCTTCATGTAGGAACCCACGTGTGCTCATATGTCGTGTATTTCACCATGTGGATTATGTTAGTGGTGACTTTTCCCTTTAAATTTTTTTTTTTTTTTCCTGGAGAGATGTTATATGTGGAGTGTAGTAGACTATAACTTGGGGTCACAGACTGTATCTTAATTTTCTGCTGTTCTGGAGCCTTATAGGGATAAAAGACATCCTGAGGAGTTGCTTTCATGGTGTTGAGTCAAGAGCCCATGTTGGTACCCAGTGGTATAGCTTACCTTTTGCAGAGCACTTCTCATCAGTAGATCTTCATGCGTTTAAATGATGCACCAGGAAGTAAAAGGACCAAGGTGCCTGGCAGAGCACTAGCACTTTTCCAAATTGTTGAAAAAAACATGCTAGTACTTACCCCTTAGTGAAACCTTTCAGATTCTTCCATGTTCAAAGTCCTGTGTGTCTTTCATGCTCAATGCTTCTAACTATCAAAAAGTTGAATGCTGGTAATGACTGCAGGCTGACACATCCATTATGTTCTCAGCTGTAGCACATATGTGAGCTTGGACAACACAATTAGATGATCTGCAGTTTCCAATGAGCAGGAGATAGAGGCTATGAGGACTTTCTGAACAAAGCCAAAATTGCTTTCATCCTATCATAAAAGCTGTGGGAATTTCAACTTTTCTAGTGGCAAAGCTTGGAAAACACACAGTAAATGCCGCGTCTGTAGCAGTGAGGCTGAGTAAAAAGCACAGGGAAGCTTATATACAATTTTGATGTAGTTTAAGTTACTTCAGATGGGTTTTGCAGCATTTCTGGCATGCATTCAGCTAAATCTCCATCAGAGATTCCGAGCGCTAGTGTTTGGTATCCACAGGTGACTTCTTTCTATTCTTGTCTTTCAGTGAGGCGATACCTAGATTTTGCAAGGCAGTCTAGCTGGCCTCTTGCTACCCTTTGCCTCTAAAGATGACATTCGGGCTCCTTAGTCATTGCTGATGTTCATGTCAACCTTGAATTTCTTTTGTAAGAGTTGTGGTCAGTCAACCACTGGCTGGTCTTTTGCAAATCACCATTGATTGACCCTAAATGATTATATCCCTCCCAGCTGCGTTCAGAAATGTGTGGCTCCAGTCAGTTGTGCTCGTATCCATCAATAAAGTGGGTTTGTTTGGGGTGAAAACTGCTGCACCTTTTCATGAGGTTCTCTGGCACCTCTTTTCTAGAGGAACTGAAGGCCCCGCTGGAGGAGTATGTCAATAAGCGGTACCCAGGCCTCGTCAAGGTGGTGCGCAACCAGAAGAGGGAAGGGCTCATCCGAGCTCGTATCGAAGGCTGGAAAGCTGCCACTGGCCAGATCACTGGATTCTTTGATGCTCATGTGGAGTTCACTGCTGGCTGGTAGGTGCTCAACTTCGAGGTCTCTGTTAGAGTGTGCACGATGCAGTAAACAAGGGACACTCCATCACTTTGTAAGGGTGTGTTTGCAGACAAGTCCCCTGGCTTATTAATCTCATTTTCCTTCTGTATTGAATGGCCCCCAATGTGTCTTCCCATCATATCTCAAGGAAAATCTTTCCTTGCCCTTATTTTCTATAATCTTTTTCTATTCTCTCCTTTATGCACACCCCCTTGCACCTTGTTTATATCTTTCAGGTTGATTTCCCATTCCCTTAGCCTTAAGTAATTTCTGTAAGGTTAAAAAAGTCCAGGCAGCAAGGGATTGAAAGAGAAAGTGTTTCCTGCTGCCTTGGCCTTTGCAGCTGGATCCCACTGGGAAAGGCTTGGGTGGTTTAGATTGGTTTGCTTCTTGTAAGTGCAGAGGTGCAGGAGCGGTGAAAGGTGTTTCATAAGGGTTTTTTCAGAGAGATTCAAAGCATCTGAGTTCAAGTGGTTTGAGTCTAGATCATGAGAAAAGCCTGAGAGTAATTTTAATTTCTTTTTTCCTCTAACCAAGTATAAAATGTGAATGATCCACGTTTAGAAAAGTAGAGGTAGAAGGAACCAACTTTTATCTAATTTGAACAGAGAGTAACATTCACAAGAAAAATGCTTTAACAACAGCATACAAAGAGTTCTGTACAGTTATTGAATTGTTTGCAATGATAATGCAGCTGAAGGGTGTCTTTAAGAGCTGTTTCTTGTGTTGATACCTGTATTCCCAGCTAAACATTCCCCTCTTCAGGTCACTAAGTCCTCACACCTGATTTTATTTGATACACAGAGGAAGGTCCCATTTACCGAGCTCCTGAAACAGCTTTTCTAGGGAAATTGAGAGAGCTTTTCTGCAGCATGGGCATTTCTCACTCTGATGTTATGTGGCTGAAGGCACCAAGAGTACAAGTTACTCCTTGTGTTGGCAGACTGAGCCCAGGTCGATCAGTGGCTCTTGGGCTGCAGAGGTGAGGCTGAGCAGACCCCTGCTCTGGGCACATTTGAATGTCCCAGAGGTGAATTTTGTAGCTATAGAGTCCTCAAACAATGTCTCAAGGGAAAAAAAGACCCTTCAGGTAGTCCTGCTTTCAAGAGAGTATGTTACTGAAGTCCAGCCATTTGCAGGTGTGAGGCAGACACAGATTCTGTGTAATTAGCAACTTTCACTGCATTTCTCACGAGTTGTTTTCCTATTGTCTGTTGAACCCATATCAACTTCAAGCATTGGCAGCATCCTTGGGCAAAGGTGCTCCAGCAGCTGTGGAAAGAGCTAACTCCTTGTTGTCTGTCCTGAGCCTGTTTCTTTTGGTGGTCCATAGTTCTTTTATGGGGATAGTCTGCAGGTGGTCACGGAGCATCTTCTCTGAGCCACTCCTGGCTGTACAGTCCATGCTGCAAAACTGGCCCCTAGTTAATGTATCATCTGATTTCATTCCTATTTCAATAAAGATTTCAGGAAAGCTTGGTTGAAAAACAGGGATTTTTAAAATTAAAAAGTTCAGAATATGGAATTATTACTTAATGCTCTTTTTTTAAACCAGTGCACCAGAAGCCATGGTGGACTAGCCTTGCAGGAAAAGATAAAGTCCAGTTTCAGAGGCTTTAATTCATTTCCACAGCTTAATTTGTGGAAATAGTCCATTTCTTCTGCAGATAACTTCAGCTGGTCCATGAATTTGTGTGGCCAGTTACATAGGAGAGCACTAAAACTCCCCAAACCTGCAGGGCTGCAGGCACCTGAGCTGTGTGCATGGCATCTGAACCCTGTGCTCCCATGGCAGCTCCACCCAGGGGATGTGTCCAGGTGGGAAATCCCATCAAGTGGAAGTGCTGAAGCCTCTTGCAGCATCTCCCTGTGGCTGACAGAGCCTGGCAAGCCTTTCACAAATAACCTTTTGAACCTGGCAGTGTGAATGCTTTGCCTCTGTGCCATTTCTGTGCTGATAAAAGCATGGCTGAGCACAAGGGTGAGACAGAGGCTGATGTGTTGCAGTCTGGGGCCACTTGCTGGCTCCTTGAGGAGCCTCATGACGGTCTCAGGGCTCGTCAGGCAGGGTTCTGCTTTGTGCCTCTGAAGACACAATGCCACTTGTGAATGGGAGCAGAGAAGAGTCCATGTTATTCCCTTCTGTTTACTGAATGGCAACAGGAACACCTGTTTTCTTACCCTCATTTAATTGCACAGGCTGTACAAAAGCTACAGTGTCCGTCTGCAAATGATGGGGAGAAATTAATGATCTTTTCCTGTGCTTCTCTTTTTCCCCTCTCAGGGCTGAGCCAGTCCTGTCACGGATTCAGGAGAATCGCAGGAGGGTCATTCTCCCCTCCATAGACAACATCAAACAGGACAACTTTGAGGTGCAGCGGTATGAGAACTCTGCCCACGGGTACAGCTGGGAGCTGTGGTGCATGTACATCAGCCCCCCCAAGGACTGGTGGGATGCTGGAGACCCCTCCCTGCCCATCAGGTACGTCCCAGAGCCAGGGGCTCAGCATCAACAAGTTGCAGTGAGGCAAAATGCAGAGAGATAAGTGATGAACCCGGTTTAGAAGGGTTGGATATTGTGTCTTAACACAAGGCAGCTCAGAGAGGCTGTAACATAAGCCAGGAGGGGTTTTTCTAGAGTGTAGGTATTTGGGAAGGGGTGTTATTTGGTAACAATAAGCAAACCCATTATTTAGTTGTTTGTTATTTGGTAATAATAAGCAAAAAACCGGCATAGGAACTGTGTAGATTTGTAGAGTCTTATGTTTAACTGCATATGACAAAGTCACTTTACCTTAATTAGAGCATTAAGTTTTTGCAAATCATAAGGAATGAGGTGATTATTCCTGTGTAATGAACTGAGCATGAATTCATGACATACAGCATTGTTTTTTCTGGAATTAAAAGTACATCTCCTCGCAGGGCAAACTTAGGTTGTTCTGGATCTTAGGTTGTTCTGACACTTGAGTTTTCAGGGTCAGCAGCTCTGAAATGTTGTCCCAGTCCCTCCAGAGTTGAGATGTGGGACAAGCCAGTTTGGACAAAACAAGGAGGAGGGGAGGGAATAGCTTGGTGTAGGTAGGAGGCTGAGGATGCTCTATATGCAGAGGTCAGTGATTTTTCCCTTGACAGCCCCTCAATATCAGAAGTGATGCTGTGATTGTGAGTGGTTTTCTGGCCAGGTGAATAGGTTCTATTGCTCCTAACTTGGTTAATATGGAGAAGGTTTGTCCTCAGGTGTGTAACAGATGCATGGGGGTGTTGAGCCTGGAGAAAAGGGGGCTCAGGGGAGACCTTTTTGCTCTCAACTCCCTGAAAGGAGGTTGGAGCTAGGTGGGGTCAGTCTCTTCTCCCAAGGAACAAGCGATAGGATGAGAGGAAATGGTCTCAGGTTGTGCCAAGGGAGATTTCAGTTGGATATTAGGAAAAATGTCTTCCCCAAAAGGTTTGTCAAGGCCTGGCCCAGGCTGCCCAGGGCACTGGTGGAGTCCCCATCCCTGGAGGGGTTTCAAAGCCATGGAGATGTGGAGCTGAGGGACATGGTTTAGAGGTGACCTGGCAGTGTTGGGGTAACTTGGTGACCTGAAAGGTCTGTTCCAACCAGAACAATTCTAGAAATCTCTGCAGAGGAGACTCCACAACCTCTCCTGGCAGCCTGTTCCAGGGCTCTGTCACTCTCACAGGAAAGAATTTTTTCCTTGTGATCATTCACTTTGACTTTGTTAAAGGCATCTGTAGTGTGGACACTGCTGCCTGAGGCCTCGGTGTGCAGGAATTGGGGCTTGGGGGTTAACTGGAGCCAGGGTGGAAGGACACAGCCTCCAAAGTGTGCTCTGGGAAAGGGCTTCTGCAACAACCCCAGTAGCCTCCCAGCGATGTTAAATAATTGAATGGCTTACTAAAATAACATTGTTAACATGCACTGGGGAAAGGATTATGAGCAAGATAAATGGGTAGTGTCCACAACAAAAAGCTAATGAAAAATCCTGTCTCATTGCATTATGTTGTGCAACCACATAGAGACCAGAAATAAATGACTACAGTTATTTTTTTGTCACATAATGCTATGAAAACTATGCACTTTATGGCAATATTTGCATGAAAAGGATACCAGTGCACTGCTCCATGTAATTATGCATGGGATTAGCAGAAATTCCAAAATTATAGTATACAGAGGTACACTAGTTTCTTAGAGACCTGTTATGATAAAAGAGTGGGAGTGAATTTAAGGCATTTTATCCCTTTTTTAGGCATTACTCTGGGTGCATGGGGATTAGGGCCAGCCCCAAGAGAGGTTCCTCAGGCTGTGAGAGGCTCTCCAGTGGGCTCATGAGCTGTGGTGTGTCAGCTCCTACCAAGCCCTGAGCAGCAGAGGCTGGAGACAGACAGCTGGGTGAATACGTTTGGAGGCAATTTTCTCTCATGGATAATTCACAAGATATAATTATCCAGGCAAAGAGAGCTGATGGCATGAAATCCATCTAAAATATGGCCCGGTCTCAAACTGGCTCCAGGCTCCTGCTTTATCCAATAATTTCCCTGCAAGAAGTAGTGCCTAGGAGGGATGCAGGGATAATACTTGTATTCTGTAATACATCCTCTTTATATTTTCTTTTTTTTTTTTTTTTTTCCATTCACATTTTACAATCCTGATACCCAAAGATACCCTCAGTGTTGTTAGGACTCAGTTGTGCATGCATATCACAGCTAGACTTTCCTTGCCAGGCTGACAGGCTTCCTCTGGCCACCTCTGCCCAGAAGATAAAATTGGGATTATAGTGTAATATATCATGTCTAAATTAGTTTTCACAGAAGAGACAGACAGCAAGTGCCATTTGAAAGGGTCATGGTCTGATCTGATCCTGATCTTCATCAGCACGAGCTCTTGCAGACATGCTTTGGTTTCCTAGTTCAAATGGTGCTAACACATGTGTATAAATGAATACAGGTTTGCATTACATATCTGGACATACTTGGCTCCAGGAGATGTAGCCAGAATTTACCCAGTCCTTTGTTATTAATTATACATGTGGATCAGAGTTTTAGAGTCCAGAAAACCTGCACGTTAACAAAAAGTGGTAGAAAGCTGATATGCTCCCCGTGTCCTGTGGGAAGTCCAAAAGAGGTCTTTGGAAATGCTGTGAAATTGCAGATTGACCTCATCTGGATTTGGCATATCCCTGGATGGGATCTGTCTTCTCATGATCTCCAGGAGTGATTGATTTCCCACCTGCAGAGTGTGAGGTTTTTGGGGTATCTTGGGGTCTGGAGCCTGTCCAGTGCTGCAGCACTGCTGAGCTGTGAACCTCAATGCCAGCAGTGTCTCCTGCCTGACTTGTTTAGTTCATGCTGCATCAGGTTTTGTCAAACAGCAGCTTTGGAGAAACTGCTGATATCTGGAAGATTTATAGCTAGATCCGCTGATTGCGCTTCAGTTGCAAGACTCATGATTTATAATTACATATGTGAGATACTGATGGCTCCAGGGGCCTGATGCAGGCAAACAATTAAATGCACTCCTGCATCTGTGTCTCTGCAAGAAGCCAAGCGAGCAGATAGTGCATATTAAGCAGCCCTGATGATAAGGGACAATCACCTGAGCGTGGAAATCAGGGTCGTTGTGCTTTTCTACTGGCAGTAGATCACATATCCCACCAGAGAGAAAAGAAACTTGAATCTTTGCTGCTTGCTTGGTGAGTCCATCAACAGTGCTGTGACCCCACTGTTCCCAAGCAGTAGATTTAAGATATAATGCATTTCCTGAACTTCTCTTTGTGTCTTACACACTTGGCTGGGCGGATTGGTTGAGTCCAAGAGGCAACAAACAGTGCTGAGTAAGCTCCCTTAGTTAGCAGCCCCCCATAACATGCTGGGGCTGAAGAAGTCCTCAGGTGACTTCAGAGAAGACAAAGAAACCTTTTTCCAAGCACACGGTGCATGAGGTGCCAACTGGGAACCAGCTAGCAGGTTAAATTGGACTTTGGATGGGGCTTTGCTGCAGCTGTTTTACGTGGTACTTAGTCTTTACTGGTGGTGGAAGACAAAAGCTCATTTAATTAGTATTAAGATCGCTGGGAGGAGGAAATAGGTTTTGAGCGTTATGGATTGTAAAAGAATAGAAAGGCTGTTAGGTTTGGGGTTATTTAAAGATGAAAATCATTTGAATTAACCCACCCAATTACCTGTTATCTCAGCCTCACAAATGCTAATGAATTTGCTCTTGCGATGTACTTAGGAAAGAGGGAACTCTCATCCCACTTGTGTAAATGATGCAGAGGTCGAGATGGAAGAAAACAGAGGGGTTTTAGGTTGTTGAACACAACACGTGAGCAAAGAAGCCTAATTCTGCTTCAACTGTTCCAAATGGTGTTGAGTTCTCCCACTCAGGTTGCTGTGCATTTTGTTTGCAGCAGGACCATAGAGATTTGTGGTGATGTGATTTATATTTTTTTATATATATTTATATGTATATATTTATACGCATTTTTGGTCTTGTTTTTTTAATTCCAGAAACCACTGCCTATTGTTTTTCCTTAGTGCTTCCAGCAGCCATCATCCTATGTCAGCTTTCAAAAGCAGAAAAACTTGTTTTCTTTAATTAAAGAAACAGTATGTTCTTTCCTCTCTGAATCTAACCACTGAGACTTCTTCCAGGCAGCTGCTACAGCCTGAAACCTTTGCAGGGATTACCATGTTACAGCAGCACATCAAAACCTCAATAGATAGGTTTAGACAGCCTTGCTTTAAACTATTAGAAATATTTTCACCAACATTTGAGTACTCAACATGGCCATTTATCAGAAGGCATCTGGCCACTCAGAGATGCTGCAGGCAGTTAAACATAGGTGATACGTGAGGAGAGGACAGAATTTCAGGATTATTTCCCGAGTTTCTGTTGGTTTCTTTTGGAAAAATTCTCCAACTCCCTAGAAAGCAGTTTGTACAAAATGCTGAATGTTTTTCAAATTAGTGCTTCCTGACTTCAGCATCTATGAACTGTAGGAAAATCCCTGTTTCTATACGAAGACGGTTGTAAAATGTTCTCACTCTTCTGGCATAGCTGCTTTGGAAGTCAAAGGGGGAGCTGATTTCCATAGGAGCCAGACGTGGGGTGCTAATGATAACTTGCATTTGGAGACTTCACCTGGTATGTCTGAGAAGATACTTGAACACAGGTGTTTGCTTAGAGGGGTTGGGTGTGTGTGAATGTCACAACAGCTGCAGAATGCTGGTGGAGCTCTTTAATGGCTTCATATAAAATTTAAATCAAACAGCAAGATAAAATAATGGTACTGGTGATCCGACTTGGTCTCTAAAGCCCCTTTCCTTAAGCAACTTAAAACAAAGCTCTGTTGGCCACCCAAATGCTTTTTCTTCCTCGAAGCTTGATTCTCCTCCATGCCCTGTACTCGCTGCCGTTGCACACCCAGGGCGTCAGCATCCTGCTGTCACCTTTATAGCAAAAATCCCTCTACCCTCAAAGTACACTGGACCAAACCTTAGTCGAGCATGGACAATACAGATGTTCTTCCACAAGGTTTTGTTACTGCTTCTGGAAAGAGAGCTTCTACAAGCATCTTCTTCTGTAAACACCTGAACAAATGAAACCCCAACCATCCTTAGCACAACTGCTGGAGACTTGGGCTTCCAAGTATGTGGCTCTTAAACTTAAAGTCTGGTCACTCCTGTCTGGCATGGGTCAGAATGGAGATCTCTGAAAACTTGAAAACAAGCTGACAGAAGAAGAAATGGGAGGGGGAGGGTTTGTTGTTTTTTTTTCATCAGTGTTTCATTTGGGGCAGTCTTGTTTGGGCTCAGAATCTAGGAGAGAGAAGATTTAGGTCAGAGTCATGACCTTGGTAAACTTTGTCATCCATCTCTGGATTTTAAATTACATCCACCAAGTGCTTTACCAGCTTCAAAGGTACTTTGACAAGAACCTTTTCAGTTTTTTCAATTTGGGTTTTCATTTAGGTTGTGAGGTTTTTTCAGTGATTACTTGAGGCCACAGATAAAAAAAAAATAAATCCATTGACTTTCTTGATTTTTATTTTGAAGGTATTGGGGAGAAGTGAACCCCAACTGGCTGTACAAAGTGACTTTCACTCACTAGTGTGCTAATTTTCAGCTCTTAAACTTCACAGAGATTCCCTGTGGTGTGAGAAATCTGCCGTGAGCTTTGGACGTTTCAAAGCTCATCTTGCTGGTCTCATGCCTATTTAAAATGGATTCTTCATCTGACCATTTTTAATGTTAGATAATTTAGTGCAAAGTGTAAAAGGAAGGTGTCGAATAATTCGTAATAGCACCAGGTTTTACAAGATGAACAGATTTATGTCACTGTGTGAAACACTCTAAAGCCTCTGCTGAGGGTGCACCTGAGACTTAAGCATATGCAGCTGGTTTAGCAGCAGCCCATGTGGTGAGCAGCTCATGTATGCTTGTTTCAGATCTTATTTTTGTAAGACTGTCCTTGGGACTGCAAATGTTGACTTCATCCAGAAGCTGGGATTGAGCCAGACTTCATTGAAACATGGCTGGCAAGGTTCCCACCGAACACCAAGGTTTGGGAGTGGACCCTGCAAGCCATGTGATTTTTCTGTCAACTAGAGAAGAGCTTCTGGAACGAAGGATCAATGTTTCTGCAGCTTGTGAGGTCCATGACCGATGTTGTCATCATAGACACCAGCGTGTCCTGTTAGGGAGGGACCCAAAAAGGTTCATACTTGGTTGGATTAGCCAAGTGATCTTGAAAAGGCAGCATTTGAGTACATTTTGCAGCACAGAGTGGGATTTGAATGCAGTATTAAATAGGCCCTCCAGAGAAGGCTGCATCTCTCCTTGGATGGAGGAGAACCATCCCTTAAGTCCTGACCCTTCAGGCCAGCTTGGTGCAGATTTAACCTCCCTTGCAACCAGGAGCCCTTCTCAGCCTTGAGTGGGGGCTTGTTTTCATCAAAACTATTGCTCTTTCCCAAACTGAAGGTGTTATTGCAGGTAAAACTTCAAATCCTCCTTTGAGCACCAACATCAGAAGGGCTTCTTCCTGAAGAGCCATTAAAACTGGGTGATAGACCATTAGCCTAGTGGGCTTGTCCCTTCAGGAGGTGAACAGAGGGTGCAGGGAAGGGAGCAGATCATCCTTGCTGAAGGGAGTTCTAGTTTATTGATATAAAATCTTAATATAATCCATTTCTATGAAGAAAGCAAGCTGGCCATGCTGAAAGCATTTGCCTTTGTATTTTTAAAGCTTTGCACAAGAGAAGTATTTTGATTAAAAAGAAAAAAAAAGCATGCTCCTGATTTTAAAAAAACCCAAAATGTAATAGTTGCATTGACAGAGCTTTTAATCTGAGCCCAAGTCACAGAAACAGCCTTTATTGATGTCAAAGTTGCTTGAGAAAAGGAAAGAGTAAACAGGATTTGGCCTTTAATTTGTGAAGGGTTTTGATTTTTCGGAGGCATTAAAGAGACAGAAGAGATGGGTATTGAATTATTTAACAATTGCTAGTAAATTAAGCTTCAGTCAGGCTGTTTTCACCGAAATAATCTTATGAATAAAAACAAAACAATCTGGGGCAAGACCAATATACAGAGCTCATATCCTGCTGACTGAATTGTTTCAAAGTAGTCCATGAAGTGGTTTTGCAAGTCAGAGCCAAATGGAGCCTGTTCTGTGGTCTGTTGGCACTTCCCCTGGAGAAAGCTTCCGTTGATGGATTATACAAACGTCTTTTCTCTCTTAAATCTGAAACCAGGGGGGAAATATGCAAAAAGGAGTTAGGGGAATTGGGCGCTTTGAATTTCTTTTTTCTTTGGCAGATGGCATTTAAGTGATTTGTTGGCCAAACCCAATCTATTCTCATTAAGAAGCAAGTATTTAATGACTTGGGAGGTGGATTTTCAAAACAAAGATGTGATAACGGAGCCGATCACACTCAGTGACAAAATACAGAGCCCTTCATCCAGCAGCCTTGAAAGAGTGTTTGAGAGCAAACGCTGAGGGCAATGATTTTCTTTCACGTGCACTTTAATTCACTGTCCTTTTCAGGCAGTGGCACATAAATAGGCATAGTTTAAATTAAAGGAAAAATAGATCCTTATTATCATATCCATCAGTTGAAGCAATAAGCAGTTGATGTCTGGGAGCTCCCAGTGTGCCTCTGCTTGGGAGCACGGGAGGCTTTTAGCCACTATGTCCAGAGCACCAACTGGCTGCTCTGTGTTGGGTAATCCAGATGAAGTCTTCTCCAGGTTAAATCTCTAAATACTTTGTGTGCTTGTGAAACACACGGATGCAAACAGGAGGCTTGGATATGGTGTGTTTAATGGGCAAAGCCTATCTTGGGGGTTGACCATTAAACCCTGGCTTGGCAGGTGTGGAGCAGAAGGCTGTGGTTGTGTCTCAGTGTGTTTGCTTCAGCCATCTGTGGCACTTGGAAGTGCCCGGTCTCCACGCTGGCAAGCCCAGCCAGCTGTAACCAGCCCTCTTCATCCTGGGTTTCTAGTGCAAACATGTAGATTTGGAAAGTCTGTATGTGGACAAAGCTGGAGAAGGGCAGTTTTGTGAGTTCCTAATGGTTTTGCTGCTGTCACTGCCACTGCTGAGGCTTTTCAGTTTTATTTCTTGGAGCTTCTCAGTGAAGTTGGACGGAGCGTCACCAGCTGGGCTGTGTGGTGGCTTTTTACTTTGCAATGGGATAGGATCAAGACCACAAACCTTCTTGTGCAGAGCAGCAGCCCCATGCCCACTGCCTTGGCTGTGGCATGTCAGAGAGTCATCAAACGGTTTGGGTGGGAAGGGACCATTAAAGCTCATCTAGTCCAACCCCCCTGCAGGGAGCAGGGACATCTGCAACTACAGCAGGTTGCTCAGAACCCCGGCCAACCTCACCTGCAATGGTTCCAGGGATTGGGGCATCAGCCACCTCTCTGGGCAACCTGGGCCAGGCTCTGACCACCCTCAGTGTAAAAAATTTCTTCCTTTTCTCTAGTCTAAATTTTCCTCTTTTAGTTTAAAACCATCACCCCTTGTCCTGTCACAACAGGCCCTGCCAGAAAGTCTGTCCCCATCTTTCTGACAGATCTCTTTAAGTACTGAAAGGCCACAAGAAGGTCTCCCTGGAGCCTTCATGTGTAAGAGTAGGTCCAGGCTAGCAGGCTGATGTGGACCAGCAGCTCCAAAAATGAATGTCATGAGGTATTGAGGACCTCAGCGATGTGGAAGGACCTTTGAAAAGTTAAAAGTCACCTAGAAGAATAAGGGGAGCAGATAAGGTGGCAGAGCATAGCTGCAGGTAGGGTGTGTTTTGGTGGTAGCAGAGAGAAGTGACTTGACCAGAGCCTGGCTGTTGGGTTCCTGGAGGCACAATACTCCAAGGTTGTGACCCCCCCACCCTGGTACCCACTCTCTCTTTGCCTCCCTGTCTTCAGGGAAGAGCAACCTGAAAGTTGCTACTTGCTGCTTTCTGCAGCCAGGCTGGTCTTGTACAGCCCTTGTTGGAGTTAGTGCTTTGGGATCCTTCAAAGAACAGATTGAGGACTGGCAGACAGTATTGCTGCCAGAGATATTTTGCATTCATATGTAAATGAAAAAGCATTCAAATATGTTTTAGTTGCTGTTTTTTGAGGCTCCAGAATGCAGCTCTCATCAGTGCCTGTAAAAACTCTGTGTAGCGACCGCCTGGTGTCTGGCTTGGCTGGGGATGGAGAGGCTGCCCACCTGCAGAAGCTCTGCTGGCTTGTGAAGCCCTGCACAGAATTGGTAGAAGTTTTATGGGAGAGCATCAGCTGTGCTGATCCTAAAGGGCTTGGTGGGATTCTGGGTCATCGCTGCTCCTGCTTCCCCAGCACGAGTCCCATGGCTTTGAATCCCATGCAGGGGGAGGATGGGGTGGGAAGGAGTCCTCACGAGTCATTAATATTTCTGGGGTCCCCAAATCAGAAACCTGCTGTGATTTCAGTCTCGAGGATCTGGGGAGAGTAAAAGACTGTTCCAGGGAAATGGGAGGCTGGGAGCAGAGCTTGCTCTGATGAGCTCTCTGGCTGAGTCCCTCCCTTGACGTGATGGTTGAGGGAGGCTGGTTTCCCTGTGTTGAGCACCGTGGTGTTTAATGAACACCCTTCTCGGATCCCAGTTGCCTTGTAGCTGTTCTGCTCCTTAGAAGACGAACAGGTACTTGCTAATGAGCTGTCAGGTTGGGGTTGTTCTTAGCTTGATCTGACTAGTGCTCGTTTTGCTCCCATTAATGCCTGGACAAACTCACCTCTTTCTTGGGGGGGAGAGTGATCTGGTTCGAGCTGCCACATTGAGGCAAAGAGTTGGGCTGTCCAAAGAGGGCTGAGGGCTGGGCACTGCACTGGGCTTGCCTGCCCTGGCCCTTCACAGCAGCCTGTCCTCCTCCACCTTCTTTGTCCTGTCTTTATGGAGCCAGTAGTAATAGCTGATGTAGCATCTCTGTGAGCCCAGTGCTGGCTGACAGCACAGCATCGCTGCTCCAATGCCAGCGTAGCCTGTCCTCCTCCTTTCTTATCCTTTCTGTCTTTCTCTCTGTGGAAAAAGTAGTTTGGGAGGGGGAAAAAAAAGACAACATGAAATATTTAAGTGTACAGCTGTCAGTGGTTTTGCATGGTGCCATAAGACCTCGAGTTCTGTAGTTGCAGCAAGCTAGTCTGGCTGAATGGGAGAACTGGGCTGAAGAGAGGTTTGGGAGCTGGGAGAAGGTAGGCAGAGAGCAGTGGACTCCACCATGGTGGGCATCCTGCATCTGGATCAGCCTCCAGAGAGGTTCATCACTCCCTGGAGAGAGGGAGGCTCAGGTTTGCTAACTTCTTCCCAAAGTCACTGCTTGGAGGTGCTTTGAAAGAGCTCTTTCCTCTGCTAAGCATCAGATGGATGTCTGCCAAGGCATCAGTCTGTCCTGTTGCCATTGCTGCCGCTGCCACCTCCGCTCTCTTTTTCTTTGCAATTAGAAAAGCCATCAATCATTTTCACAAATGTGCACCTTATAATTGCCTTCTCACGCTCCCTGTTTAGGTTGATGTTCTTGTCAAGTCCAGCCCTGGGAGAAAAGAGCAGCTGATGGGTTTCCCAGAGCTCAGCAGAGATTCTTCACATGGGATTCAATGACCACGTGATTCTGGCTTCTCTTTTTTAGAGGAAAGAATTTTTTAGGGTTTTCTTTACAATGACAAAACTTTTTATTTAGGTGTGGGTAGTCTGTTAAGGCAAGGTGCCAAGGAGCAGTGTTGTGAAATCCTCACAGTATTCAGACAGAAAGCCAGAAGAGCTGGAGAACTGCAGGCTCCAGGGGAGGTACCACTTGGGATTTCAAAACTGGTGGCGGTCCTGAGTGGGACTGGGGTTGAACCACTGAACCTGTTTGTGGCCAAACCGGAGGCAGAAGCAAAGGCTGGCACTAAGAAAGGGTTTGGGGATGCAGCTTGTTCCATTTTTCTCCAAGGTTAGAGGGAATTGGCAAGTTCCCTGGTGCTCGGTGGGCTGCGTGCACTAGAAGAGACAACAAGAGAGATTTTGATACAAAACTGTTTGGACAGAGTAATTCATGCAGCAAAATGGGCGTGTTAAAAACTGCTCTTACCTGCACGTGTTTGCATTTCACAGAAAGATAAATGGTTGGTCATAAGAGTGAGTGTTAATTCTCTCAGCTTGGAAGGCAGGTGTTGATTTGGTTTAAAATGGAGCATGGTCTGGCTGAGAGTAGTTCCCCTGAATATTCTTCTCAGTATAGCTGTGACTTTCACAATGACTTGGGATGTCTCAATGCATTTCTTTCTTTTTTTTTTGGTGAAGGAAAGGGATGTGAACACTTAACTAACCAATGGTGTATCGACCCAGTGTTCAGGCTTATCTGTTTGCTCCAGTTGACTGCTCTGTGGTATCATCTCAGAAGCAGGCTGGTGAAAATACAGAGAAGAAATAAACTCCACGAGCACTGGGGTTTGTTTTTTCTCATTGTCTGTAGGCACTTGCATGTGAACACTCATGAGGCTGATCACCACTTCAGAGAGAATAAAAAAGAACTTGTTTTTCTGTTAGATGACAAGGTTTGGTGAAGGTATTTTACCTTCCTCTGAGTGGGTTTCAGGATCTAGCTCTGCCTAATCTACATACTTTGGGGTTTTTTTGTGTTGTAAAGCTCTGTCTGCTTGTCAACAAATGTAATATTTCCGCTATAATATTTCTGCTGGAATAAAATGTGGTTGTAAGGAGAGAGAAGCACAATATGCAGCACTACTTACTGATGGGGAACAAAGCTGTGACTGAAAGATGCTCTAAAAATAAAGTGGAAAGTGGAAGGAGAGGAGAGATTCCAGTTACTTTTGGAACAGAAGTGAGGAGATGGGGGAAGCAGATGGCTGGCTTGCTGCTAGCCACAGTGGGTTGTTCCAGCTGATTTTGGGATGGGGATTTGTAGTGACTGCCAAGGAAAATCACTGGGGCATTCATGAAGGCGAGTGTAATAAAGGATTAATAGTTTTACTGGACTGTTGCACCAGGTTGATGCCTCTTTGCATCTGGGACAGCAAAGCAGTGATCAGAAGAGGCTCTTAATGCTGCATGCGGTAAAATACTTCTGGTCGAGATTCTTAGGGAGGTCCTGACATAATCCAAGGAGCTTTGCAGACTTATTAGTTATCAGGACTGTACAATAGAGGCACATTTTCCATTTTAGTAGGGAATAGCCTTGCAGAAAGACAATGTATGGCTGCTTTTTTTCCAGTGAGCAGTCCTTCTCGTGCTGATTTATGGCTAGCTTAGTCAGGAAATCCTGCGTGCCTAGTAAAATGGGTTCATTTTTAACTGCAAGGGAGCATTTTCTTTTTATTCAGTAGTTTCTTTTTGTGCGTTTTTGAAATAGAATTTAATATAGAAATAAATCATCAGAGCATTACTAAATTAAAAATAAGTAGAAAACCAGACAGCGCTCCCAAGCCAAGGTTAAACTTGGATCAGGAGGATCAGATTATAGTTTCATCAGTCTTTCCTCCCACTCTTTGCTTAATTTGGTACTTAAATGAACTTAATAACCATTTCAAAGATATGTACACCCAACTGCTTTGACGAGCAGTCTCCTGGTCCTCATGTTCTTATTTTGGGTCACGCGCATCGTTGCACTAATGCTCTATAGCTGTACTCCTTGATGCCACAATTTGTTTGGATGCAAAACAATTACATTTGCTCAGAGCAGAGGTGAACATCACGTTTATTTATCTTCTCTGTAAAGCAAATGAAGAAAAGGAAGCGCTTTCAATCTATTGGCAGGTTTTTGGTTGATCTTGTTTGCTCTCAAATCCGTCCTCTCGCTCGCTTTTAAAGTGTTGAATTGACAGCATCATTAGGAGGAAAACTTACCACCACCACCAGGCAACTTGGCACTTAACAGTCAGAAGGGACAAACTGGCAAAGGTGTATAGGTGCCTGATGATCTACTGGTGCTGTAGGGGATTTATAAAAATCTGTCCAGAATATGTTTTATTCCTCACAGTCAGTCTAACCCAAGAGACCTGAGCTGGTGTTTCTAAGAGCCTTACATTTCAGAACTATTCTGTCCCTTTCAAAGGCTCATCTTTAATTACTCTGCAGCTCCATTCCCATCAGTTAAATGAATGTGATGATATTTTCTTCCTGCTTTTCATCTTCCTTTTACTGAAAGTGCAATGTGGCAAAATACTCAAGCATGCTCTTAACTTGAAGAGCTAAAACAGGAATGTTTAAATGGTGCTAAATATGATACATGGCAAAGTACTTTGCTGAATCCTGGCCACTGTTGGTAATGGCTTCTGTACAGGTCTTTTTGCTATTTGTTTGCTGTAATCTTGATCAGTTGTCTAGATGCCATTGCTAAACAAATGAGATGATAATTAGCACAGCAACATCAGAGGAAGTTGATTTTCCATCTATAATAAGGATGATGATAATTAAACATGCATGACCTCATTGGATTGAATATGAATCAATTAAAATTAAAGCTTGTTGGGAATTCTTTTTCTCCTGCGAAATTTTCTGGAGAAAGTAAGAACAATATAACAAATCCTACTGAAAAGGAATTGGACTGATTTGTACCCTCGGTATAAAAAATGAAAATGTTGTGAGATTCTTCAGAGGTAGAACATTTAATGGTCCCTGCCCTGCCCCAGCCTTGGGTAAATGTCCTTTTTGATGAAATTTATGGGGGGGGGGGGGGGGGGGACAAAATTTTCTGCTATTT
>VYZX01027401.1:0-98106 GCA_013401335.1 Brachypteracias leptosomus | reverse complement strand
GGGGGGGGAAGCTGCAAACTTTTCAGCTGTTTTTAACACTGTTTAGCAAAACTCAGATCAAACGTTTCCCAAGCGTGTGCCCAGGGAGGCATATTCCACAAGTGCTGTGGCCAGCAGGGCGTATAAATTAGTTTTATAACACATTTTAATTTCCCGTGCATGAGTGAACAGCACACTGGAACTGTTTATTTTAAAGGAAAATGATGAATTAAAGGCAAACTGCAGAGATGAAACAAAGGGGGAGTCCAGGTTTGATGTCCCAGGAAGGAGTTGGTGATGCACTTGCCCTCAGCCTGAGCAACAGTACCCGAGAGGGCTCTTCTGGAGTGAGGGTGGGAAAGCATTGGGTTCAATTCCTTCTTTTTCTTGCCATTTTTCAAAAATGTAATTTCAGTGATGCTGTAGCAGTTGCAGCCAGACTGGCCTTGGGCTTTTGGGTTTGTTTTTTGAGAGCTGTAGGAAATCACTTAACTGGCAGCAAGATGCAGCCTGGTTCTGTTCTGAGCAGTGACCTGAGAAATGGGAAACCAAAGCTTGTGTAGTCCCAGGTCAGTGTTCGGTGTTTTGGGGTATGCTTCCAGGCCCCTTGGTTAGAGCTCTTTTAATCTGTATAATTTATCAAACATGGACCAGATTGGAAGCAAAATGCAGTCACTCTGATGCTGTGGTGAGGATGCAGAGGCACGCTCTGGATCCAGCTGCTGCTTTCCCTTTTTGATGTTCTGGTTCAATATCCTGAACAGCAAGATACTCAACATATTTGCTCTGGAATAGTCTTGTCCTTTGATCATCTTTCCCCCCTCTCCAGGGGAAAAATAAAACACCCATTGTATCCAGTGTAGAATGAAAACAAAGACTGAATTATTTTTTTTCTACTCTTTTGAAAGAGTTTTGTTTCTTGACTATCCCCAGGAACTGGTAATATGGGGTGTGTGGTAATATTTGTGTGCGTGGTGGGAGGTAGCTGCTGAAATTCTAGATACAGTCCCTTGTGCTGGCTGGGGTTTGGCACTTGATTGTAATTGTGATGGGGACATTTATGATTCAGATTCTGAGATTGCCTCATAGCTGATAAATAACCATAACACAATGTTGTGCCTCTGTGAATAATAGTCCTGACCATGGCATAAGCCATGCATTGTTTTGCATAAGCACATATGACAATCTTAGAGGTCTTTTCCAACGTGTGACAAAATAGTGTTGTGGCTTTTGTTTTGATGCACGAGTTTAAACAACTTAAGTGTTTTCCAAATGGATTTTTTCATCTCTCATTAGCGTCTTTGTGAACACGGAGAACCATTTCTGAGGAAAGCTGTAAGGTGCATCTCTGATAGCATCAAAGAAATAACTTATCTCAGACTAGCAAATCTTGGGTTATTTCATTTTCATCTCATCCTGCCTTTGTCTCGTTTAGGCTTCGTTTCTGTGAGATGAGACAATTATAAATGAACACGGTGGGTGTATTTTCTGTTATCTTTATAACTTGGCTAAAAATGCAGAACCTACTGTCTGCAGGTACCAAATAAAAGGAGTTACCAGGGATGCAGAGATTGCCGCCAGCTGAGTTCAAATGAAGGCAGCATAAAACATTAAATCACTCTGGTTCAAACAATCCTGCTGGCTTTCCATGTGCCAATCCCCATCCTCTTTCTTCTTTCATTTGGCCATGAAGCTGCACATAAGGCAGCTCTTGCCAGTGGCTTTCCATCGGGGAAGAATACTTCCAAGTTTCCTTTAGGAAATTTCTACCCAGTGTTTTTTATCACACACCACGTGAGTTGTTAATGTCAAGGCCTTGGGTTCAAACCCAGCCCTGAATAAGCAGCAGGGTTGTGTGTGTGCTCAGCACATTGGGATATGGGTTTTCACTATAGCACTTTGCTCTTTGCTGAGCAATTGCACAGTTTTAGGAGGAAAAAGCTTAATTGGAAGTGAAGAAGGTATTTTATTAGCTAACCACAGCTCTCTGCTCCTCATCAGGTGGAGCTCTCTGTGATGTAGGTGGAAGAAGGACTTGTCCATGGAGCAGCTCCTCCATCAGTTCCTGTGGGCTCAGGTCTTGCTGCCATCCCCTCCATGTGGGCAGGGCCCCTCTTGCCTCCATGCTCAGCCTCTGCACAGGATCATCCAGTCCTTTGGTCTGACAGCAGGAAACCCTTCCTTTGCTTGTGTCTGTGTGCTTTGATGTGGTCTCGTGCTATCCCCAACTCAGGCTGGGCTGTTGCCATCACACGTGACCTGCCGAGTGTCTCTTTGTGGTGGCCTCTGGAATAGAAATGCCAGAGTTGACTCAGAGAAGATTTGCANGGGGGGGGGAGGGGAACTCTTTTAAACTTGAAAACTGAATAAACTTTGCTGCAGGAGTTACAGAGAGGCAGCGAATGTAGCGTCCTGCCAGATGTGCTCATCACACTGCTTTATTCTTGGAAGAGGAAGTTAAACATGTACATTTGACATGGATATTTATAAAACATAATGAATTTCATTGGAGTAGAGGGCTGTGTTGGGCTGGAGGCAGCAGCCTGATCAAAGGAAGAGGTTTAGCATCAGGCACTCTTAGTGTTCATTAGGACAACTGTTGGAAAGAAGTTCTCTCTGTTGCCTCTTAATTGCACTATCAAGGCCAGTATCAAAAAGGCAGGATGCAAGTGGCTGCTGCTGCCCAAGATGCTATTATAATTAGAGTAGTCCCTGAACCTCGTCCAAACTTACAATGTAGCATCTATACAGGTTAAATTGGGAAACTGAGCAGAAAATTGCTGTCTGGTGTTTTGAGTGGTTTTTGCATCTTAACATTATCTGATATTGGATCATTACATACTGATGCAAAATGCCAACAAGTAATGGCACAGCTCTGCAAGTAATGACACCGGGACATGAGAGAAGGAAATAGTGAGAGAAATTTAATTTCTTATGCAGTTTCATGAAATAAAGTCAACTCAGGTACACACTTGTTCAGATTAAATATAATGATCTGTGTCTGCAACCAAACTCTGCCGGGAATGCATATCTATAAGTTGAGGAGAGCAGGGGGAGAGTTGCCATGGAAATACAACCAATGTCATCGTTGCAACGTGTTGCAAATGGCTTATGTGTCATGGCTCATTTTCCAGAAGAAGCAGGGAAGACCAGGAATTAAGGAAAAACGTCTTGAAATGTTTGCAGCAAGAGGCGTCTGGGGCTGTGCAGGGACAGCTTAACAGGCAAATGTTGCAAGTCGTAAGTACTTTGTGGGGAGAAGGAAGGTGAAAGTACATCTGTAACAGAATTTTGCAGCTCATGTGCTGTCTAATTCATTCTCCTCCTCATGATGGCCACTCTCCAGGCCTGCAGCACAGGACAGCATCAGATGAACTCCCATGGTCTGGCTACACTTCACCCTTCCTCTTGGGAAACCCAGCTCCTGTTCAGGACATGGAGGTTTCCCTCCATTTAGGCCTTTCAAGTCTTTGGCAGCTCGGTTTCTTTCTGGTTGCTTCTCTTTTCTTGCTTTCTGTTGTTCTCTTTCAGCCTGTGAAGGAATCCTCAGGTGTCTGTGGCAGGTTTGTGTAAGAAAAGAGGGTCTTGCAGTTGCAGAAATGTGCCAGGTCCTTTCCAAGTGGCTCATGGTATGCCAAATGGTCCAGAGTTATTGTTTGATCTAATCCTTTAATTAAGAATTAAACTGCTCGTTCTTGTGTGAACTAACACATTGCTTCCTTTAAAATTACATGAAGCACTGAAGGGTATTTTTCTTATTTTTCTGATTTTTAGGGGAATAATTTCTTTGCTATGCAAAAATAAATGAGGCTGCTAGACAAACAGCTTGGGTCTTTATAGCCTCTCTTCAAGTAATTATGGTGTAATTCCGGCTTCTGAAATAAGCGAATGATAAATAAATGATTAACCTGTCTTTAGAGTATTGAAATCTCTATGTATTTTAAGGCAGTCCCATTTGCTGTGGTTGTAAATAAGAGCAAATGCATATTTGAACATGAAGCACAGGAATGACATGAAAATCAGAGGCTTTGATGTGAGTTCCCCAGCTGAGGACTTGCCTGACTCCCCACGCTTCTGGTATTGGAGTTTCTCTGTGGTGTGGGTGTAACAGCCCCGTGCTTGCTGGGTTCATGGGTATTTGCAGAGTGATTTTCAGGGCATGCACAGAAGTTGCACTGAGTCTGTCCTGCAGAGCCATTTCTAAAGGTAGAGAAATTAAAGAGTTTGTTACTCTGGTGTAGAAGGCAACAGTGCTGACGTGAGCAGTAGATGCTGGACTTCAGACATGGAATAAATTGCTCTGTTCTGTTGGAATGTGAGTAAATTCTCAGCTGTGTGAGACCCTGTGTCATAGCCTACAAATGATATCTCCAGATAGCACTTGTTAGACATGGACAAACTCTGCAGTTGAGTTGAGTCTGTGAAGCCAGTGGGTACCCCTTGACCCCTGGGTATAGACCATGGGAGCTCCTCCTGCAGAGATGGGAGTGAGGCAGAAGTTCGTGCAGAGAGAAAAATACACATCTTCCCTTTCCCCTGCTGGCTTCTCCTCCAAGCAACTTGTCAACATCAATGCCTTGGGGTGAAAAGTGAGTAAAATCGGAATGTAAATCTCTGGTTCCTCCACTGTAGCAACAACGCTCTTGTTTCTGTCAGCTGAGAAATGCTGCCTCTGCCAAATCCCACCTGGGTGTGAATGGTGGGCAGATATTCCAGAGACACAACTCCGAGTCTAGTTTATTTTCTAAAGCAAGGTGATGCTCCTTAAAATTAAGTGTCATTTCTCTTTTCTCGCTGATATATTTTCCTTAACAGCAAAGAAAGGCTGCAGAAGAAAATTGAGTAGAGTTTCTACTGGATTCAAAAACACTGTAGTGATAAATATGGTTCTGAATAAACCTCCTTGTAGTCACAAATCAATTAATCTTTTTTTCCCCCTGTGCACTCCATCCTAAGGATTTATTTTTTCATTGAGCTTTTGCTAGCTAGCGCAGTATACCTAATTCTTCACCTGGATAAATAACTAGTGGCATTTTTATTCCAAAGCAAACCGGCATTATCTTTCTTGCCGTGTACAAGCAAACGGAAAATAACCTTCATTTTATTTATTTATTTTCCCCAGAGCAACCTCCTGTGATTTGTGGCTTATAGAATAAAGGAAGAGTTCAGGGCTTGGCTCTGAGGAGCAGCGCTCTTGGCCTCTGAGGACAAGGGGTAGTGTCAGTCTGCTTGAGCCCTTTGGTTTGCTGTTACCCCCTGGCTGATGATGCACCATGGGTTTTGATGGCAAGGGCTAGTTTGGCTAAGATGGTGGGCAGAGCTTGGAGCCAGCTAAAAGCTCTGCAAGGGAGTTTGGCAGAGCTGTACGTGGGCTCAGCTTAGAGACGAGCAGTGGGTTGTGTGAGCTGAGCAGACGCACGTGTCCCTGCCATAAACGGCGGCACACCTTGTGTGCTAGGAGCCCTTTCCTCAGACTTCTGCTTCTCTTTAGGTGAGCTAAAACTAGAGACTAAAAGAAGACCAGGCATGCCCAGGCAGCATGTGATTTAGTGTGAACCTCCTGCGTCTCCTCAGTGATACCTGGGGGTGCAGCATGTCCCCAACACAGGTTATTGCTTGTGCTGGTTTTTAAGCAGAGAGACAATCAGAGAGACAATCTGGAGTGAGTCCAGGTGGTGACTTGCTGACTGTGCAGGTTTGGATTTGTAGTGGAGGAGATGTGTGCCCACACTGAGAGGCTGGGAAGTAGGGCAGAGCTCACCTTGGAATGAATCAGAAAATGAAGTTAACTGGAATGGGAGCATGGGTGTGTGTAGTCTGATTTCTGGTCTATGTCAGATCCTCTATCCAGTACAGGGAAACCTCCAGAGTTTCTCCTCTGTGCACAGCCTCCTTGTTAAGCCCTTTTCTCTCCTCTTCCTCCTTTCCCCTTCCCCTCACTTCCGAGTTATGATCTGGACTCTAACAGATCTATCTCTGTTCCCTGCAAGACACAGGGGAGAAATGATGAGAAATAATCTGTAGTGTTGTACTTCAGACCAAACTTTGAAAACTAATGCCAAAGATCTTCTATATGACCAGCTTAATACTAGATGTGAGCAGGTATTACTGAATGGCTTAGTAATTGCCTCTCCAGAATTAATTTTTCAGCTCTTTCTTTTTTTTTCTTTAATATTTGAGAGGTGACTTCAACAAGATGATCAGCATCAGTTGGAAAATGGAATGGTTCTCTCTTCCACCCAGGTGATGAAGGTGAAGGATGGTTCAGTGCCCCACTGGACACTGGTGCAATAGAAGGGCAGCCAAAGAAAGTCAACATGACAGTCTTTGGGAACACTAAGAGACTGCATTGATAATGTATGGTAGAGGATTTGTATTCTGAATTATGACATCACCCACATTTTGCTGCTGTGGTTGCATTACAGAACTATTTCTAAGAGGACTGGGAGCTGGAAGCTGGATTGCAGAGCTCCCCACGAGCTCTTCTTTCATCCATTGTAGATGTGAATGTCGATTGAGTTCTGAAATCCTGAGAAATATAGATATTTAAAATCTCTAAAGAGCTTTTCTGCTCTGAAATACTGTCTGTCATTAACATCCAACATCAAGAATGCTTCCTGAAAAGAGGAATCTTCCCTGTATATAAGTAGTGTCCCATTAGATATCCTACTTGGCTTGTGTCCTACAGTTTATGAAGGAGACATTTATTTTTTTTTTGCCTGGTTCTGGGTAGGAGAGAAAAAAAGGAAGGGAATACTAATTACTTGCAAACATTCTTTCAAAAGTCCTGCACAGTGCTAGCCACTGGAAGTGATCTTTGTAGAAAGCACCATGTGTTAGATCTGGGGGTTTCCACTGCAGGGTCTGGCTTATTAGGTTGAACCAGCAGATGGTAAAACCCATTTGCTGCCTATTAGAAGTGGCAGGGAACAAGGTGGAACTGGGGGAAGGCAAAAGGATGCAAAGAGGCTGGCTGGGCTACCTGTTCTGTCTCAAAGAAGAAGGATCCTGCTAACAGCAGTGTGAGTCACACAAGCTAAAATTAATTTTTAGCAATGTGAAGCTGTCTTAAAATGACAAAGTTTAGCGACTGCAAGCATTAACTACCTCTAACAGCAGAAGGAAGCCAGTAGCAGATGGTTCATAAAAGCCTCACGTCAGCTGTATAAATGGTCACAGTTTCATGTACTGGTGGGAATTGCACGTGGTTATTGTCAGCCTGACCAACTGAATCTCATTTTGGTCAACAAGACCTATCTCGTCCTCCTCCTTTCTTTTTTGCCTTGGGAGGAAGGAGAGATGTTCAGCATTAACTCTTGTGTGTAATGGTGAGGGATTTTTTTAGGCTATCAGGTAGTGGTAGGACTGGGGGGAATGGATCAAAACTAGAGGTGGGTAGATTCAGATGAGATGTTAGGAAGAAGTTCTTCCCCATGAGGGTGGGGAGACACTGGCACAGGTTGCCCAGAGAGGTGCTGGAAGCCCCATCCCTGGACATTTTGAAGGCCAGGCCGGATGGGGCTGTGAGCAACCTGCTCTGGTGGGAGGTGTCCCTGCCTGTGTCAGGGGGGTTGGAACTAGATGATCTTTAAGGTCCCTTCCAACCCTGACAATTCTATGATTCTGTAATACGTACCCTGGTTGTTTCCTCCTTGACCTGTTGATACTATGGTGATGTTTTTTCTCTGTCACACAGTATCTCCCATTGAGGTCCCAGACAAGACTAAGCATTGAATAGGCATCATTAAATACATGGCAGGAGCAATTCATGTTGCAAAGGCTTTGGAGTCTGAATAGCTCAAGAAAGGTGTTTACAGGCAGAGTAATGCATATGAAGTGTAAGCAGCTCACCCAAGGCCACGCATCAAGCTGTAAGGAGGACTGGAATAGAGCCATAGGCCTGGACCCTGAGGGCAAAACACTAATTAACGTCTTCTCTCAGCACATTTATTTACTGTACCTGCATCCTTTAAACTCAGCTCTTCTGTAAAGAGGTGTGTGCACTCTGTCTTGCACAAGATGAAGCAGAAAACAAATGATCCTGCTGAGAAAACGTGCATTGTGTTATATGCCATCCCAGGAAAAATCTGCTGGGCTGCGATGTATCTTGCTAGCACATCCAAAAGCACCACTCTGAAGAGTGATGCAGGTGCTGGGTTGTCCAAAAATGCCCCAACATTGTCAGGAGATGGTGGCAGTCCTCAGGGACTGGTGTGGCATGGCAGCTCAGCACTCCAGCTGATGGCAGGGCAGGGTGCTGCTGGTTGTGGCAGGGTGCTGACAGCAGCAGGGGGATGAATTCGGAGCTGCCAAGCTTGCTCTGTGTGTATAATTCATGAGTCTCATTTGTGACAGCTTGAAGGACATCCCTGTCACTCTGGAGCCAGATCCCTGGGGCTGTCGTGTCATGAGCCAGCTCCAGGGAGCCCATACGTGGTGTTGCAGGGCTAACCTGCTAAGCTCTACACTGCTGCTGGAAGAGAAGCTGCAGATATAATGGAAGGGACAGTTTTCTCATCTGGTCCCAATCAGCTGCAAAGCTCGTGTGAATGCTAGTGGAAGGCATCTGGGGAGGTTGATGTTTCACACATTTTGCCCCTGAGAAACACTAAGGGAGTCTAGTGGTGGAATGGAGAGATTTTAAGAAGCTGTGGCAAAGTGTAGTGAGTTTGTGCTGATTTCATCCACGTTAAAGGCTCCTGGGACGGCCACAAATTCCACATGGTTCTGGGAAGAGGGAGAACATCACCACTTGTATTCCAAAAAATGTCTGTCTTTGGGAAGGCTCTGGAATAAATGTCTATTTACTAACAGCAGGGTTGTGATGGCACATGGCTGTAATGGCCTGAAGGTCAGTGGTTTGGAGTTTGCCTGGCACACCTAGGACTAGCTGTTGGTTGAACACATCTCTGGAATTTAAGAATGGCTTTAGAAGGGCTTGGGAGGGTGGAGTGAATGCAGAGGGTCCCATAGTGTAGGATACCTCTGTGACCCTAAGGACATGAAGGACCTGGGTGGCCTTGCTGGCACCATTGGGAGCTCTTGAGCACGTGGAGGTCTTGATGTGTTGCTGCAGAGCTGGTCAGGGTGGCTATTGAGTACGTTATATCAGAGCCCAGCAGGGAAGAAGCCTGAAAATCCAGGTTGCTGCTGCTCTCTCTTAAGGTATTTTGGTGAAAAAGCTTCTTGCTGCATTGCTGAAAATAAATAGCTGACCAGCGAAGTTCCTGGGTAGTGATAACACTTCACCATTAGCCTCAAGCTTCTCCTGTGGCATTAGGGAAGCTAATGGGATTGCAGAACCATCTTCCTCGTTTCTCATAGCAGTAAGAGAAGAGAGAGGATCTGCCCCAAATCGTTGAGGTTCAGGATTGCAGGCATCCAAGTCACCTTTGAAAATTGGATTTTGGTGCTGAAGACCTCTAAGCACTGTTAAACAATTTGCTTCAGTGAAACAGTTGAGGGTTTAGGATGCAATTACTATTCGTTGTGAAGCAAAACTTTGTGAACTATTGTAAACTGTCATTCCCTGTAAATGACAACAATATTTATAGAAAATGAACTCCTCTGTAGATAACTACTCCTGCCCCTAAACTTTAAGCCGTATCCCTTGATTATCTTACAGAGATCAGTGTATTTTCATCCAGCATCAGTCTTTTCTGAGTGATGCTGAATAATCAGCCTCTGGAACAAGAGAGGGGTGAATAAGTAAGGCAGTGAGGTTGAAAACACAGCTTGACAAGAACAGAGAGAGATAAACTCTCCCAGCAGTCGAGCTGGGATGCTGATGGACAAGAGGTACAGAGCATCCTCATCACTCATGAGATTCAGCTCTGTGGGTCTGTCTTGAAAAGGTTGCTGATGATCAGCACCCTGCAGGATTTGTCCCTTTATGCAGTAATAAAGATCAGATAAATACTGACATATTTATCTCCTTCTGAGATTTCGTCAGAAAATGGATGAGCTCTGAATTATTCACCATATGTTTCACATTTGGGCATCAGGCTTTACACTCTCTCCCTTGCCGCTGGGGACTGGAGTGGTGGAGCAAGGGTGTATCTCCAACCTGGCTGCCATAATCTTCCTCCTTTGCTCAGCAACTTCAAAACACTAATATTTAATGCAGTGTCTTGTCTTCCTTCTGCTGCTGCTCCCCCTGGACTTTTCCACCTACTTGTGCAGTCAGCTTGTTGTGCTCTCCCTCACATATGGCTCACAGAACTTCCTGTATATTAAAAATCAAAATGAGGAAATATTTAATGTTCAAAAAAACATAACAGTGAAATTAGAAACATTAAAATATGAAGGCTACTGAAAGGGAAGGGAATTCTACCCAGGAACTAACAAAGAAATCTCTCTGTAACACATCCTATTGCATTAGTGAGCAGTATCTGGGTAGAGCTCTTTGAAGAGCTGTGAATTTAATCACGGTAACTTCGAACATCTGGCTTTGGGAAAGGGAGTGAAAGAGCCTGGCTCTGTTGTGTTGGTAAATGCCTTGCAGGTACAGGAGGCAATTAGCAGCCGTGTCCCCAAAGCCTTCTCCTCCCCAGGCTGAGCCCGCCCTGTTCCCACAGCCTCTCCTCCACCATTCTGGGGACTTCTGCTGAACTCACTTTTCCCTGGGACGGTCCTTCTCTTATCTTTGGGGACCCAGCACCAGATGATCTTACAGATGTGACCTAACAAGCGCCAAGTGAAGAGGAATAGTCCCCTTGTCTACTGGCTGTTGCTCCAGCCTGCTGTGCTGCAAGCCTGGGTTGCTGTTGGGATGCTCTGCTGGATGGTGTTCAGCCTGCTGTCCCCCAGGGTGCTGCCCAGGTTCTTCTCAGCTGTGCTACCCTCAGCCTGTCTTCATGCAAAGGCTTAGGCTGCTCCGGGTGCAGGACTTGGCATTTGTCCACACTGAATTTCCTGAAGCTCCTTCTGGCCCATTCCTCCCATCTAGGTCCCTCTGAATGGCGACTTGCTGCTCCTGGAATGGTTACTGGAGAAATCACCTTGGTGTTAACCAAGCAAGAAATTTGGGGATGGGCAGCCAGAGATGTGTGCTGTTGCCTTTTTAGGATCTTCAAATACTCTGAGGCCACACCAGGCAGTGAGGACATCCATGCTGCAAGCATCACACGAGGATTGTTTTCTAGCTTCTGTCATGACGATGAGCCAAGCTCCATTCTCCACAGGGACCTCTGGGCCCATGACCCGCTCAGTCAGATCTTATATCTGGCCATCATTACTGGAGAGTTTTGTCAGAGAGGCCAAAGGAAAGCTATTTAGAGGTCATTTCAGTTTCTAGTGAACAATGCCCCAAACCAAAAAGCTCCAAAGAATATTAGATCTGAGATCTGCTCAGTCCTATTCTTATCATTACTGTGTTTCGAAGGCTCTTCAGTTGAGCAAGTCCATCTTACATGCTTCCAACATATGGCCTTAGTAAATGAGTGCCCTATTTATATCCCTGGAGTTTTGTCAAGCATCTGTTTCAAGCACAGTGTGGCAAGCATGAAATTTTTGGTCACACAAAGGCAGTGTGCTGTATGTGTTTGTTAAGAAGGCAGATGTGATTTTTAGGTCAAATGTCTGGAGCTTTATTTAGCCATGTTGGCAGTTGCCCATAAATTGAACGATGTTTTCTGTTAGTCCTGGAACTGGAGTCTGGTTTGTCTGTACGTGGTTCTGTGATGACAAGGGGAAGGGTGGGCTGTGTTTTCCAAAGGTGTAGTGAATTTATTGTTGGTATGTGCCCCAAAATCCAGCCTGCCCAAGGTGAGGGCTTCAGGGAAGCTGAATTATTTTGAAAATGTTGCCTTTTTATTCTTGAGGTCCTGATCATACCTAGCTTTTAAGTAGCAGAGAGGAGTTATTGCTGCTGTGCTAACGCACGTGTAAAGGGAAATGGCATCAAAGGGAAGCAGCCGAGGTGTGTGCTCAGGACAGCATGACTCTCCTGCATTAATCTCATGAGTGCTGCTGAGGTTCCTCCTGCAGATTGCTGGTTCATCTGAAACGTGCTTTCTTTTCAGTTCAGTCATGCATGAAGCAGCACCGAGCCCTCGTGCTGCTTGGAAATGTCAGAAGTCAAAATTCTGATTTGCTGAAATGTTGCGTTTTGTGGAGAATGAAGGCAAGGCCCTTTGCAGGGAACCAACACTGGAGAATCTGCTGCTTTTGTCTTTTTATGACCTCCTATAATGTTCAGGGTATTGATTATTGGGGCATCAAGGGTACTCCACAAAACCTTACATTTAAAAATAGATAAAGAAATTACTTGCCTAAATCATGAAGTTTTATAAGAATAATAATATTTGATGCAATTGAAACCCCATGCAGCTTAGCGTCCAGCCTCTGCCAGCAGGTGATGGGGTGTCCTGGTGTCACTTGTGAAAAGCAAGAGTAAGGCAAGCCCAGGGGGACTCTTTTTCTCCCTGCCTTGTGCTACGAGTGACATTGGACTTAGGATTGATTTGTGCCTGGACTTGGGTGTTGGAAATGTGCTGCTGGATCCACCCTTCAGAAATCCTGAACACTCAGCTTTTCCCTGTGCTCTGTGGCATCCAGCATCACTTATATTCCAAATATCCTTTTGTTTTTTAATTCCTTGTGGTATGTTCTGCCTTCTCGCATGTTCTCTGTAAGAAGTATCAGGTAAACTGTTCCCTACTGAACCTTTTAATCTTCCAGTTCACTTTGCAGCATTGGACTTGACCTGCTGTTCTTTCCATCTTTTCCTTGTTGCTTGCAAGTACAGAACTGAGAGGGTGGAATTTGCTGGCAGTTCTCATGTTCCATTAAAAATTCCAAGTAATTTTAAATCCCTTTCCTGGGCATGGGAGGTGTAGTGCAGATGTTGAACAGTGAAGTGAAGGGAGTGAACTCATGTTCTGCAGGATGTTATTTTCTGAAAGCACGATTGCCATTCTTGCTGCCTGGAGCCTTTAGGTGTATCCTGTACAAATTCTACTAATAAAAGTGTTATAAATTATATTCCCTTTGTTATCCTCTTTGGTTGATGGAAAGAATTCTTATATAACACTAGTTTTACTTCTGTATTAAAGCGTGCACTATGTTTGTATAAAGGAAGATATGGAATGCCTGCAGTCGTTTGGCAGACTAGGATTTGCATGCAGGTCAATCCGTGTCTGTGTATAATATAAAGATCCTTTACACAGAAAGATGTTTTAAGCAGAGACCAAAACTTTTCTGGAGACTTTGGTTCATGATCTGGTTTACCTGAAGCTACTCACTGCAGTGCTGAGGTCGGCTTGATGTGCGTCTTGGTGTGGGTTAGCTGGGTCTTTGCCTGTGCTGGGGCATCACCCGGAGCAGCCTGGGTGACAACCACGTCCCCAAAGCTGCCAACGTGCTGGGCTGGGTGGGCACAAGTGGGTCAGGATTTGTGTAAAACTGAGGACCAGTCTCTGGATTGTTCATGTGAGGATTGCTTGCAGTCCCTGTCCTCAGAGCTCCACGTGTTGCTGCCAGAGGGATTGGATTTTGAGGGAGTTTCATCTAAAGTCAAAATTCTAATGTTTGAAAAAATAACAGGAGGCTGTGGGTGACCTTCTTTGGTTGAAAAGTTAAAGAAGTTGGGTTTTTTGTTTGAACTAAATATATTTTTTTAATTAAAATAATTTTGTGAAAATGATTGCCACTCTCTGTCTATAAAGTCTACTTGGAACTTGCTTTTTGCTGTTAACTTCACAGAGAAGGTGTTTGATTCTAGATGATGGGAGATGGAGACAGAATGCACTAACCCAGCAATAGGCAAGTGGTTGAGGCCACAGTGGTTATGTTGCAGTGGGTAAAATAAAACCAAAATACCCTGATGAACAGCTAATTGAGGGTTTTGTAGTGTAGCTCTGGATCCTGCCTTCTCATAAAGCCACCAGGGATCATAGTATAACCAGAATTTGGGTCTCAGTGTGGTTAGTCTCCTGTGAAGAGGAGTTTGTATTGGCTTTTTCTCATATGGCATCATCTTCTTTAGCCTTTTGCCATCTCTCATAGCAGCATCTTATGGATTGTTTAGGATAGTTTATATTGTCAAAGTGGGTGGCTGATAAAACTATAGACAATTGTAAAGCAGCTGGTCTTCAATTAGTGTGTTCCTTATATAGCTGATTGGCCACACTCTGATCTCAGCTCTCCCTGGGCTCAGTCTAGAGCCCTTCAGTCGGTTGTGCTGGACATTTGATGGGATTGTGTAACTGAGAACATGAATTAGCATCATATGTTCCTGCTTTAATTAAAACCTGCAGTTGCTGGAAGAGGTGGGGCAGACACAAAGGACTTAGCTTTTGTACCAAACTACTTTGTCAAAATCCTGAAGATGATGACTAAACCCCTTTCCCTTACTGAGCCGATTGCAAAACTCTTTCTCCTCTTCAGCCAAAAGTTTCCATTTATGAATGGGGGAAGGGGTAAGATTTAGGTCTGGTGTTAATTATTCTTGCAGGAGCTCTGCTATGGGATGTGTTTTGCAGAAGGAAAAGCTTGACTTGCCTGTTTTCATTTCATATATCCACTGTTTCAGTGGGCAGAGAAAGTCACTTTGTACCTTCCCCACTTGGAACCTGTGAGCTTCCAAACCAGGACTGAGACTAGATCTCAAGCCTCCTCCAAGTCTGGATGCATTTCATTTGGCTGAGACGTCTGTGAAGAAATAAAGGAGTGCTGTGGCTTGGAAAAACTTGTGCTCAAATGTACTGCTGAGAGGTCAGGCACAGTCACGTTCAGACTGAACCCGTTGTGGTCCACAGGGTGTAAATCAGCTGGTGTCAGCAAATGTACCTTAATAGTGTCTTCCTGTAACCAAGAGTAGGTGCAGAGTGTAAGATGCTCTGCCTCGTGTGGTGCCTGCTACAGCTTCTACAGCCTATCTGCCCACACTGAAAAATAGTCAGGAAAATAATAAAAACAAACAAGACCTTAAGATCTCCTCTGCAAGAATAGTGGTGATGCTGAATTCGTGCAGTTCTGACTCCAGAGCTACCCAAATGCTTTCCTATTAAGGAATTGCTCTTGCAGGTTTTTCTGAAGCAGCAGGGTGAGGATTTGCTGCTCTTGAGTTTGAATTTGGTGGATTTGGGGGGGAGGGGGGCTGGACAGTGGTGGGGCACTGCCTCTCCTCCTGCATCATGGGACCCATGATGGGAGATGATCTTTCTTGAGAAGCACTGTGTGTTATTTTTCTAATCAAAATGGTCTAAATGAAATGCAAAGGATAGGCTGAAACAGGCAGGTGCTAAGCATGAAAAGAGCTTCATTATAACATGCAGGGCACAGAGAATGGGATGGGGGGAAAAGAAGCACAAAAGGCCATTAGCCAGGGCACCAACGTCTTTCTGTTCTGTTTAGTTTCATCTTCCTTTAAAATTCCTGCTGTTTATCCACTTTGCCCACACGGGAGCCAGAAGCCTTCCTGCTCTTTTCTGTCAAATTAAATTAATGGGGAGAAAAAACAACCACACAGATGCTCTAAATCCCAGGCTAATACTGCAGAGTTTTGGCTCTCGCATCTGATTCTCAGTGTGGTTCAAAAGCAACTCTGGAGGCACTTGGGGCACTCAGAAAGGCAAAAGAGCAACCATTTTTGTGTTCAAATTAAGAGCTGAATTTTTCATCTAGTTCTGGAAGATGAGATGTGGAATCAAATCGTGGGTTTGTCTGTGATCTCTTTCTGCCCATGTATGTGCACATATGATGGGGCTCATTTGCTGTAGGCAATGCACTGGAGTTTTCCATCAACCACATGGGCCAGATGAACTTTTTTCTAAAATAATTGTATAAGAAAAAAAATTTGGGGAGCTTCTCTGAGTGTGAGAGAAGCATCACCCCCATGTTGGTACTGTGTTCAGCTCTGGGACCCCCAAGACAAAAAGGATGTTACTCTGCCCTGTAACTCTTTCTGGCCAGAACAGAACCTGGAGAATAGCTCCAGATCCAAAGTCCCCAATCACAAATGCCCTGGCCTGTGCTACTGCAGCTGCTCAAGGACAGAACCAACGTGTCCTGTGAATGCAGGTACAATTTTTGTGCAGGGGAATAATTAAGGCAAAGCTTGTGACAATTGCAGCATGGCTCCAGGCATCTACTTTTTTTTTTTTTGCATTTTCAAGTACAGAGAAGAGACAAGGGGAGAGTGAGATGGGCTTTTGACTTTATATCTAAGATCCGAGATCATCCTTCAGCTTTGATTTGGCTCTTTATAGGCAGCTCAGACTTTCTCCTACCATCTTGCACCTCTCCAACAGCATGTGCTCTGCTCTTGTAGCTCCTCTTTTAGCACTTTTTTCCCTTCTCTTTCTTGTTATCTGGATGAGTGGGTTACAAACGACCATCTTGCATGCTCCAGATTTATAGCTGGAATCTTGTGGTGCTGCTGGGAGTTCTGCATAAGTAAGTGATGCAAATCTATGTGCATGGATTTGCCTTTTCTCTCAAAAACTGTTAGAGGTGGGAGGGAGTTTTGCAAACCTTCAGGTGGATGGAAGCAGTTTTATCAGTATTAATTATAATGAGCTGCTTTGGCCTCAACAATATGTAACATCAGGGGTCTGAAGCTGTTGGAGCTATTCATGGTCAATGCCAAGCATGTGCTTAGGGTTTTGCTGAATTGAAGCCTTTACGAAGATGCTGTAGAAAATACATATTCTGGACTTCTTTCACTTAGTCATCTTTTAATTGAAAACATATTATTCAAGTAGGTGCTATCTGCAAGATTAAGACCAAACAATATTTCTAAATGCTGCTGGTTAGATACTTATGAAGGTGAAGTTTTGGGTTGTTCTGTTTTTCTCCAATCTGGGAGATGCTGCTGGCAGGACAGCTTGTTTCTGTGGTGTCTTTTGCCCCACTGCCCCTGTTGATGCTGCACGTCTAAAAATTTTTATGCTTGACAGTGTTCTGTATGGCAGCATCCTTTTACTTCTTGGAAATTGCTGGGTGGGTATCTCTAAAATGTATTACAAGCCATCTATATGGTTTTTGGTGGTTTTCTTAATTCAGAGTAAATTCTTCGGCGAGAACATGCCATCCCCAGTTTAGCCTCTCAGTTGTTAAAATGTCAGATTCTCACCTCTCAATTAAACCAGGGATGGTGAAGTGGGACCTAAGCAGAGAGGTTCTTCAGAGTAGCATTAACACTGAAGTGTTTGGATGCTTTTCACATGTGGGTTATGAACCTTTTTGTTACAGCACTTGTCACGTGTAGGTTATGTACAGGTTTGCTCCACGGCTCCAGAAGAGTTTAGATTTGCTGTTCAGCCCCCATTTCTGAGTGACTCCTTAACATTGCAGCCTGCTGTTAAAAAGCAGCCTCCTCCTGCACCTGGCTCTGGCAGCCAAGAGGTTAGAGCTTTCCTTGCCCCCTTTGCTATTCTGTGGTTTGCCCTTAAACAGACTGGACATGTTGATAAAAATCAACACATTTTTCCTGATTAAAGGCAAAAATAGAGCGAAAGTGCTTTTGGCTCTTTTGGCACACGGCACTTTGTAGAGAGAACATAATTATTATTCCGTGTGGTAAAACTGGCAGTGATTCCTACCACATGTCTTTATTTTTTGTTTTTCCTTCCCACTGTTAATATTGCACAAGCAAGAAGCCTCTGCAAAGACACTTGAAGAATGTAATTTATTCTAAAAGTTGTTTCTCCAAGAATCAGAATGCATTTGGGAGTGAAAGGCATGGAACGTGTCCTTACAGTATGGACTCATTGCCATTCTTGGTTTGGTTCAGCAGTCTTTGGATCTGCAGGACTCTGCAGACAATCCACTGGTAAAGGTTTCCCCACTAATCCAACTTCTTTTCCAGGAGTTCAGACACTGACATCCGCTCCTTCCAGTTTTGTCCAGACCATGGATTCAATTGCAAAATCTTGGTTTTGTTTAAAGCCTGCGGCGTGTTGGAGATCTGCCAGGGCAAACTGTGGATCCTTTTCCCCAAGGAGTCTGATGCTGCTGAACTTTTTAGGCAAAATACCAATAAAAGAGCCAGCCTTTTGGCCACAAACATATTATAGCATGGGGCAGATGCTTCATTAGCAAAATGAGAATGGCAAAGCACTCGGGATTCCCTCTGTAAAAATGTCACCTTTCTCTGCAAAGTGAGAGCAGCTCCCTCTCTGCTTCCAGCTGCGTTTTTATGCATCAAGCTACAAAATCATAGTTCAGAGCTGAAAGACCCAACCTTCTCAAATACCCCTCCACACCCTGCAGCATGGTGGGTGATGGGCAATCCCTCTGCCAAGCCCGGGGTGCAGAGAACCAGCCTTCCCTTGACCTTCTCCCTTTCAGCCCTGGGAACCTTGTTGCCAGATTGGTTGTGAATTGCAAGAAAGCACCTGCAAACACAGCTAAATGAACATTCATGCTGACTTCTCCACTCTGTGTGTAGTCAGTAAACAGTGTTGTATTCCTTGGGATGACAATTTGAAGGGGAAGAAGTACCTATTTTTGGCATTTCTTTTGCTCACTTAATGCTGACTTCAAACTCCTGCTGTGTGAAGTGTACAAGTTAAATCCTGGCTCTTCACCAGGTCCAATTCTTCTTGAGCTGATGCTGCCTTTACACATGGCTAAGCCCATTCATCCCAACTTGTGCAGTTGCCTAATTATGAGGTGCCAGTGAGCACAAGCTGGCTGCTGGTGGACGCTGCCTGCTGACGTCAGCAACCTGCAAGTCAAACACCTTTTTTTCTCAACATTGAAGGTGAACTCTTGCTGCCAAGGAGCTTGCTGAGAGTCTTGCCAACAACTTCAAGAGGGCCTTGAATCCAAGTTCTCCATTTAGAAAATCAATGTATTTGATGTTGGTTTTTTTGAAACCAGACAAAAAACACAAACCCAACCAAAAATTAAAAAAAAGCACAACAAACTGACTCTAAGCATGCCCCATTCAGAAGTCAGTCAGAGACTAGACAGTTGTGCTCAGGCTTTGAGCTTTGTACCAACTTGAAGTCAGTACATCATCTACAACACTTTAATTGCTTTCAATGTGATCAGCATTGCTTCACCTTTTCAAAGAGCTCTTGTATCAGAAGTGGTGCTCCCCAACCTGTGTGCAACCATGGGAGGAAACACACAGAGCCTTAACATTTTCATAGATCTTTTGGCGTGACAAAGGTACCTAGGAAGGGAAGTGATTTCTGCGTTTGAAGCTGTTGGCCCTCAATTGCCTGACCCTTAAACAGGCAGCTTGGTTAAATCCCTTTGCAAATATTGGGACATCTGCTTTGTGGCTGGGTAGATCTGCTCTAATCCAGCTGGAGGTGAATCCAAAGTGGCCCCTCCACCTCTGAGCTTCCTTACCTGGCAATCATCTTTACCAAGTTTGCACTTACATTTCAATACAGCTCTTCCCATATTCATTTTTCTTTCCTGTCTGCTTTGCTCAGTGTTTAAAATAAAATAAACCTCAAACCCAGAGAAATGAGAATGACATTTACTATTAAACACTGGAGGCACAAAATATATCTGTTATATTTCTCGAGAATTGTGCTTCTGTGCTATAGATGCGTGAAGGGTAAGATAAACCTGAGAGCTGCCCTCCCTACGAAGAGGCTCGTATCAAGTAGTTGTCAAAATAAATGCATTACTCAGCTTCTCTGAGGTGCTTACAGGGCTATTTCAGTGCACTCTCATTTACCCACAAAGTGAAACTGCTCCATCTGTCAATAACCATTACTCACGTCCCTATTCTTAGTACCAGCCTATTGTGAACATAAAAACGTTTGCCTAAATTCTGTCTGCAGAAATATTTGAGAAATTCCCTGTAACTCCAGTCTCCTGAATCTTTAACTTCAGCATCCATTACAGTGATGTACCAGAAAACAACACGAGTCTGTGCAGAACTAACCCATAATGAGGAGCTCAGCCATCACCCAACGCAGATTCCTGATAATGCAGTGCCTTGAATGGAGTGTTTAGGAGGAATTTAGGTTCAGCAGGGACTGCTGAGTGTGACTGGTTGGTGAGTTGTGGTTACACTGTAGTTTGGAAGTGACTGAACAAAACAACCCCTCGTGGAAGGGGTGCTGTGTGCCTGTGTTCACAAGCACAGCAAGGCGTAACGATGGCATTAATCTTTCACTGCTCTTTTATTCATGTTGTTAAGGGGCCAGCTGAGCTGGCAGGGACTCGTGCTCTGTTCCTACCAGTCAAGGGAATTACTTTTTAACTCTGCTTTGTGTCAGCCTGCAGTTTCATTTGTACGTTCGTCCCCAGGTGCGTGGTTTTGGCTTGCAGCATCTTTGTTACAGGCAGGGATTCACCAAGAGAGGTTTTTCTCTTGATTTCTGGGGTTTGGCTTGGGTGTTCAGAGACTAAAAATGACATTTCAGCCATAAAGAGAGCAGGTTTGTTCTAGAGTGATGCTCACATTCATGGCCCACAGAGCCCATCCTCATGTTTTCACCACCTTTTAAAAAATCAATTTAACTGTAATATTGCAGATTCTGTCTTTTTTGAATTTGATAGTTGCTTGAAGCAAGTTTAGAAGCTGGAGGAGTGTTTTGGTGTAAGCGTTGGAGAAATACTTCGGGGGTTTGTGCAGTTAATTGTGATTGTCTTCATTGCAATGTTGTGTATCTTCATCCAAGAAGGCTGAAAAGGAGCCATGCAGTTGGGATGGGACCCAACCACCATGTGGTAGCTGCCTTCCAAACCCCCTGCTTGGACTGGTCTATATAGATGTGTATAAGTGGAGATGTGTGCTCTGTGCAGTAGGTGGGATGGTGGCCCAGTCTTCTCCAGATGGGGTTTCTGGAAGAGAACAGCTGTGGCTCATGTTTCTGCACTGAGCTCCTTCCTCTCTATGTAAAGAGAAGCTCAGAGCTGGGGAGTGCTCCTAAGATGAGTGAGCCTGGCAAGTTAAATGGGGACACTGATTTTCCTGCTCTAGGACACAAGATGCTGCCCAAGTCCTGTTTTGGGTACCGAGGGGTCTTTGGCAGCTCAGATGAGAGTGAAGGATCCAAGGGGGTTGTATCCTGATCCTTCAGCTCCAGCTTGGTGCTTTAACTGAGGCTCTGCTTGTTGCTGTGTTGGGCTGACAGTTGTGTCTGAGGCAGAGAGAAGTGTGTTTACCTGTGAAATTTGTTTGCTGTGATTTTTCTGCTAGGTGGAGAGGAGGAATATGAGTGAAAGTCAGCTGCTGTGCTGCCCTTGAGGTAAAATATATTCATGTTAAAAAAAGGGAAGCAAATAACATGTTCCTGTTAAGTGTCTGTTAGTTATACATATTACATCTAAAAGTAATTATCATTTAATTAGCAGTCTAGCAACAGTGGAGATGAAGTTACAGTTACAGTGCATTTATTACTGATAGCAAGTGAAGGGTCGTGTTCCTGATGAAGCAGTTCCTGCAGAAGCCATTTAGACCAGCCCTTGACTGGTGTGACCAGCGCTGTGGTGCCAAACCCACCAGGGCTGGGGGCTGCAGGGAGTGGGACAGAGACCTGGTGGTGGTACCAAAATGTGTCCATTGAGGTTTTCCGTAATTGGCATCCACTTTGTCCATAAGGAATTAGATGCTCCTGTTTGGAAAGCAGTGGGATTAGGATTAGGTACCAGTTTAGATGAACACGTGCAGTCTTTGGCACCCTAGATACTTCTAAGGATAAACATTTGGTCTTTTTTCTTCCTTTTCCTGCAGGAGACATTGTGTTATAAGTCAGGGGTTGGGGGTGCCAAAAGATTGTGTGTTAGAGGAAATAAAGTGCAAGAAATCTTTTACCTTCATAGAGGTGAAATCCCAGCATTCACCTGCTCTCGTGTCACTGGGATTTTTGAAGTGGTGCAAATGCAAATCCTTAAATCTAGGGCTATATAAAAATATTGCTTTCTTGAGGAACTGGGAAATAGTTTAAGGGCGATGTGTGTCTGTGTGTGTTAAATCTAAGTATCCAGGAGGACTGGTGAAGGCATCTCCTGTTCTGCTCACAGCTGCCCAGTGAGGTGGATTTCAGTCAATGCCAATTAGCAGAAATGAGGTTTTAAACTACTTCTGGCAAAACTTTGAAGCCAGTCCCTGATGCTGCCCTGGGGAGCTGTGCATCTCTACCATGGAATAAACAGTTCGGATTTGCATAGGTAAACACTACCTTTCAATGAAAAGTTCATGTGGGATTGAAAACCCCTGAATAAGCTGTTCAGGAGGGTGCTTTCCACTTGCATTGAAGGGATGACTGGTAGTCAATAGTAGGAAGAGACCGTGACCTCCTGTTGATTAATCTTTAAAGGTACGTGCTCTCCTTACCCACCCCGTGTTGAGCACCAGCAGCTTTCCTGGGCTCCCGTGGTGATCCCCAGCGTGGGGAGCAGGCTCTGGTGTGCTCTCACCTCCCGGCTCAGATTGAAATTGCAAACTGCTTTGTTTTGCTAGAATTTTATCTCATGGTGGTTAACGTGTTTTAACTAATGAGATAGAAGAAAACATCTACTTCCCTCGTGGAGCCAAGGCTTTGTGGCTTCGCTTCAGGGTTTGATGACAAGATGTAGTTTGGCTGGATAATTTCTGTGCAAGTAAAATGTAACAGCAATTTCCATAATCTGCTTTGAGTGTAAGACCTTTAGGGGACCAGTTGTACAGGAAAAGTAAACCCAGGTTAGCTAAGTGCAGTGCCTTTCTGACTCTTCATCCATGCTAATCTGTTCTCCCCTTTGTGTTCTGTCTTGATGTGCAATAGCAAGTCTTTTTCTTGCTGTCTTTTCTACATTTTTCAGTGGCTTCCAATATGAGCCAGTGTATATATGAAAATCGTGCTGTTTTATCTCAGCCTCTAAATCTGAGACTTTTTGTTGTCTTTCTTGTAGCACTGTCCCTAAGAAATCACTATGAGCAATCACCATTATTTCCCCCTATTCTGCCTTTGTGAATAAATGGGGCAACATCAAGGGGCAGCCCCCCCAACACACTGATGTTTGCAAACGTGGCTTGAGGGAAGGACCCTCTTTCCCTTGCGCTCTAGGGAGGCATCTGGGCTCATTGCTTGCGGGCCAAAGGGTTCACACAGAGTGTGAAAGTCTGGGTTTCCTCCTGAGTGCCTGTCTCTGCACTGCCTCCAGGAATAGCTCTGCAACTGCCATCAAATTAGCTAAAATGAAGAGCCATCTTTTAAGTATATCCCAAGGGAGAATCCTGTAATTGCAACTATTTCCTCAAAACCGTTCCCGAACAGAGACTGAGTCTCTGTTTGAAGGGTAATTATCAAATTAACTTTCTCCAAGGTGACTTCTTCAGGGCTTGTGCTCTAAGAGCCAGCGCTGCACCCCTCAGACGCTGCGATGCAGCCATTGCTCCCCCATGGACCCAGAGCACAGGACTTGGGCATTTCAGCAAATTCTCCTGACCCTGAGCAAGGCTCTCTCCAGTCTTATGCCAGTCGGTCTGGAAGGGTTTCTTGAGGTTGGTGTCTTTTGCTGAGGTCCCAACTAAGTGGCTGTGGGAGATTGTTGGGCAGCTGGCATGTGACCTGAGTGTCTTCTGCTTCCAAGCACCTATGGAAATGGGGGAAGCTCTGAGTTACGTAATGGAGATCTTTGGGGCTGGAGGGATGATTACTACCTGCACATGAGCATTTTGACACATCTGTATGAAAACTGCTAAAAGTGCTGAAGACACGTGTGTATGGAGGTAGATGCTCAGGCAGCCCGTGTCTTTTAGTGCTGGGGCCATCCTTGGGTTTTCTAGAATATACAAGGAAGGAAAATGCTTTTAGGCAATGACCTCAGCAGCAGTTTTTATCCTGGAGGGGAAATTTTACAGCTGAGATGCATTCCTGAAGCTTGGATGTGTAAATAGGAATCTGCTTTGAACTCGTGGACTGTATCTTAGCACATCGTGGGCACCATAAGGGTGTGTACATGACTTTTCATTGCTCTCAGTGGCTTAAAGCAAGGCTAGAAACAGCAAATTATCAGTGAAGAACTGCACACACAAGGTTATGAACTATTCCCCCTTTTCTCACCATAAAATGACTTAAATTGGGGTGGTCTGGCTTCCATAACAATATCAGTAGTTAATTCAGCAGCTCCAATGTGGAAGTCGCTAAACTGATTTATAAAGGCTTTCTCTCAAGAGCATCTAGGTATTATACTCATCTGCCAGATGAGGAAACAGAGGTACAAAGAAGTTAGATGCTTTGCCTGAGGTCCCAGAGCAAGCTGCTCCTTGCCATGGCAGTCGGAGCTGGCGTACAGCAGCGACAAAGTCAAATCTATCTCGAGCAAGGTCACAGACGTGGGTAGACATAATAGGTATTTTAAGAAATAAATAGTTTTCCCAGCTTCTTTGCCATTAAAAGTTTAAGTCGTATTAATCTCCAGTAAATTCAGAGAAGGCATTCAATCTAGCATCTCTTTTTATGTGGTATCTCTTTCTTTTTAATTTGTTTCACAGATTCTGTAGTACTTAGCAACAGCGGGAAAATAAACCCATTTGAAACAGACAATTAACCAAGGTCACTGGGGCAGGGAAGCTAGAATTATTCAAGAAACAACTATTGCAGATGCCATCCTGGGGATAATATTAAGCAAGGTACACTGCTGTGGGCTAAAATGCCGTTCCTTCACAGAAATGTTATTACATTCTAGTGAAAGACATCCAATTTTTATCTGCCCAAGCCATTACACAGGCAGTGAAGGGAAGCTGAGAGCATGGCTCCTGCCTGACTCCACATCTGCATGTAGGTGCCCTGCCGCAGGGGGCAGAAGCAATATGTATTTCTCCTTTGGAGATGGGATTCGTGTGTGACATTAGTTTTGGGGCTTTTGCAAACAGTCTCTTGTCCTCACATGCTGCTGTTGGTCACCTCCCGTGGCTGCCCCAGTGCTCAAACACTTTCCCATTACCACAGAGTTCTTTAAATTAATGATCTGAAGTTCACTTCTAAAGCAAATCCCACCCCATCACATGCATCTAGGAATTGTCTGCCCTCTGTGTTTGTTTTTGGGAGAAGCTGGAATGAGGCAAAGGGTTGAGATGGGCTCCATGCATTTGGCATTGCAGTTGAGCTCATGGGGAAGAGGGCTGTGAGGGCCAGTGCCAGGCAAGAGGGTGCTGCCTCATCCTCATCCAGGTGCCTCCTGGATGTGGCTGTGTCCTCTTTGAGGAATGGGAGCAGAGCATGGTGGTGGGATAGAGCTGGTGAAGATGGCAGGTAGGCTGGGCAGGGCCAGGTTTGTCTTCAGGCTTCTGGTTCACTCTGCTTGGCCCTGCTGTTGCCCTGTACAGGCAGGTTTCTTGCCTTGGCATAATCTCATTTCAGAGAAGAGCAGGGTCGCTTCCAGCTCCAAGTTCTACCTGAACCTCTTTGACAAGAGCCGGGTCAGACTCCACAGGGCAGCTCCCAAGGATGCAAATGGTCACTAAACCAAGTGCAACTAAAAAATGGGCTTGTTGTTCTGCAATTAGTTTTTAATTCATTGGTTCCTCTGCTCTTCTGTGTCTCTGTCCTCTGAAACCTGAGGGAGCAGAGGTTTCCACTGTGGTTTTGCAGTAGGACTCACTGAAGGTCCCATGTGAACAGCACATTGCCCAGGGATGACAGCAGCTCTGTGGTGGCCTTTGGAGCACTCAGTAGAGATGCTGCCCCTCTGCCACCCCAGAGCCATCCTGGGCTCAGTGAATGTTTCTCAGTGGGCTGAACCTGCCAGAAAGGCAGCTGGAGCAGGAGGGCTCCAGCCTGGAGTCCCCTCAACAGCAGAGCAGTCCCTGAGCCCCCAGAACACAGCTTGTTCCTGGTGGAGCAATGGGTTTTGCATGGTCTGTGCCCTATGGAGGTCTGCTGCTTGTGGGCAGGGTCCCATTAACCCTATCGCATGACTAGAGGGGTCAATCCTTAATGCCACACACTTGTATTTAATTTCCATGCAGATATTCTCTTGCTATGAACCTGTGTTGCTCATCCCTGTCTTTATTTATTCTGCTGTCTGTTCACCGTGCCACACATGCAGAAGCACAGAGGTGACGGGTGTTTCTGTTTGCAGATCAGGTCCTTAATTTTGTCTGTGGCCAAAAGAAAATGAAGTGTCTTATCATAGAGTGTCATGTGAAAATAAAGATGCTGTTCTGCCTTGCCCTGGTATCATCAGGGAAATAATTGATAGGCCACTGTTTAAAGCCACAGGCTTAATTGACAGAACTTGGTCATTTACCTGGAAATGTTCTATGTATTATCAGTTGGTTAAATTTAAGCTCAGAGTCTTCCAGTATTTACTGCTGAGATGCTGGCTCCCACCAGTGACCCCCAGCTGAAATGTGGAGGTGTGGACAGGCAGCACAAGTGGGAAATGTTTGGACAAGCCTGATGTCTCAAAATGGAAAATAAGATGTTTGACTTTGTTGTGTTAAATTAAGAGTGGTAAGATTGGGAGAGGGACAAATAACCCCTTTGTGGGCAGGTAAAGGACCATCCCAGCTGTGCTGAATGTGGGGCCGTGTCTCCTAAAGCACTGAGTTTGTGTTGTTGAGGGTGAGCAACTCCATGATTGAAGTTTATTAAAAACAACAGCAGTTTAATGGAAACTGGACACCCCAGCAGTTCTTAAAGTAGATTCTCAGCCTTCCTGCGTTCAGCGCTATGACCGCTAATTATTTTTTTAATATCCTTTTTCTACATATTTTATAACTTACGCTTTAATATAAAATTGGAAGAAAAATCCAATTGTGTAAGAAAATTAATTTCCTTGAATTGAAGAAGCAATCTACTTGAGACTTTTTAATCATTAGATGATAACTGTGCACTAAAGAAAGGAAGACCATTAAAGTAACTTAATAGACTAGGATAAACGTTTTTTCCCCTGTATCTTCTTCATCTTTATTTAGAGATTCGTGCTGAGGATATTTCATAAAAGCTGCTACTCTTGACCTTCCATCTCTTACTGTATAGAGGAGCCAACCAAAGTAATGGCAGGGAACTAGCACTGTGGATTTCTGGATACAAAACCAATAATTCCACTGAACGTCTCATCCTTTCCTGCCAAATTCTGCCTTTCCTTTCTCATTAGAGAAAGAATAGCTATCAGGACAAATAAAAATGCATTTAGCTGAGCTGAGCTGTGTGATTTTTAAAAACAAACTCTGTTAATGCTTTTAATTAAGGGGCAGAGGAACAAGAGGCTTTATCAGCTCTTTGTCTGCAGGCCATTATTTCATTGTGGCTGGGCTATCTATTATTGTAAACGTCCACCTTTTTGAAGGATTTACTACAAAATCAAATGGTGTTTTTATTTAAATAGTTGAGCGCCGCTTGATTCCTCATTTATTTAATATGGAGGCATTGTTACAAAGAAGAATGTAGCACTTAATTTGTATTGCTTGAGGGACCTCAGCTCTGCTTGGAGCCCTGCTTTGCATGCTTCACGGTATCGGGTGGGGAAAATGGAGTGTGCAGCAAAATGAAGAGGAGGAAAATTTGAAGGTGAAGTTACAAAATCCCAATCAGGCTGTTTCCAAGAGCATTTTGGAAAGAATCAGCGACTCTGTGGTCTATAAAGTGAAGTCGTGTTTCAAAACAATAATGAAAAAAGCTTTCTGGGGTCCAGCTCCTGTGCATGACTCTTGAGTGGCTTCCAGTTCAGAAAACCTTGTTTATCTGGTGGTGAGTTCTCTGTGAGCCACATTATTGGGTCAAAAATGCAGTTTTGGCAACTTTCACCTGGAATTTTCTCTGGCTTTTAGCGTTGTCTGAGTGCCTTTAACAGACCTAATGGGTTTTTACTGGAGAAATCCAAGGTTCCCATGCTCCACCACACCTATTCCCAGAGGAGCAGATGAACTGGGTTGTTGATGTTCTGTGTAAAACTAGAGCAACTTACCCCTTTGTTTAATTCTAGGAGGTAATCTAGGATAATGGAGCTATTAGATTTGGCGTCTGTAACGTGGTTATCATTTCAGAAAGAATTGTTTCTGGTGATGGCAGTTAACTTGCTACAAATAAAGCAATAGAATTGAAATCTTGAGTACTAGAGTGGCAGCAAACCATGAAACATTATACTGCTTATTGGAAGGAAGGCCAAGTTTGCTGTCAGGGAAGGAATCTATTGAAAAATCCCCTGATGGATTCCAATTCCAACTAATTTAATATGGCAGCAGCGTTCAGCTGTTCTACTAGTCTATTAAAAGTATTAAAATGTCTATAAATAATAATAGTTAAGTGGCTGGAACCTTTTATCCAAGGATTTCACAATGATGAATTTGGCTGGCTGTTGGTGGAGCTGAGCTGTAAGGTCCTCGGGGGTGATTGAGCCCTGCTTCTGCCTGGGCTGTGTTGGGGACCCCAAATGTTCCTCTGGCAGATATGGGCATTTTGTGTGATGTGGATGGAAGGGTTGAGTGTGGGCCTGATTCTTGCTGTCTGCAAGCTGTGTCTGGGTGTATTTGAGGGTGCTTTCCACTTCTGCAAGCCATAACTGGCTTGAATGTGCTTGACAGCATGGACAGGCCATGAAATGTGCCTTGAGTCAGGATTTGGGGGCTGCCATTAAATACATGATTGTGTTGCCCTGTTTATACCTCAAGACCAGGTTCCCTCTAGAGAAATGGGCATTTCTAAGTCGTATGAGATTTCCAGATGCACAGGCTGCCATTGTTGTTACACCCTGCATATCTACCCCAGGTAGTTGTCCCTGAGGCCCAGATGAGGAGCTGCAGAGGTGATGGCCATCCCATCCTACATGGTAGAGCTTCCCCCTGCTCAGAGCTCTGAGCCCAGGGTGGGCAGGGGGTCCCATAGCTCCTCATAAGAGCAGACTCAGGCAGTACCTTGGCAAAAGGCAAAACTTGTGTCCTGCCTTCTGATCCCTCTGAGTGGATCCTTGTGTTTTTCCTTTACAGCACAGTTTCAAATGAAAGCAAGTTAAATGGGGGAATGGCTTTTATATTTCTATTTAGTACAGAAAATATCCCAGGGGGTAAACTTTGCAAGTTCCATAACTGCAAGAGATGAGTGTATCCCTGAGCAGCAAGAGCACAATGATACTGTTTGGTTCAGCGCCGCGCTCTGTGGCAAAGTGTAATTTTGTGGAGAGGGTCACAAGTGTTTAACCACTCAAAAACTACCCCCAGACGTGATCTGAGCTTGTACAAACCAAAACAGCATCCTCATCTCAGGGCAGCTGGATCGGGTGGAGATCTGGCTTTGCAGGGTAATGAGGGAGGGACAGTGGGTGTGCACAGTGCAGCCAGGGTCATTAGTGAACACAGCCATCTATTGTGTCCCTGAAATTACATAGTTGTTATAAATTAACCCCCAACACTGAGTCTTTCCTCAATCTTCCTGCTATTCTCTTGATGTCACTATTGCCAGTACTGCTGTCATTTTTCTCTGTTGTTATTTTCCCTCATTGGACTCGGTGCTTGGCTGCTCTTGCAGAGGTGGAGCCAAGCACTGCTCTTAGCTGGAGGACACGAGGTTTGGAATGTGACAACTCGATCTCTAACCCAGAGCCCTGGCAATATCAGTGGAACTTGGCACATGACACAGCAGATGTTTCTGCAAACAATTGTCCTGAGTTTTTAAAGGATTTGCTTCTGCAAATTTGCAATTTAGCTTATCGTAGCTGGTTGGTGATGGCTCCTTTGTGATATATTATAAAGATCCCAGTCAGAAACCCTGTTTCTCAGGGTGCCATAAAAACTAGACCCTGTCTTGAAGTCTACTCTGTTACTAGATGTGCTAGAAGAAAGTCAGAGGAAGGAAATGGCATTATTGCTTTTCCTTCACTTATGGGGAATGGAAACCCTAAGAAGTTGTGTCCTTGCCTATGGACACACCAAGGTGTTTGTAACAGAGCCAAGACCTGAAAGCTTTTCAGTAATTTAATCCCAGGAGAACTCTTTCTCCAGTCCATACACAGTGAAATGAGCTTGAATTTTGGACATTGTCATTTCAGTGCTAAAATAACATCTTCAAAGACACAGAGCTCACTTATTGCTTCGAAGTCTCTGGGATAACTGGTGGCAGGAAGCATCTGAAGCCAGCAGGGGCATTGCAGAGATTAGTCTTTGTCCATTAAAAATAGGAATATGTCAATAAAGGTGCAATTCTGTTGTTTTTCTCTCCATACAGGACACCAGCGATGATTGGTTGCTCGTTTGTTGTGCACAGAAAATTCTTTGGAGAAATTGGGCTTCTGGATCCTGGGATGGATGTGTATGGAGGGGAGAACATAGAGCTCGGCATTAAGGTTTGTGACACATTTGTGAGAAAAATTGCACCTAACAGTATTTAAGGAACCAAAGCAACACTTTTTAACAAGTTGTCATAAACAGTTAATAGAATGCCTCAGGGGAACGGAGCATTGATGTATTTTATAGAATTTTAATTTAAGTTTAAAGGAGGAAATGACTTGCTTTTAGAAGTGAGTGCAGTTTTTTTTTTTCCTTGGATTCTTATCTGTTTGACATGATGCAGAAAGCTCCTGAGCTGAAGTGACAACCCAGCTTAAACAGGCCCTGGTCACATTGTCACACCATTGCTCTAAGTTATAGGTATATAAATTTCAGGAAAATTACAGTGCCATTTTCATCATGTTCAGTCTTAGGGGTGCTGATGGGACTCTTGTGGATATCTCAAGAGGACACGAGGCCTGAAAATATTTTACAGGCATTTAGCATCTGTAAATACAATATGTTCACAAACAGGCAAAACCTGCTTTTAAAAGTAAAACACTAGTAGCCATGTTTTTAGAGCTGCTTCAGTGCACCCACGCAGACGTTCGTCGTTAGAGAATCTACTGTGACAGCATCACTTGATTACTATGTACAGTATTAGATGTGGCTTAGTGATTCAAGTGTTTACATACAGTGAAGTGATTCATAAGCAATGAATTCAATGTTCAGAAGCGACTTGGGATGGCAAAGTCTATGGAGATTCTTCCAGGCTTGTTTTAGAGTACAGCACTTGTTTGTTAACAAGCTGATAGGGAGAGGCTTGAGACTTATGACTGGAAAATTGAATTGACTGTGCTGTTGTTAAAATGAAAAATCATGTTCAGTTCATAGATTTACCAGAGGATATTTGCTTTGCTGGAAAATCAGAAGAAACTCAAGAAATCTATTGTTATTGGCTACGGGGAGCAATAATCTGACTTAAACAAGGGAATAGAAATTAGAGGCTCTAAATATGCCACATAGCTCCTCTCCATATGAAGTAATTATTGCACGTCGATCATGCAGCAAGTTTCTTGAGTCTAGAGAGATGCTGCTGTAAACCAAGCTCCTCTTGTGGCTATCCTTATTTGTTTGTGTGTGGGATTTTTTTAATAATATCATTGTGGAACTCTTCTTACAATGAATAATTTGACCCATCTGCTGGGTTGTCTCAGGGACAAGTGATGAGTGTGTGTCCTCTTCTTTTTCACATGCTGAACTCTTTAGAAAGGCTATCTAATAAACATCCTCTTGGGAAAAAAAAAAATCCCTCTCTTCCCCAAGTGACTTGTGTTTCTAACCCACGTTTCCCTGCTGTTTGTACACTCACATTGTTAAAATGAAAATTTGGGGTGTTCTGGTGAAGGTTTTAAAAATGTTGGTGGTTTTGAGAGTCAAAATACTTAGGAAATCTGCCTTGTAAGACTATGGAGAAAGTAGGTTTTCAAGATTCCTGAGCTCCAAAATCCCATCTCTTTGCAAGTGTCTCATTTAGTGACCAGGAGCTCATGGCACATCAGTCCCATTTAGTAGAGGTTGGTCATTGTGGGGGGGGGTCAGGTAGCTCATACGGAGAGCGGTCCTGGAGATGGTGTGTCTGTGATTGCCAGGTATTTGAGTTCCACTTCATAGTCACGTTTCAGCTATAAATAGTTTATCCAAGGCTAGTCGTCAGGAAACAGAGTTGTTATGGATCCAAGCAGATGTCAGGTCTCAGATGGATTATCTGTTTCTAATAGTCCTGATGTACAAAGACTGCCCTTCCTCGCATGCTTCCAATCTGCCATGGCAGAGGTCTGGAGCATCCACATCACATTACCAGTAATTTAGGACTCTTTATTAATAAAATTGTTTTATAGAATCAACATGAATAGAAAATAATTAGGCTTTTTGTGGGTCTTCTGCTGTCTTGCCTGGTAAATGACTGTCTGTAGTTGGAAAAGTGATTTGGTGGTTCCTTGTGTGTTTCAGTGATTCTTGGATGAAAATAAACACCAAGTATTTCTTTTTGATCACGGTGCAAATTCCAATCATCTTTCTGGGAATCACGTGGTGTTTTTTAAACGTTACAGTCTTGTATTACCAAAAACGCTCCAAGAACAAAAATGAGATAATAAACCCATTGAGGATACGAGAAGGACGTGGAAAAAACACAGTGTTTGAGGCAAAAGCACGAGCTTAACTGCGTTATGATAAAATTAAATCCAAGTAATCCGCATAACAAAATGGAATAAATAATTGAGAAGGTTGGGCTGTCCTACCCGAGAAGGGCCAAGGCTATATACTGTGCAAGACTCTTGTTTTATTAATATACTTCAAATATTCTAAAATAAGCTGTACTGTGCCTATGTGTAGTGAAATATACAGGCCGTGTGTTTCTTTGAGCTGCTGAATTCAGTTAGCTAAGTGAGAAAGTTCCTGCATGAGCCACTTCAACGATAAACCCCTGTTAAATGTCACAGGCACGGAGGTGGCTCTGGGCTCACTGCTCTCCTGAACGTGCTGGGGAGCATCCTCAGATTGCTCTGATATTAATACTAATAAAGCCATTAGGCACCTTGCTGCCCCAGGCAAACTCCTGTTCAGCTCGCGGGGTAGCTTTGGCCCTGACAAGAAGAACATGCTGTTCTCTGTACTATTGGATTTTCTTTTATCACACTGGAGTGTCTCCAGGAGGTTGTGCTTATTCACTCCTCTTGTCCCTGATGTCCACTGCTTCACTTCCTGAGGCAGAATTGAGTCTCATTCCCCTTTTCTTGGCAGAAAGCAGAGCAGGCTTTTCTAAGCGAGGCAGTTTAGGCTAATATTTCAACAGAGAGGTTTTTGACGTGCTTTTTTTCCTCCCCCCCTCCCAAAGTGTGCCTTGCAATCAAATCATAACAGGGGCAGGTCTGTCTTCCTGTGGTGATGGCCACAAGGACCAAATGTTTGATCTGTTCCTGCCTTGATAACTGCCCCCAGCAGTCCGTTTGTGGAAATCTCACCCTTGGGCCCACTGGTGACCAGGCAGCACTGGTGAACCTGCTGGAGACATCTCGTACCTGGGCTTGGTGTTGCTGTAGGAATAGGGAGAGCAAGTGTTGCCTCAAGCTCTGTCCTGGGGAGCACGGACCACAGCCTGGCCCTTTCCCAGGCTAAGCTTCTGCTGTTGGTCCTGGAAAGAATAAGCTACTCTCTCTGAACAAGCCTTGAGCCAACTCTTTTAACCCTTTGCTGGACTGAACAAATTTCCGCTCTGATTTTATAAACCTGGTGTCCAGTTTCCATGGCTTGAAAACATTGATGCTGCTCCATGTCCCCACCAGCTCCATGTGTGAGTTTTGGCACAGAGGCTTCTCTGACCATCTCTGCTCCTTCTGTGGAATTTTTTTCTTTTCTTTTCAAGCTGTTTGTGGCCCTGGCTTTTACTGGCTGCGTGACTAAGTGGGAAGGCTGCTGCGTGTCTCGCTTTTTTCTCTGCAGGGAGGGTTTCATGGCTTTTCATCACATTTGCTAAGGATGCTCCATAAAATTGCACATGTCTGGATAAAGATGCAAAAGTCTCTTGCATGACTGTTGCCATGATTTCAGAGTCTGGGGTGGGTTACAAGGTGGTGTTCAGAGTGTTTTGTGCTTCTGTCACGCATTGCTAATTGAACTTATTTGAGTTGTCTTTCAGAGATTAATTTAATCAATAAGGATATTATTACTACTTTGATGGTATCATTTGTACAAATTGTCACTTGAAGAAAGCAATTAACTGAGAATGCTTATTAGCTGATCCATCCCACACCTTATTTGTGGAGTAAGAATCGATTATTGAATTCATTAAGAAAAGCACCATTCAGGGATCCCTTTGAGGTTTAATGACTGACTCGAGCTACTTTTTATTATGAATCTTATATTGTCTGAAGTTTGGGTTGAATCTTTTTAAACTATTTGCAGGGGCAGAGCACAGCGTGGCCTCTTAATATCCTAGATTTTCTTTTCCCTGGATTTGCCATCTAGCTCCAACAGGCCAGATTTGTGGTGCTGCCAAGCCAGCAGTTGCATGGATGGAGCAAGCAGAGTTGCATCTTGTGCATAGCTTCAAGAGCTGGGAATATGGAGCTTTGAAAATCAAACGGGTACAATGAGGGCATTGAGTGTATTGTTGTTAGAGGTGATTTCTTTAATAATCAAACTCTCATCCTGTGGCCACTTAGGCACAGAAGTAAAGTAACCTCATTGCACTGGCAGTGACATTGGTCCTCTCCCAGAGGGTACCATGCTTATGTACCCTTCAGTCTTTCAGAAACCCTTAAAATAGATTAAATAGCATTTTAATGGTACAAATCTCCTGCGTGCGTTTCATCCATGAAGGAGCCCATTTTGTTTATATGAGTACGATTATTCATGTGCTGAAATGTTGAGAGGGTCAGGCATAAAAAAAAAAAAAGGAAAGCTATCAAATGGGTATATTTAAATCCCACAAGGGAGCTTCACTCTTTCTGCATTCAGAAAATCAAATTCTCTTCCCGCATGCATTTCCCATAAAATTATGGCTATATCTTTCTGTAAAGAAGAAAACAGTGAGGGTAGTCAGAGCAAAGCAGTTCTTTCAGCATCTGTGGATTTGTTGGGTCTGAGGTGAGGGATGGGCAGCCTGTATCCAGCTCTGGGAGGCAGAAAATCCCCTCCGTGGGTACTGGGTGGGGGCAGAGGAAGAATGTCAGAGCAGGGCTGAGTTGTGAGAAAGATGTTTCTATCCTTTTTTTGTAAAAAATACACACAATCATAGAATCATTTAGTTTGGAAAAGACCTCTAGGATCATCAAGTCCCAATATCTCCCAGACCACTAGATCATGTCCCAGAGTGCCACTTCTACTTGGTTTTTTTACGCCTTCAGGGATGGTGACTCCACCACCTCCCTGGGCAGCCTGGTCCAATGCCTGACCACTCTCAGTAAAGAACTTCCTCCTAATGTCCAATCTAAACCTCCTCGGGCAAAGCTTGAGGCCATCACCTCGAGTCCTGTCATTAGTTACTTGGGAGAAGAGACCAACACCAGCCTCACCACACCCTCCTTTTAGGTAGTAGTAGAGAGCAATGAGGTCTCCTCTCAGGCTCCTCATCAGGCCTGCTTACCCAGGCTCCAGTGTGGATACCTCGTGTCTGTGTGTGACATTGTGCACATACAGTGGAGAGTGATGGATGTGAGCGTAGCAAGGAGCACATAACCACCACTGCTGTCAGGTGTTTGGCTGGGTTTCTACTTGCCTGAACCTAATCTCTAAATAGTGCCTGTCATCAAAATGTAAAAAATATCCCTGGTTAGGGTGGAATTTATCTTTATAATGTCAAGCAAATGTGCAGCCATCGAATATCAGGTGTCACGTTTTGACTCTGAACTGTGTTCAGTTTTGGGCACCTCAATACAGAAAGGACATGGAGGTGCTGGAGCAGGTTCAAAGAAGGGCAACAAGGCTGGTGAAGGGTTTGGAGAACATGCCCTATGAGGAGTGACTGAGGGAGCTGGGGCTGTTTAGTCTGGGGAAGAGGAGGCTGAGAGGAGACCGTATTACGCTCTACAAATACCTGAAAGGTGGTTGTAGACAACGAGGTTGGTCTCTTCTCACTGGTAACAGGTGACAGGACAAGGGGAATCACAGAATGTCAGGGATTGGAAGGGACCCCGAAAGATCATCTAGCCCAGTCCCCCTGCCGGAGCAGGAACACCTAGACCACGTTACACAGGAACACGTCCAGGTGGACTTTAAACGTCTCCAGAGAAAGAGACTCCANTCTCTCTCTCTCTCAGTTCTTCTGATTAATATATTAAAGTGTGGGTGCAGGCAGAGCCAGCTGACGGTAGGCAGCACCTGAAATCCCTTTTTAACCACCCTGTTCATCAGCGCCTGGGTGTGATATTCCAGTGTTTCTCCAGTGACTGTCACATCTTCTGGCTTCTCAGCCACTGTGCGAGGTGAGGCTTGCAGGGTGAGGCACGTGGTGGGATGCAGGAGACCTGTGATGATGCTTTGTTACATTTTTTTTTAATCACTTTGGAAAATAGGAAGCTGAGAAGCATGTAATTTATTCATAAGGCTTTATTAGGCTTGTGAGGGTTCACCAGGACACAGTAGTTAGGGTTGAATCAAATTTCTCATGATGTGCAGGGGGTTTTTTTCCCCATCTGCACCTAGCTTTGCTGAGACTGAATTAGTCATGAAATTAGACAAGTGGCAGCAAAGGGTTTTTGAGGGGAGTGTGGGAACAAAGCAGATGAAGCTTCTGAGGGAAAGACTTCGAGGAGTATAGATAGGCTTTGCTATGAGGTGCCTTCCAAGCTCTATTTTGTGGTTGGCTGCAGGAGATGTCAGCCCATCAACTGATACACGTTTCTGGTTGCAAGGAAGGAGAGAACATGCCTTCAACTAGTTGAAGGCTTTGGGGTGAAATTATCAAATATCAGCTGCCTATCTGGGGAGTATGTAGTGTTCAAATATCCAGTCTCTTGACATTTCTGAGAGTTTATACTGAGGAACTGCAGGCTTCATGAAGCTGGTCAGATGCTGAAGTGCCAGCAGCGGGGGATGCTCCAAGTGAGGCTGTTGGCAAGAGGGGATGGGGGTGAAACTCTGGAGTCACCTATTGGGGAAAGAAATTTTGGAGTTAGAGCAAGACCCTGTTTGAAAAGCTGGAGACTAGACCTTGGTAAAAGCAGAGGGGGAACCACTCAATTCCAGGGAAGTTTCATTTAATGGATGTTGGAGTTGCAGTTGGCCCAGCCTGATCTGCAGGACCAAGCTGCTTGGGCATGGATCACATCTCCCTCCTCTTTGTCCAGGCACAAAAGGCCTCCCTGTAGCATGGAGCAGCAGTGGGCTTGATGGAGGTTATCACAGACTTGCCTGTGCCTCGCCATGACCCCAGAGACCCCTTCAGTTTAGGAAACAAAAACACCCCCAGAACCCCCCCCACAACCCCAATCTGCCAACAATACAAACTCAAGGGCAGCTTTAAAAAGTATTTTATCAGTCAGGTACCAAAATTCACTTAGAAACTGCAGCCTAAGGCTGTTTCCAAATAAGAATAAAGTTAACTTGCAACAAAATAAGAGGCAGAGTAGGACTGACCTTGGGAAAGGTCTTAGAAATAGAATTTTAAAAATAGTGATCCACTGGTAATACACGACCCTCATATACAGCCACAGTCTGTTTATTTGTACCTGTATCCCTGTTGGAGAAGTTGATTTTGCTCTTCAGAGTGGTGGTTGTGTGGCTGGAAGAAGTATTTCCCCCACTGAACAATATGCAATCACTGCCTGAATGTATTTTAAGAGCAGGAGTCAGTACAAGTCTGAATTCAGCTCCTGTGTTTGGCATTTCAGTTGTCAGCTCAGTATTTACTGTAGATGCTTGACGATGTTATAAGAAGCTCTGGTGTAGTTTTCCAAACTGGTAAAATGCTTTTCCTCATGGAAATGGAGCCGTATTTTGATTGTTCTCTGAGCAGGCTGTGAGCTCCGTGCTGGGAGCAGCTCTGCTCGTACCCGCAGCGCTCGGGCGGTTTGCAGCCGTCCCCCCTCGGAAAGGCAATTGCAGCCCCAGAGCCCCCGGCTCTCTTCCCTCTTGATAGAAAATGATTTGTCATCCCTGCCTGTTATCCCCTGACAGATGGGGACAGGTAGAGGAGGGGGGAAGGGGCCGCTATTTTCACCCGAGTTGATTCTAGTGTTGTTGCTGCCAAGTTGATTTTTATGCCGGGAAGACACTGATCATCTCTGCACTCTTCCCGTGCCGTCTGTTGAGGCTGAGATTCACTGGTGGGTGAAGAAATCCATTTTAGGACTCAGCCATGCCTTATCTTCACTTGAAACTCTGGCAGCTGTCAGCTTTTTACTGATTTTTCACAGGATTGGTGCTTCTGGCAAGCTGTGGTTAGGGATCTGCCAGACGTTGGTTTAACATGATGTTGGAGTCCACCCTGGGCTTAGGGCCTGGCTGGAGAAAGCCAGATGTGGAGAGCGACCATGGCATCTCCATAGCTAAAAGGGGCTGTGGAGAGCAAGGGCAAATGGCCACATAGATTCATAGAGACTTAGCAAAGTTTGAGTTATGCTTTTCATGAATGGATTTTAGAAAGTGGAGCCTAAGTCCTGAGGGAGGTTCTGCAGCACTTGTCTTTGGTGTAAGTCTGTTCCTCCTACTCAGCAGAGCCGTTCCCATGTTGCTCTTTCCACTGGATTTTATGGAAATTTGAATTTCCACTGCTGTAGGAATTTGGACCACAGTGACATTGCCCTGTGAGGTTGCTTCAGGGGCTCCTCAAGCACGGGTGCTCACAGTCCTGCTCACATCCAGGCTGTGGACAGCAGACACCTCCAGTTATCCCCAAAACAGGTTGATTGATTTTTTTCTTCTATCACGTGCTGTGTTTCTGGAGCATGACACCCATTGCACAAGCCCTTTAACTTCTCCTGGGTGGGCTTCTAGCTCTCCATCCTCTGTGGAGAAAGATGTGGCAAAGGAGTCTGCATTTTTACCTGCATGTTGCTCAGGGCACGTCCATTCCTGGCCATGTCCCCTCAATAGATTCTGTGGAAATGCCTGAAGCCTGCTAGGTGTGGGGTTAGGGCAGGGCCTCAAGATGCCACACCATCCATGTTTTGTAGTATGGCTGTTGGGATAAAACACAGCAGATCTGTAGCACCTCCAGCAGACCAGCACATGGTCTGCTCTGACATTTGCGCTGTTCTGGGCTCTGGTGGAGATGTTTACAAGGTAGATTTTGGTTATCTGGCAGTTCTGGCTTTGATGTTTAGGCGATGGTGTCCATTCATCTCCAACCCCAGAGATACCTGCAGTGCTGCCTCATGAGGACCGTGTGGGCAGAGGTTTGTTGTGTTGATGCTCACCATAGGCTGGTATGTCTGGGAGATGAAGCAGTTGGCATGGGTGATGCCAGCAGCCTTGGCACGGCCATGCTTTGGCTCTCACCCTCCGTGTTCTCTCGGAAATAAATTACTTGAGTCCTCTTAAGCAGCAGTGATAGGTCTGAGCAGCTGCAGAAGGGTTCCCATATCATTTCAACTGAGATATTCCCCCCTGTACTGCAAGGCACACTGGTTTGCTTCATTATTAGTCCTCTGGGCCCTGCTGAGTGGAAGCAGCCCTGGGACATCCCACCCCCATTGCCTGGGCTACGGTCACATTTCCAGCACTGAGCAGTCGTTAAAGTGAGGATGATGCATGAGCCCGAGTGGTCCCAGCTCTCTGAGTGCCTGGCAGCTGCAATTTGGTCAGGAATTGCTGAGATGCAGCAAAGTTAGGCCCCCAGAAAGCAGGTTTTATGGCATCTCTCCCTGGAGGACAACTGTCCTTTAAAGTATTTCTGGGTGTCTGAAACAATAACTCTCTGAAATCTGCTTTCACTCCTCACTATACAAGGTGAGCAGCAGCCCATTTACTCTATGCATGTGCCTACAATGTCTGGGATATAAATTACCCTATAAAACAAAAACCAGGCTTGTGTCTTTCCAAAAACTAACTCCAAGCCAAACTGAACTTTCTCTTCTTACAAAAAGCACGCTTGGGAAATGCTGAGAGAAAATTTGACATGAAATTACGCACCAATAAATGAGGCTCGTAATAAACTGAGTTGAGAAATGACTTTTTTTCATCCCATTATATTCATAAAGCTTTCAGAAAGCTCCCTGTTCGTCAGGACTGCAAAGGCAAGGGTATTTTTTTGCCTTTTCATCTGTCCTTTCTTATGAGAAGACTAACTTGTGATGCATTGCTGGGGCTGTAGGACACACAGATCTCTTCCCTACCTCATCCAGAGCCACAAAGTTGATTTTATCACTCTCACTGGCCTCCAGTGACTCAGGCAGGGCAGTTGCCTCTGACCTGGGAGTGATCCTGTCTCGTAATCACTGAGAGTTGGACCTTTTCAAGGATAAGACTCTTCATTGAGTACAGATTTCTCTTAGGCCTGTTCCTAGTGCAAATGCAATCAGTGCTGTTACACTCCTGTGATTTTTTTCAACCAAAAAGCTTGTAGTTAGAAATTCCCACCCAGCTTGTAGAGTGTTCAGCGTCTCTATAAGGCTTTGCAGTCATCCTCTCTCAAGGACTTTTAGGGCAAACCTGTTCAATATTACAAATGAAAACGCTATTTTCCAAGAGCCCCTGCTGCAATCTCTGCTTTGGCTCTGAGAACTCTTCATGCTGGATTTCTTTTTCATATGAACTCCTCACCCATATGGAGCATGGTTAAAAGGCAGCTGACAGCCTGATGGTGATGGCAAGAAACAGAGGCTGACTGCAGTTCCCTGCCTGTGTCCATCCCAGCTGTGCCGAGTCAGCAGTAAATTATAGTAATAATAATTGTATTCATGACCATGTATTGTCTCAGCCCTGTAGCAAGGCGAGCTTCACTCCCAGAGAAAGGCAGACCTTTCTACCCTGCCTCCTGCACATGCCCTTCAAACATCCCAGTTTTACTGGAAGACCCTTATTCTCCTCCTAGACTCCTCCTTGAGCATCAGAATTCTTTTACGACCGGTGTCCTATTCATTGGGATTGCCTTATAGCACTTTTTTTTATTGGGATTGCCTTACAGCACTTTCTTTTATGTCAGCTTTTGGTCAGGTTTGATGGTTTGTGCTGTTACAGTCACCCATTCCTCTGAATTCAGCCCAGTGTTTGTATGCCAGTCACCTGCCTCCTGACCTTTTGTTTTTGGTGTTACTGGGCATGATTTGCTGTTGTGCTGTCACAAATTCCAGCATGCAGTGAGTACAAAGCAGACATAAAACACCCGGTAAGGATGTTAACATTTGGTACACAATCATGCCCAGCTCTGAAGCTTTGCAGAAGGCTCTGGGACATCTCTGCCTCTGGCAGATCGTGCTGTGTCCAACCCCTGGTTTGCTTTGATCTAAACAGATCCTATGTACTTGAGCTCACTTTACCTGGTTTACTATATTCAAGTGGCTTTTGTATACATGAAGCTTGGCTAGGGCAGGAATTGCATCACCTCGTGTTTAGAAAAGGTGTTAGCATCTTTGCATTCTAGCAGGACTAATGACAGTGATAAGTAGTAGCAACTTGTTTTTTCTTCTCAAATTAGTTGGCTCACTTCTTCCACAACTTTTTAAGTACTGGCAGACTTGAGTGACCGCTTCCATGTGACAAGGAGGAGAAAATTCCCAGGAAAATTCAGTGGGAGCTAATAATTTATTTCCTTTGGCCATCCTGGAAAATCTCTTTGCTTTTGGGACTAGCAAGAGCCTGGTGCTGAATGCTTGTCTCTTGATGTGATACCCCTTGAGACTTGCCCTATGCATCATTGAGAATAACAATGGAAATAACTAGACGTGATTTATGCTTCCCAGTGCATTTATCCTTCAGCCTAGCGTGTCCTTGTGATGCTCAGTGGAGACTGGTGCTCTGTGGGGCTCATTCTGAGCAGCATCCACAGTTGGAGTTCCCTGCAAAGTGAGCACTGTCACAGCAGTGAACTTTGTAGCTTCCCTGCGGTGCATTTATTATTCATAGCAAGACTATTGCCTCACACATGATCTAATCACTGTGATGCACTGCTGCCATAATGCATAAAAGGTAGTTAACCCCAGTGACACTGCACACACTTTTCATTCCTCTCCTTGGCTTCAGGGCTTTCTCAGGAGTCCCAGAGCAAGGGGAAATGCTGCAGCTTGACCCCTGCACCATGGGCTGCCACCTCCAGAGCCTCCTCCCCTTGGTATTAAGCTGCCAGCCAAATCCCTCCCTCGAGTTCTTTAAGAATTCAAGTGATTGACCAAAACTTCCTTGGCTTTGCCTAAAAAAGCCACTAAGGTATTAGATACTTTATATTGTATATTGGGTTTTTTTCTGCACTCAGGATTTTAGCAGTATTTTCAGCATCCCACATCCCTGAGCTGGTTAGAAGCAGCCAGTACAGGAACCTGGTGAGGCAAATCAGAGAATAAAATGAAGTTCCACCTTGGACTACTACCCAGGCTGTGATCCAGCACTTCCCTGGGCAGTCCTCTTCATTTCTGTGACACCTGCTTAGACATAAGTGCTTCTTTAGTGCATTTCTGGATCAAGGCCTCTAGAGCTAATCTTGAGCCAGAAGGGTTAATATTTTCAAAACAAAATTTTTCACTGGAAGAAGGTGTTGTTTCTCATCCTTCACCCTCTTGCCCCCTCCAAATGGTTCTTCCATTTTATGAGCTAATTAACTCATCTAGCTCTAAAATACAAGTGCATCCTTCTTGGATTTTGTCATGTGTCACCACCTTTAGAGAGTTATTATGTGTTATTTGCAGAGAAAATACTGGGAGAATACCCCAGGAAGTAAACTAACCTGTTCATCAAATAAATTTATACCTAAAGCCGCAATAACAAACTCATTATTTCACATTAATCTACAGACACAAAATATCTATTAATTAACCAAAGTACTGCTAGTGGGCATATGCAGATGAAACAACATCAATCAAGCCAAGATCACCCTTTGTGTGTGTGTGTGTGTTTTTACTTTATTAAGAAATACTGGTTTGTGCTGACTGCAGTTCCCTAATATCAGATCTGTGCCTTGAAGCTCAGTGCCAGGACAGAAAAGAGAATCAGAATTTCCTAGCACTGCAGAAACTGCTGCAAATAATGCGGCTTATAATGAAGAATTCATGTGTAATCCCATAGAGGAGATAACTGTCTAGATCTGCCTCAGGCACAAAGAACCCAAGTTTATTTTAGTAGAAGGTACTTCATTCTGTCAAAGCAACAGAGTTAAATTGAGGGAGACAATTAGATATAAATTCACATTTGGACTAAATATATCTAACTTAATATGTAAAGTAGGAGCTTTGAGTCTATAGCTCCAAGACACAAGGCAATAGCAATACCCAAAGCAATAGATAACAAAGGATTTGGTCTTCAAAGTGCTCACTTTAGGAGGAAGATGATCCTCAATGTTGTTGCCTTTCCCCACTCCCTGGGGTGCCAGCGGCCAGGACACCAGGTTGAGCAGCACCTCCCAAGTGCCTCATTCCTGGCCAGGAGCACTGGGGATGCTCCTGGTACATCAGCTTTTACATGCTTTGGGTCTCTGCTCAGCATTTTGCACATCCATGTCCTGCTTATCCCCCAACCCATGCGAGGTGGGTACCTCTGCAGGAGAAGGTAGTGGTGATAAATAGTCTCCTCACTGACCTGTTCAGCTCAGCCTACTTCCAGTTCTCTTTTCTCTTATTTGTTGCTTTGGTGTCATTCGCGTATTGGTTGTGCTAAGGTCAGACCAGTGGTTCTGTAATTACTTCTGAGGATGCATTTTGTTTGCTTTCCAAATAAAGGCTCTAAGCTGGGTGTTAAACGATGAGCCAGGACTGTGTAACCTTTAACGTTTAAGAGCTGGCACTAACTTTACTGCCAAAGACATTGAGAGTGGGAATAAAACTCCTTACTGTATGGTCTTTCCCATTCAGAGATGTTGAGCCACCCACCAAAGGCAGGTAACTGGTAATATTCACCTTTTGCTTATGGGATCCTGTAGCTCAGATGTGTCCGTGTAAACCCCAAGCACTCCGTTTCCCCCCTGTGCCTGCCTGGTTTGTCCCTGGAGCTCTGGATGGAGAGAATTGGTCCAAATGCCCAATGTTTGGTCTGATTTGGTTAGCTTTGCAGTTGTAGAGTTATGGGCAATTGCAAAGAAAGTTTGCATCCAGAATAAAATCTTTCCTCTCCTTCCTGGGATTTTAGGTTTAAAACCATATAAATAAACAGATGTAAATCTGTTTTCAATTCAAAACTTTAGCTTTGACTGTTTGTACTTGAAACTTGGTGTGGGTCTGCAGAAAGCTCATGTTCCTTATTGGATTTTTCCAGGATCAGGAGCCTGGGCTTTGGCTGTGAGCATAAAACAAACTGTTCCTATAGTTTTGGGTTCTGCTCAGCCAGCTCCAGATCCTGTAACTTCTCACTGTCCTGGTGAATTCTGCAAGCTTTGTTTTCTCCTTATCTGTGCTTGCTCCAATGGTATCTATCTCCAGTGGGTGCTCAGAGGAGGTGAGTCACAGGAGATGACACATGCTGCCTGCCCCCGGGGGTCTGGTTTAATGGCCAGCACAGATGTCTTCATTCAACACAGTTTAAAAAACCCAGAGCTGGAAAAAAAATACCAACAGTTTTCTGCTCTTGCAGCCAGTTCTCCCACAGAACTATCCTGATAGCCCCCAAACCCTTCTGTTCCCACCAAGGACTCCTTGCAGCCATACCCAAAGCAACGAGCAAGGGGCAGTGTGTTGCTATGGAACCCAGACACCAGCAGATTTTGCCAGAGCTCTCGAAAGGGTGATGAGCCACATTGTCCATCTCAACCCCCTTCACAGCTCTTGCTACCTACATTATCAGAGGGTGGCAACCACATTTCTACTCCAAGCTCATCATGGCCACCAAGTCCCTGGTAGTTTTCTTGCCTTTCTGCTGCCCAAACGGGGAGGAACTGCTGCCCAGTGTTGGGGCTGTTGATGTGCCATGGTGATAGGTCACAAGCTCTGCTTGCTGCCCAGCTTTGTTCCATGCCTACCCATTCATCCCATGCCATGCTGTCATGACTATATAGTCAGCAAGAGAGGCTATACATGCTTGTGTATAGCCTGCTCTTTGACAACCAGCACATATAGCCTCTCTTGCTGACTATGTCTGCTTTACTTAGAATCATAGAATGTTCCAGGCTGGAAGGGACCTCTAGAGGTCATCTTGTCCAGCCTCTTGGCCAAGGGTTTGCTGAACCCCCATGTCTCCTTGCTGGGCCCCCTTGTTGTTTGAAGATGCATTTCCATGTGCTTCTTAGGACACGGAGCAAAAGCTTCAAAATACAGCAGACTAAAAAATGATTAAGAAACCAAACCTGTGTGCTCACTGCCTCAGAGGTCTCGGTTACTTGGGTTTGTATGAGCTGCAGGAACAGCAAACAGACCTTTTTAAGCAGGGCATCTTAATGGTAATTTTTGCTGACAGTCAAAAATCAGCCAAGTGAACCATTTTAAAAGCCTTTCAAAACTGTTCATTTACATCATTTGTTGCTTTTGTCAAACACACGAAAGAGTGTCTTGTCTTAGCTCTTGTAAAAATGAGACAAAAGACATGTTGTCCATTTCCATTATATTGCAGGAGCAAACAGTAGTTCAGGGATTATAATTGGTGTGATACAAGGAGAACATTCAAGAGCAGTAACAGGATGGTTACCTCAGCTGAAACTGCCATTAAATATCTATTTTTTTCCTAATGTATAAGCTTAACAGCAACTGAAGCTCCATCCAGTGTTGACTGTGGTCTCCAGTGCAAGAAGATGCTCATGGAGGAGGATTTCTGGTGCTTTTTGGTTTGCTCAAGTGAGGCAAGGGACCTGAGGCAGGTGTGGGTTTAGCCTATTTTGAAGTCTCTTTGTGGAGCAGGTTTTGCTGTTCTGGTGTGTGGTTGGTTTAAAGACCTGGTGTTGTGGAGATGTGTCCCCATGATGACTGGGGACAGGAGCTGCATGCCCTTGGAGGAGGGTAAGGAATGTTCTGCTGTGAGCTGTGTGGACAAGACTCCAACACCCTTAAGAGGGAAATGCTTCTATCATAATCATGTGTCCATGGGGTGGAAGATGGAGCTGCTGTGCCTGTCTCATTTGTGTCTTCCTTGCCTCCAAAAGCTGCTGCTCTTGGTAGAGATTTACACATCAGGCTGGGGAGCTTGGCTGGATGTTCTGCTTCAATTCCAGCTGGAAAGCATCTCTTGTTTCTAAAATCCCTGTTGTATTTAAAAACATTTACAGCAACTGTATTTTAATTTCTTATGAGGGACAGTTAGACGTTGAATCACTCCTGTCCTCTCCTCTTCCCAGCTTCTTTCTGAACAACAAAATTGAGAACAATCTACCTAAAAACCAAGTACCCCAGGGGAGCATGTGCCTGGGCTGCTTCCAGTTCATTTGGTCTGGGGAACACCTCGTTCATGGTGTAGCAGTCGGTGTGCTTAATGGACTTGGCTCTTACTGTGACACGGGGAAAAATGTGTATCAAATGTAGAAGACCTGTAATGTTTAAAAGGGAGATATGTTCAGTGCTTCTGGAAATGGGATATGAAATGGGAAACTGTTGGGTTTGCTATCTCTGCAGAAGTTCTCTCAGCTTTACTGACCAGGCTTCTGCAGTGCAGTTATAATCCAAGTCCTAAAAAACTGAATGCATAATAAAATACCTATGGCATGTCATCATTTTTGGTTATATTACTGTAACTGGTGTATATATCTAAAGGCAATCATTGCTATAGGGGAGGGAGGAAAAGAGAGAGAGAGCTTAAAATTTCTTTACACATTGAAACATCCGAAGGAGGAACTCTAATGGTAATATACAATAAACCTCTTTTTTTATCTTCTCATAAAATTGTTTCTCTCTTCCTTTTTCTCCTAAAGTTGATCTGATTTCCAGTGTGGAGGTTTCAGAAATAAATCAATGATTAACTAAACAACAGGTGTTCATAAAACTCCTTGTTTTATGGCAACATTTGAAGTAGTGCACAGTAGATGCTCTTCAAGCAGATATACACACCTAAGGTACTTTATTCAAACTGCAGGTAAATGAATAGTTATATCTGGTAGAGCTTGCATTCAGTTGGTACTTATCCTGCTGGTGTAAATTCATGTAGGTTTATGGAGGGAGATGAGCAATATTTTTTTAATAGCTGCAGGAGACCTGCCCCAAGGCTGGAGATCTCCAGGCATTGCATGGAGGGAATGATATTGCTTCTGCTGACTTGTTCTGGCTTAAGACCACATCTCAAGAAGTGCAAATGAGATTTTTTTTTTTCCCTGGATTTCCATATTTCATTTCCATTTAAGCATAAGTCCTGGGGCATTTTGGGACTGACTGCTTTCGTTACTGGAAAACATCACTGTAAAGGAAAAAGGAGAACTTTATTCTAAATGAGCAGCTTGTAGTAGAATAATTCTCATTGAAAGCATTTAGCTCTTGGCAAATGTGTATCATGTAAATAGAATAGACTGTAAAGAATATCTGATAATGTTAACTGAAGAGCATGAAAAGCCCATTGTACAAATGTTCTTGCTAATAACCTGGAAGGGTGTGTGGCTCTCAGAAGTAAACAGATGTACAGGTTTCTTTGTTAACATTGCTTCAGAGCTGTTTGGTACTTTAGAGTTATTATTATGGTTGACCCACATTGGATTAGGGTCATATGTGTCCCACTGATTCTCTGCCAATGTCCATCTCTTACTTTATGAAACTGCCCTCTGCCTGGGGAGCGGGGGATTGGTGTTAAGTGGTTCGTTGTGGGCAGCTTCTGAAAACATCCACTCTGTGGTAGTGGCAATGAAAACATGGGGATTTACCAGAAAAAGAGCTGAGAATAAAAGCGGGGATGTTGCTGTGGTTGCCCATACCCTGACTACACTGTTTAGCTCTGGGACCTCAGTCTCAAAAATGATTTTGACTTGGAAGCTGTTCAGAGGAGGGCAGTGAGGGTAATGGAGGTCTCCTCCGTGGGGAAGTGCTCAGCAAAGGGGTTGCCTGGAGCCTGGATAGAGGAGGAGGATGTGGGAAATCTGCAAAATCAGAAGTGACAGAGGGCAAGCAAACGGAGAGTTACTTTTTTGGGGGGCCTTCCACTGGAACACTTACTGAAGGGAGCACAGAGGCATTTGGAAACACCAAAGATGTACACAAAAGTGGTGCCACCTGGTTGTGGTCATGCTGCCGTTCGTGGTGCTGAAGCTCTGTATTTCTGAGATGGAGGGTCTCCTCTTCCACCTCTCACTGAAAAATCATGGAGGTAAATATGTGTCCTTTATAGTGAGAAGAAAGAGTTGGGTGCTTGGAGTGATGCATCTTGCTTAGGTTCAACTCCTGTAGTGGGAGTCTGGATAAGTGCCTTAGGCTGGATGCCCACATTTGGGATCTCTGAGAAGAGGTGCATCTTCCAGTCCTTATTTCACCTCTGGTTGCGTGGCCTTGCTTCACAACTCGTGTGTGTTTATAGGACAACTCTAGGAAAGCCATAAAGCACAGAAGATGCACACAAGTTTACAGCAAGTGATTCCCAAGTTGTTTGTGTGCCCTGCCGCGAGCTAAAGCGTAATATGCAGGGGGAGAGCTCAGCAGCAGGAAGGATTTCTTCTGACAGAGCAAATCAGCTCAAAATCTCCTCGCAGAAGAGGTTAAGCACAGCAGACCCAGATCTGTCAAAACTACACTCATTTCATCATGAAGGCAGACAGTGTTCTCTCTTCTGCTGCTAGGAGTGTGGTGTTTGTTAACCCTTTACCCCCTTCCTTTCTCAATCTGTGTCCTTTAATCGCCTGTTAATCAGATTAGCGTGCCTGACTTCATCCTCCTCATCGCTGCTGTGCTTGCCAGCCTGTCTGAGCCAATTAAAAGTCAGCATTGGCAGATATTACAGATGTCTCTATTTGATTTTTTTCCTGCTGTTGCTCCTCGTTTGACCCTTCCTTGTACATCACTAGTAGAGGTGCACAAAGATTGTATCTGTCTCCGCTTGCGTGGATGCTGCACTTGGCACCTCCTGCTCTGCACCGAGGGCTGATGTGTCAGCACTTTCATTTTAAACCACTTCAGGGAGGTTTAGATGGGCCATAAAAACGTATGATAATCTGAAAGTTGATGTAGAGGTAGCAGGGACATGCACGCTGGCACTGAGGAGTTGTGGAGATGCAGCTGACAGAGCAGACATCTCAAATGGCTTTTCTGGAACTGCTGTTATTGCCAGAATTTGCTTTTTCTCATGAACAGTAGGTTAGAAAGGAGATGAGTAGAATTGATGCATCAGTGGAGCATAGGTGGGAAAAATTCAGGAGACATTTATACTCTCAAGGAGAGCAGCTTTGAGAAATTGTCCCCACCTTAGGAAAGATGTTTCTCTTCTAAGAGTGATTGAAATGTAGCTTTAGAAAAAGGAAAAAGGAAACCACTGAGGACGCTTGAAGTGTAGCGAAAGAGCTGATATCCAGCAGTCCTGGGGCTGGGACAAGGAAAGACAGGTCTCAGTGGCCTTAGCACCAGCAACACATAAGAAGTCTGAAGCCAGCAGACATGACACCATGAGCCTGAACTATCAATAGGAAACGGTTCCTGCCTTCCAACAAACAACGTGACAGTCAATCTGTGCCTTAAATACTCACTAATGTGCTGTATAAAAGTCAGTCACTTCACACCTCAAAAAAAAAATGATTGCTGCTTCTTCCTTGTTTATCAGCTCAAATATAAATTTAATTTTCTAATGCTCATCCAGCACTAGACCATCCTGTGCCACAGCTGGTACATCACCTCTTTATGTAACCATCTCTGGCCCTGATGTGGCAGTGAGTTGTTTGGGGTTGCCCCATGATGGGCTCTGCACAGGGAGGACCTGCCTGTGAAAGTCTCATTCCCAGACTGTCATGATCTACTTTTTCTTTTCTGTATTGGTTTCTTTGAAAGGCAATGCTATTTAAAGACAACAAATGTTCCTCCCAGTTATAAAACATATTTCACAACGTCTTGCCTTGAGGTTCCTGCACATTGCATAAGAATTACTCTGTAAATTATGGTGGTATCCTGGAAGTGGCATGAGCATATCTCCAAGAAGTGAGTTAAGTGACTTCCCCATAAACATGTGCAGGCAGCAGGTAATAACTAAAGATACTAGAAAATGCCTGGTTTTCCACTCTCATGCTTTTTGAGCCGATCCTCAATGAATTCCTTGTAGACAGAAAATAGCAACTCCTTGGTGTTAGTTAAGGGGAAATCTTAAAACACTAAATAGAATAAACCCACCTGGTTTTATGAGTTTTGCAAGTATGAAAAGGCAGTTTTTCTTCAGGTGTTTTCCTGTTTCTCTTTGTTACCATCCCAGTAGGTGGAAATTTTTTGTTGGAATGGTGTGTGGTAGTGCCCACGATATCTGGGTTCTCTGGGATCTTTGTTATTACTGTTGACCCATCCTCAGGGTAGAGTATTGCTGAATTTAAGGAAGTGCAGAACCCACATTTATTGTGGAGATGCCATTTGATAATGAAATAAGCAATGACGAAAAAGTGCTGATGAGCATGATGAATTCCTAAGCATAGAAATACAAGGCCTTGCACCATGCAAGAAATCTTTTGAGCATCAAGAACATGTTCATAGGCATCATTTCCACAGCAGGTACCTGCATCCTGCACCAGCCTCTTCTTTTTGCTCTGCTGTTCTCCATTGTAGATGCCTTCAACAGACAGCAGAATGAGATGCAGACACGTGGTTTTCCTTTATGATCCAGTTGGCTTGTCCTCGGGAGAATTGCCCTTGCCTTCTGCTGCTTGTGGTATAAATGTTTCCAATAAATTGAGTCGTGTGACATCAGCCTTGCTCTGCTCTCAAGGTCTTTGGAAGATGTGTGATCCTACCTACTTACGATACAGAAAATAATCCCCTTGGCTGAGGATGATTTAATAGAGTATTTGAAAATGTATTTTCCCAGAGTGTTTCATCAGTTTTCTGTTTTGGTAATTGCTGCTGCTTTGATGTTATACTTGTGGATGGCATCTGAGTCCAACCACTGGTCCCACTGGAACTGAACCTTCCTTTTGACTGTGTGATTGATGCTGATGATAGTAATAACACTTGTACCTCTGTAGGTCAGATTTTCCATAGGAGATTTGCAGAGTCCTTTCCAATGTGTGATCTGGATACAAGAAGGGATTTAGGTCAGGCTTGGCGCTTGCTGAAGTCTCCGGTGCTTGCTGGTTTCCATGAAGTTTGACTGGGGTCTGTTCTCCCAGCTTTGCATTTCACAGGGTCTGGGCTGTGCAAAGGAGTGGTGCTGCTGCTGTCCTGGGGCACATGCAGGACCCCAGTTCCTCCTCTCCAGACTCACCATGTTGCTGGAGCACCCACACTCTGCTTTTGCAGGTGACCAGAAGCTAGTGAGGATCTTCAGACTGCATGGGATCAGTTTGTGAAGGGATTAGATGCACGGCCTGGTGTCAGCCCATGGGACCTTAGCACAGCATCTTGGCCAACTCTGAGCAGCCGAACGTGGCTCTCCCCAAACCACCCCACAGCAGAAGCTTCCCCACTCCCATGGTGAGGCTCCCCTGTCCCCACACTGCCATGGCTTCTGCTGTTCTCAGAAATGCAGCCCTATCACATTTTCTAAAAGCGGGAGAAGATACAACTATAGTTAGTTATGCAGGAAAAAAAAAGGCCACTGAGCTTTCAACATCCAGGCAGAGGGTTATCTGAGGGTGAGAACCATGTGTGTCAGTCACAAGTGATTTTAATTTCCAGGAGCTGTGTGTGAGTCCTACATCAGGCTGGATCCTCAGGCAGGGTTTTGCTCCCTCTGGAGCAGAGAAGGTTTCCTGGTGCAATTTAATGTGTAGAGCCAAGAGCACCAAATCTTCTTTGCGTGAACTTGGTTTGCACCAGCATCGTGTCATCATTTGTGTCCGATCTCCTGATAAAATATTGCTACATTAATGAATTGCTTGTTACTGTATTGATTGAACCTCTGTACTCAGCACTGGGGAGGCTGCACCTCAAATACTGGGTTCAGTTTTGGGCCCTTCATTCCAAGAAGGACATTGAGGGGCTGGAGTGTGTCCAGAGAATGGCAACGAGGCTGAGGAAGGGTCTAGAGCACAAGTCTGGTGAGGAGCGGCTGAGGGACCAGAGGTTGTTCAGTCTGGAGAAAAGGAGGCTCAGGGGAGACCTTCTTGCTCTCAACAACTCCCTGAAAGGAGGTTGGAGCAAGATGGGGGCCAGGCTGTTCTCCCAAGGAACAAGCAATAGGACAAGAGGAAATGGCCTCAGGTTGTGTCAGGGTAGGTTTAGGTTAGATGAGAAAAAAATTTCTTCCCTGAAAGTGTTGTGAAGCCCTGGCCCAGGCTGCCCAGCCTGGAGGGGTTTCAAAGATGTGTAGGTGTGGTGCTGAGGGACATGGTTTAGTGGTCACCTGGCAGTGCTGGGTTAATGGTTGGACTTGCTGGTCTTAAAGGTCTCTTCCAACCAGAACAATTCTATGATTCTATATAAAAATGCCATGAAAAAATCATCTCACTCCCTGGCATAGCTCCAACCTCAGACATTCTAAAGCAAAACAGAGACTTGGTACCTCTGCACCACATCCTATGAGTGAGCCAGATGTCATTAAGAGCAAAATGACTGTTTCAAACAAGTGCTTTTTAGCTGAGGACGAGCATTACAGGCTGATACCTTTGTGAATATCGGGAACTGGGTGCTCTGACAACCATTGCATGGTATAAAATAGGTCTGAGAGGGAAATGCAGCAAACCTGGCAATGGGACGGGCAACCACAGCCTGTCCTGGAGCATATGTAGCCTGGGGTAATGCAGGGAGGTTGTAGATGCCCCAGCACTGGATGTGTTCAAGACCAGGTTGGATGGAGCTTTGAGCAACTTGGTCTAGTGGGAAACGTCCCTGCCCATGGCAGGGGGCTTGGAACTAGGTGATCTTTAAGGTCCCTTCCAACCCAAACTATTCTATGATTACTTAAACCTATTGCTGTGTGGACAAAGTAGCTCCTGGTGTTTTTCTGCAAACATTCTGCATAATCCCCAGGGAAGGCAGGTTTCTAATTGAGGAGCTGCATGCTGTGTATCCACCCCAAGCTCTGATTTATGTGTGCTGCTATTGGAATACATATTCATGACATTTTTTTGCATAAAGTGAAGCAAATTATTGTTGTGAAAATATATAGGGCAAGATTCCCTTCAATTTGTTACCTCCTGAAGTGTCTCTTGTGATTTCAATGAAATGCAAAGTGGCGGGTTTGGGTTTGCATTAGTCTGGGAGGGAAGGGGAGGTCATTCGTTAGCGAGCCGTCCTTCTGTGGCAGGGATGTGGAGGATTAACAAATGCTGATAGACCCTGTGGTTCGTACAACCCCCACCCTTCTGTGATTCTGTATCCTCACATCGCTCTCTAGCTTCTATCAGTGTGTGATATCACTTATAGTATTAGTTATATTATAGTAACTGATGAGGTTATTGTAATGCATTCTACTCATTCAAGCAGCGTATGTATAGTGTGGGTTAATGTAGCTCAGAATGTACCTGAAACCAGCTTTGCCATCCCCCCACTGTCCCTTCAAAATGTCACCGGTTTCTGTACGTTTGTTGGGACAAGTTGTACTGTTTGTGTAGTGCTGGACTTCAAGGTGACCACCAAATCCCGTAGATTTTCAAGGTGTTTGCAGTAATGTGCTCGCCCTACAGCTGTAAATATTTCATGCACTTACAAAATATCAAAGTCTTTTGGCAATTCCTAAGCAGAGAAGGTGGCTGAAATTGTTGTCTGAACTGGATAATTGCTTGTGTGAGTTGTTTGCCCAGCCCTGGAGTTGGCCACCATGGTGTTCGTGGTGAGTTACTGGGTTTGGGTGTCTCATGCTGCCTGTCTATGAATAAAAGACCCTTGTTCTTCATCAGCACCGCCAGAACCCAGCAAATCACAGAGACGAGGGAGAGGTGGTGCTCAGCGAGCATGAGGCTGATTTCTGATTAAATGTGAGCTTTTTGCATACTATGTAGATGAGATCTACCGTTAAATTAATACACTGTGAACTCTAAATAATTACTTGAAGAGAAAAAAAGAGCTCGAGATGATGGATTACTTGCCAGTGTGCCGAGTGTTTCCTGAATGGGAGACAGGTTGCTACTGCTGCTCTCCTGGAGAGAAAAATACTCTGGAAAAGATTGTGCCTGGGTCTGTCTTGTGCAAATCCAGCCTCCTTTCTTTTTCCATTTGAATTATAAAATGTTTCTGTTTGTTTTCTGCGACCATTTGATTGGCTTTGAGAAGGAACATGATGTTATTTACTGTGCTTTAGGCTTGTACTTTAATCTGTTTTGTAGTAGCAGAACAAATTAACTGCTTTCTCCATCTCTAGTAAGAGAGCTCTGGTTCAGAGCCAGCTTAGCCTCGAAACAAAGGATGCTTTTAGTCACTGCATCTTCCCAAGCTCCCATCTTTAATGGATTATTTTATTATTCTTCCTATGTTTTGAGATCAAAAGTGGCTATGTTGAAAGCTATATGTTTACAATATACTAGACTTAAGCCCCTGCCAGCTAATGCAGTCTGGCTTCACACAATTTAGGGCACCACGTTGCTCCAGACTGGATGCTTTGCCAGAGCAAGCGTGTTCTGATACACGTGAAATCCTTTAAGTGACAAATGCTGCACAGGCAACCAGATGCAGCAAGTGATTATTAATACTGGGAATTAGCATAGTGGGAAATTAGGAAGCTAAGGAAAACTCCTGAAAGGGGATCAGCTTTTGGAGATTCCATTGTAGTGAGAGCACACTGTCCTGCAAGCTTAGAAAGAGTGAAAGGGCTGATCTTTCCCCTGGTAGGGAGGAGTGTACAACTGCTAACACAGCTGGGAGAGAGAATGCCAGGGGGTAAAAATTATGATGGTGATGATAATAGTAGTAATATATATATATAGAGAGAGATTTTTTTGGAAGCAGTGGTTCAGGAGGCATCAGAGTCCTCTTGTCTGGGTGAAGCTCCATCAGTCTGGTGTTACAGAGGTGGGCAGGGAAATCAGGGAAAGCGTCATCACTGGTAACCAAATCCTCTGTGTCCCTGAAGGTATTATACCAGAAATTTGGAGTAAAAGTGGTGGAGAGCTTTGGGGTGTTGCAGGTAGCTGATTTTCCATGAAGCTTTCTAAGCATATCCTGCTAGAAGGAATTTCATGTCCTACTAGCAGTGAAGTGCCCCAAACAGACATTTTCTTCTGCTATTGGCCAACGTTATCACACCAAAAAAAATTATTTCCACACTGGAAAGCTGCTTATCAAAACTTTGCCCAGACCTGATTATTTCCTGATTCTTTGGAAAGGATTTAAAGATCACGCTTATAAATTCACTTGCACTTTTTTCCCCTGCTGCCTTCATAGTGAAAACCTAAAACCTCACACAAAATGTCTGTTTTTTCTCAGTCTTCAGTTACAAATCACTGGATTTCGTGTGTTTTCCCACTTGTCTTGTTTAAATATAGACTGTGCCACGCATAGAAATGCATAATTATTTAAGGCTCAATAAAAAAGAGGATGTAGAGCTCTTAGTTTCTCTAGGTATTTCTGTATTTGAGCTGAATTCAGGAGGAAACCGCTGGAAACAGAAATGGTATCCCCCTGTCCAAAAGAATAGTCTAGACCCTAATGAAGCTTTTCAGAAGTCAGAATAAACATACTATAAATTCTTACCCCATTTTAGTTCCCATCTCTTGCCTCAGTTCTAACCGTTGCTTGGCAAAACCAGACTTAAAATTCCCAAAATAAAACCAGATGCCACGGGAATTATGTGAAGTAGTTTCAACTGAGGAGGGAGGACATTTGGAATATTATTTTCCTGACTATGAAATGGAAACCATTTTTAGAAAATGAACCAGTTTTCCTGCTTAAAAAGAAGAAAGGCATGACGTGTGCTTGCTGGAAGGCAGAGCTGTTCCTGTGCAAGTTTTGAGTGTTACTGAATTGGCTGCAGAGTCACTTGGAAGAAAACACTGAAACTTCCTCCATGTAGAAATGTTTTCATTGGGTTCCCACAGCTTCTTGGGTGATGGAACACTGTGCCCATGATAGATTACTTGCCTCGAAAGAAAATGTAGCACAGAATTTTTATAGCTCCTTAAGATCTGTTGTGTTTGAATGTTGTGTGGTAGTTGCATAGCTCAGGGGACACTGGGATTTCTCAGTGGTCCCTGCTTCACACCACCAATGGAGGTGGGAGCCAGATCCATCTGCCTCCACAGATAGATCCTCTGCATACCCCTTCCCTTCCCAGTGTCAAATAGTTTCCAGTAGCTCCAAGTCTAATGAAATACCCTCTTTGTGTTTAACAGCCCCAGAACACCCACATGGATATAGGTTATTTGGATCCAGCTAGCTGAGGGAGTTATTGTTTTGGTCCAGGATCTTCAGTGATGAAGGTGTCACCCTGCTTTTGTAGACACCAGGATAAGGGGGAGATTGAGCTGGGATTTATTGGATCAAAGTCTTTTGAATACTTATGCAAGCATCTCCTAAGCATGAAAGTGTGTTATCACTAAATAGTCTTTTTCCTCTGAATTATCCACAGATGCAAAGCTAGGAGATCTTCTTCCACACTTTTCCTTCAGCTTAGCTGGGACTGGCTTCTTGATAAGCCAATCTAGATGATACCCACTGTCCTCAGATTCCAAACAAAACCAAGGACTTGGAAAAATACTTCTCTGCAAAGATATACTTGCAGAAAAAGCTGTTGTGAAATTTCATATCAATATACAAGCCCCAACTTGGCACTGTGCTAATAGCTATAAGCAGTTATTAGAATTAATTAAAATATAATACATGGTGAGAGAAATGAGACTCAATTTCACATGCAGTCGTTAGCCTAGTTATTCTGTTATGAGCGCAGTAATAAGTGTTGAAAATGCAGGTGAATATCATGCAAATGAAAGGGAGGATGAAGTATTTTCTAATTTTATCTGGAAAAACACATCAAGGGCTGCAACGGGTCATCTGGTGTAGTATTAATCACTTCCCAACCCCTGTGGTTGAGCTTTTGGGACACTTGAATGGCTGCCTACTTGATCAGGGGCAAATAAAGGAAGTTTTAGGCATTCTAGGCATCTTGCCCAGCAAAAACAAAAGGTATCATTAACTGGCTGCTAGTGGCTGGTTTTTCCAAGTTAGTTTTCTGGTAAAACTTTTATTGGGGCAATTTTTTTTTCTTTCCTTCATGTAACATAATGAACGCAAAGAGCCAAACTGTTTGTGCAGTGCGTGTACTCCCTATTATCTTTATGAGGTTTAAACTACTACAGAAAAATATTGACTTCTTAGGCTGAGCTAGCTAAGAGCATTTATGTCTTACTCTACAGCAGCCAAGAGTTAAGCATTCTGGCTCTTTCTATTACCGTTCTGTCCATCATTTTGTTGTTACGGATCTGAACTCCCATTGACTCTTAGGCTTATTTTTTTGCCAGCAAAGCAGGCACCGAGTTTGTCTAGAGAGTGGTCAGTGAAAAAAAAAATCTGGCCTAAATTGGAGGCTCTTGGATGAGTTTGAGCTGCTAGAGAAGAGAAGATGCAGCCAGCTCGCTGTTTTTCTAGCTGGTGTAAATCATTGGGTTTGGCATGGGATAAAAATCCTACAGCCCAGCACAGTCCTGGTGAGGTGTGAGCCATCTGGGAGACCGCAGGTTAGTGTGGTGGCTGGGCTGCACAGGGGGACACTGGAGGAGGTAGGAGGTGGTGTGGGACTCCCATGCATGACTAACTTGACTTTGGTGACCCCCTAGGATTTCATCATCTCTAAAATGGCAGAAAGGTGCTCGTGTGTTTGAAGTGTGACCAAGGATGGTAGTTTAGATCACCCAGCTCAGATTTTGGCAATTCAAGTCCCAATTGCCTAATGTCCTTAAAACCATCTCTGTCTCTGAGCTTGTCACTTTGGTCAGGGCTGCGGGAGTGGGGTTGGATTTGCTGCTTCACTATTTTGTGATGACTGTGCATGTGTAAGCTCTTACCATGGCCTACCCACCATGAATTCAGTAGTGTTGCTCACCAGTGTGAGCACACTTCTGCTCCTCTGGTTTTCTGGCCTGCTTTTTGTTCAGAGGAGCAGAGTCCAAGTGGTTCATTAACCCTCCTCTTCTTCCTCACTCTTTGCACCAGTGTATCACAGACCAGGACTGAGTCCACAGTCCTCAGATTTTCTTCTTTATAAAGAGTAAATAAAAACTAGATCAGTGTTTTGGCCTCAGACTGACCTTGTCTTCCTCAAGCCAACATGTCTTAAGGGTTTAATCATGCTCTATGAAGTCACATCTGAATGGGGTATCTTTTGTTATGGCTGGTCCCAGGATGATGAGGAGAGGATGTTGCAATATATTTTATTTTATTATTTTTTTGCTTACATATGATAGGACAAGGGGCAACGGGTGTAAGCTGGAACATAGAAGGTTCCACATAAATAGGAGAAAAAACTTCTTCACAGTGAGGGTGACAGACACTGGAACAGGCTGCCCAGGGAGGTTGTGGAGTCTCCTTCTCTGGAGATGTTCAAAACCCGCCTGGACGTGTTCCTGTGTGACCTGCTCTAGGGGATCCTGCTCTGTCGGGGGGATTGGACTAGATGGTCTTTCAAGGTCCCTTCCAATCCCTGACAGTCTGTGATTCTGTGATATGTTGGTGCATCTCTTTTACTGAGACTCTGAGGACTTGCCCATGTTTTTCTCATTTGGCATTGCTTTGTAAGAGTGCCCTCAACACCTTGTGATCTCTTCATTGCTCAGGAGAAAACAGAGATTTGTTGGCTGGATGATACCATCTGGCGTGAGGTTCAAAGAGGCCAAGTGCTGAGTATGTTGAAGACACAGGAGGAGTCTGGTGAAATCCCTGTGCAACTTGGCAGGAGCAGGGAGGAGAGGCTCGGCAAATATATATTTTATATTTCATATCATATATATCATACTACATATCTGAGATGTTGGGTCTGCCAAGGACTCAGCAGTGGTTCCTGCAGCAGTAGGGTGAGACAGAGAGTTGTTGTCTGAGCTGGTGTTTGCTGGAAGTACCCACTCCAAGACCTGTATTTTCATGCACTTTCATAAATTTGAATGAAAATCCATGCGAGTAACAGAGTTTGTGTGTTTAAAAGTGTGAGCTTGAAAAACCACGGACGCTTCGGAATTTCATTTCCAATTGAATTGTGTTAGATTTAACGGGCTTATATTTATGACTTGTACATGGTCATGAAAGTCATAGCAGCCAACTTTTACAGCAAATATTGCAGTATTGCATTAGGGTTGAATTTTACTCTCTTCTTGCATTCTACTTTCTGTTTTTCTCTTTTATTCTAAGATATGGGATTGTTCCAGTGCATAATACTGAGCAAGATACCTTTGTGTCTAGAGCAGACTCTCTCTTGAGTATTCTTCCATAAACCATTTTAATGCTCAAAATGATTGCAAACTGGTACAAAAATGGGGGGGGGGAGTGAAGATAATCTCTTTCTGATGTTAAAATCCCGATGGGGAAATTAATTTTGAGTAGCTAATTTTCTGAAATTTTTCAGAAATGTGTTTGCTGTTGCTTGGCCTCTGAATTCAAACCATTTCAAGTATTGAATTTTTCAGTATTACCAGAAGCTTCATACTTTGTGGAACATAAGAGCCCTGTGATGGGATTTATTTCTGGGCTATTTGGGGCGGTCAGTTATCAGCAAATATTGAAATAAGTTAACAGGGGCTCACCAAACTTTAAGACTTTTTGGAAGCACTGAATAAAATCAGTTTTATCATCTGAGTTAAAATCTTTAATCAACATTCCACATTCAAAAAGCCACCACGTGTCTAAAAGGACATTTTGATGAGCAGTCTTGGCTCTGGTGATGTCTAATAAGTGAAGCAGCAAGAATAAATAAATGAGCCCTGTCTCTCACTTTACCTTTTCTCTTAATATCACAGTTGATAAGTTTTAAGTACAGGCAGTTAAAATAGGAGAGGAAAGGGAAAGAATTTGTCATGGAAGCAGCAACGTAGCAGTGAGGACCACAGACCTCTTGCTTTCATCAGTAACGTGTTTCCCAAGTCTGTATTGAAGTCAAAATGATTTGAGGACTGCTTGAAAAATAGAACAATAAAGAGAATTTAAATAGCTGAAGAGACTTTTTTTTTAAGCAAGGAAACAAATTCAAGATGTAGCCCATCACGAGGAGTATTTGTCTTCAAGGTTGTTTAGATAATCCTGTTCCTTCTCGGTGGTTTTGTAACCTCCCGTCACTCTGCTTCCCCACAGACTTTTTATTTCTCTCTCTTGTCACTTTGAAGTTTCCCCTGGTTTCAATACCAGCTTCAGCGTTTCCAGCTTTTGACACTTACCCAGCCTGGTTTGGACAAAAGTAATAGATTGACAGTGGCCTTTATCTGAAAGCCAAGTATGAATTTTAGTCAATAGAGAATGAGGGTTGCTCTCAGATTTCATTTTGTTTTTTTCACCCTAGTTAATTGTGGGCAGAAATTGATGTGCCTGTCTGGGCAAAGTGGAACGAGAGGCTGCTTTTCAGTTCTTTAATTGAATTCCTGCATGCAAGGAACCTTTTGGGCTGCTGCGAATGCAAAGCCTGATTGTATCACACATAAAGGATTGAGCATCCCTGGACCAGTCCTGCTGAGTCTGCTGGTGACAGCCCCGGTCCTGCCCAGCACCCACAGTCCTGGCAGCCACCCCTGGAGCTGTAATATGGGATAATGTATTGGAGCTTAACATTGTAAAAATCAGGGCTGCTTTGGTTGGTGGAGAGAGAAATTAAGGTAGTAATTGATGTAAGGGGGAAATAAATACCATGCATTTCTCTAAAGATGGCTGATTCCGTGGACTGAGTCTTGCACCAGTGAAAAATGTTGAAATTTGGGAGTCTGAAGGCAAACCAACATGGTTTATTGTTTCTCTGGTTTCTCCTGTTCACAGCTGTAAATATGTTCAGAGGGTAAATTGAAACTACAGCCTTCCTGATGATACTCCATCGGGTTTTACATCCCAGCCAGGTCCAGGCTTGCATTTCATTTCAGGGGCATCGTGAGTTTTATCATGTTTGCTGCAAAGCAGGGCTCAAAGCTGTAAAATGACTTTTCTGCAAACTGATTGTTGTCAGTTTGAGCATCCTGATCAGGAAAAAAAAAATGTGTTTCCATGTCCCTTGGGAGCCTTTTGCAGGGAATTTGCCCATCTGGCTGTGGTTCTTTATAGTCTCATGGGTGTGAGCAGGCACACGCTCTCCTGCAGCACACAGAGGGGTTATAAATAAGCAAAGTGCAAGGTTTTGGGGTTTTTTTCCCCTTATTTCCTCCCATCCTTGCTTCTTCTCTTCACTAAATGTAAGATTGAATATTTGCAGTGCATTGGAAGGGTCAATTCTTTGCACAAAACCAGCACATGAGTTTTGGTTCAGGCTCCTTCTGAGTAATTCTGAGTAACGCAACTATTTTGTACTTTGGTCCTCGTCTTTAAAATGGAAATAAGAAACTTTTTCTTGTGTCTTTTTATGAGGAGAGAATATATTTGGACACAGCAAATCCAGCTTCCAATTAATTGCCACTAATTAAAAGAATAAAAAGCACGTGTTACTCTGGACTGGCCAGCTTCCCACAGCACTGTCAGATCATGATGTGCAAGGTTTTGGTAATGCCATGTAGTTGTTACAGGGTTGTTATAGATCCTGTCAGTGTGGAGGATCTGGGGAGCTTCCCAGCCCACGATCCAGGCTGAAGGCCACCATGGGTGTTGGTTGCACTTTGGCCAAACTAAACACTGCTCCCAGCTACCAAGCTCTTAATTCTCCTTTTGCTCCTCTGTAAATCAGACCTCCTGAAAAATGCCTTCACTTGAATCATTGGTGGCACCTGCAACAGCAAAGGGCCATCGAGGACATGTTTGTGAGACCTTGGGGCTGCCACGGGGTGATCCATGCCCTTCATGTGTCCTGCTAATGTTATTGCCTGTTCAGTTCCAAGGGGCTGAAGGTGCCCTCTAGATAATAACCTCATGGTGCGTTTATAAAATAAATGAGCAGCATATATTTCAGGAGAACCTTGGGTATATTTTCATGAAGCTGAGCCTTCGGGTAGGTTGAGAATGAGGATTTTTTGAAGCACTCAGCTATAGCCAGTACTGCACCAAAAGCCATCGTGGGCCATCAGAGCAATGGCTGTGCAGTGGTGGTAGCTCAGCACCACTGATCTGTGCAGCACCTGGGGGTATTTTAGGCTGTTTATGATCTACTTTTCAACATTCATACTGTTGTCAGGCTGACATTAAAGGAAATAAGACAAAATAAGCTTGAGCTGCTGTTCAAGGCTGGATGGGGCTCTGAGCAACCTGATCTAGTGGGAGGTGTCCCTGCACATGGCAGGGGGGTTGGAACTAGGTGATCTTTAAGGTCCTTTCCAACCCTGACAATTCTATGATTCTATGATTCAAGCTGCCATTGCTAGAAGACTGTTGGGGCTGGGAAGCCTTTACCTGGTGAGAAGCAAGATTAAAAAATCAAACCCGTGAAGATCAGATTTTCTCAGTGACTTTATTGCAGGGTCCACATGCTGGAGTCGATGTGCACGGTGACTCTGAGAGCCCGTGTGCTGAGCTAGGCACAGCGCTTATTCATGGGCTTCCTATTAATATATGCAATAACTCATCATGGACTAATTAAGCGGCTCAATTTGTAAAAGAGGCATAAGGGAATTGGATGCAGGGCATTTGTTTGAAGAGCACAATGTGGTGTTTTGTTTTGGGCAGCCGACCGTTGTGAATCCCGCTGGCCCCTTGACACCGGCAGCAAATCCAGCCAGCGTGCCTGTTGTCAGCCTGGGTGTTCTCTGTGTCACACTGCCACCACCTTCCAGATAACAGATAACTTTTAACTAATCTGGAGTTCCTCTGAGGGCAAGAGGCAATGCTTTCTTTCAAGGTGACGTGGTACCTTCTGGCCTGGAAGTGGCCAGGTCTCCACCAGTATTCCCGATGCCAGTCACGCTGCTGGCCCCAGTAAATAATGCAGCCATCTCCAGGTGAACCAGCTCGTCTCTTAACCAGCTTTAGTAGTCCTGCAGCTTTGTCAAAGTGAACCAAGCTCATCTTGCCTGGCTTCAGATGGATCTCGAAGGGGTTGAAGTGCCACAACTCAACATGTTTTTTCATTTTAGGGACTTTTTAGGCTGTCGGGTAGTGGTAGGACTAGGGGGAATGGGTCAAAACTAGAGGTGGGTAGATTGAGATTAGAAGTTAGGAAGAAGTTCTTCCCCATGAGGGAGGGGAGACACTGGCACAGGTTGCCCAGAGAGGTGGTGGAAGCCCCATCCCTAGAAATTTTGAAGGCCAGGCTGGATGGGGCTGTGAGCAACCTGATCTAGTGGGAGGTGTCCCTGCCTGTGGCAGGAGGGGTGGAACTAGATGATCTTTGAGGGCCCTTCCGACCCTGACAATTCTATGATTCATATAAAAACTGTCACAAAGATGGAATTTGTTACAAGTGGTCTAAGCCTTATTCAAAGTCCTCATCTGAAAGGATATGAAATTGCCAACAATTCACAAGAGTTTGTCTGGTTTATCAAAAAAACTTCTTCCCATTGCTTTAGTCTGTTCCTCTGATGGTGTTTGGGTGTAAAATGGCAGGAGAGAGCTCTGTGTGGGACCAGCCATGGAGAAGAGAAACATGGAAATGGAGCAGAGGCTCTTAACATTCGTAGGTGGGATGGAGGGAAAAGCAGCAGCACCACAGCCAGTGTCTACAGGAGAGGCTCTTGGTAACTCCTAAAGGTAATTACAGTGGGGGTTTTTTTGGCTCAGAAGGATACTAGCAAATATTTTAAAGCTCTCCTGGTACCTGGAGCATTACTGAGAAACCATAGTCCTACTGATGTGTTTGTTTATCCAGATCCTTCTGGTTGCTTCTGTCAAGCAGCAATCCTGGTTGATGTGCCTGCTGTGTAGTCTCTCACACGTGTTACAGGGGTGTCCTACTGGAAATCACATCTTGTTTACTTACTTTAATAGACAATTACAATGAAGTGTGTCCACAAAGTGGATGAAAAAGTTATCAAGTGAGAAAGTAAAATTCTCCTTCCCAAGGAAGACATCTGGAATGAGTGGCAGTTGTAAGTGTGTACCTGCACTGCATATGGAAAATATTTTGACAGTTCAAACTGAAATGAGACTTTGGAGCTTGGACTTTTTTTTAGTGCACTGATTTATTTTTTTTTCTTTTTTAAAAGAACTGTAGTGTTGAACACAGCTTTGATGCTTTAATGGAATCTAGGGAGCTCAATAATATGTTTCAGGTTTGGATAAAAGAGAGGAAAATTGCTTCTAGCACTTTTATGCTCAAGAAAAACAAAGCCAAAATCATCCTTCTGTGATGTTTTATCTATAATATTTTATCAGTGTGGTATCTAAGTGTAGCTTTGGTAGAGCTCTCTGAGACTTCTCAGCTCAGAGAGGAGATCCAAGAAAACTGGAACATACTCTGAGTTACTTTATATTGACCTTTCTTTAAAAAAATGACAAAAATTAAAGAGAGGTCTAGATGGATGGGTTGATTTTCAAAGATTATCTGCCCATGGTTCGTTGCAACATGCAGGCAGTCAAGCAAAGGTGGCAGGAGGCCTGTGTGGGTGAACGAGAAGCTCCTGACAAAACTCAAATGTGCCATGGGTGAAAGCAGAGTCAGGCCACCCAGGAGAACCCAGGCGCTATCCAGGTGTGGGGATGGGATTGGGAAAGCTAAAGACTACCTGGAGTTGAATCTGGTGAAAGGTGTGGAGGACAACAGCAAAATGGTCTTCTATGGGTCTATCTGTAGTGGAGGAAGACTAGGGAAAATGTGGGTCTGCAGTTAAATAGGGCAAGAGAACTGGAGGAGGTTGAGGTCTTCAATGCCACCTTCATCTTGGTCAGATTGGCCCTGAAGACCTCGAGGCACATGAAACCAGAGGAAAAGTCTGGAGAAAGGAAGATTTGCCCCCAGTAGAGGAGGATCATGTTAGAGAACATATAAACAAACTGGACATACACAAGTCCTTGGGGTTTGAGGGATGCACCTGTAAGTGCTGATGGAGCTGTCTGATACCATTGTGAGGCCACTCATTTATCTTTGAAAGCTTGTGGCAACTGGGAAAGGTGCCTGAGGACTCTAAAGGGGCAAATATCACTCCTGTCTTCATGAGGGCAAGAAAGGATCTAGGGAGTTATGGACCAGTCAGCCTCAACTGATCTCCCTGGGAAGGTGATGGAGCAATTAATCCTTGAAGCTGTTTCCAAGTATCTGAAGGACAAAAAGGCAATTAGGAATAGTCCACATGGATTAACAAAGGGGAAATCACACCTGACCAACTTGATAGCCTTCTGCTGTGAGGTGGCTGGCTCAGTGAGGTGAGGGCACAGCAATAGGTGTTTAGCTTGACGTTAGCAAAGCTTTTGATGCTATCTCCCATAACATCTTCATTGACAGACTGGTGAGGTACAAGCTGGAGAAGTGAGCAGAGAGGTGATGGTTTCAGACAGTTGTGATGGAGTGCACTAGCCCAGCTAGACTAGGAGGACTCTGTGTTGTCATGAGACACACTTTTTTCCCCATGCTGGGCTTTCTGAGGATAAACACAAGGAATTGCACAGGAAATTCAGCACAGTCCTCACCTCGGCTGTCTCATCCGTGGTACATCCCTGCTCAGCAGCAACTTTCCGATTCACTGAAGGTACCTCGGGAGAGACAGACAGACAGATACCAGCTCAGCTGGATTGAGTGGTGACAATAAAGACTTCAGCGTGGCAGCACGCCGGCGAACGAACACTTACATAGCACTGAGATTTAATCTGCAAATCCCCCCAGTTGCTTCAGCTGCCGCTAATTCCGTCCTGTGTGATTTCCAGCAAGAAGCCCTATTAACTGCGCCTTCATGAAACTCAACAACACAAGTTAATCTTTTCCCTTTCATCTCTGCTCCTCTGTTGCTTCTCAGCAATAGCTTTGTAGGTTTTCACCCTTTTTAGCATGCCGAGCATTTCCCCCATCTCTTTATCTTTTTTTTTTCCCTTTATGTCCTTATCCTTCTTCTTGAGACAGCCTCATCTGCAGGGACCACTGTGCTGCAGATGTGGAACAGCCAGTCCAAGGAGGTTTAAGAAAATAGTTATCTGAAGATGAAGCAGGGATGGCAAGCAACCACCTCTGGTTTTATCTGCTTTTGCTCCTTGTTAATTGCCATTGGAGAGAAAAAGGGGTTTTATGTTTCCAGTGATGGGGACCTGATAACTGGCTTAATCTTACAATCTCACTCGTTCCAGTCTCATGACTCACGTTGGAAAGGAAGAAAATTTGTCTAAAAGATCATATGAGATAGCTGAACAGCTTCTTTCTTTGGGCCAGGCTTCTCCCCCACATTCCCAGGACAAAATGAAGCCAAAGACACAAGTTGTCAGGGCAGCCCCAAGCTCTGCCGTCCATAGGCTGTGGCTGTGGGTCAGACATCCTCCAAGATGATTTCTTGCTGGCTCTTTTTGTCCATGGAGCAGCCCCATTGGTCCCTGCTCATGCATCTGATGCCTTGCCAGGGATGGGACAGGAGCCTCCTGGCAGGGGTATGGATTTACCCCATAATGCCTCTTGCAGTGATATATGTTAGTTTTGGAAGGAGACTTTAGACCCTGTCCCTGGGGTGTGAGTGGAGCTGTGTGCAGGCACTGAATGTTTTGGGAACGTGTTGGGTGGGTCATGCTCCTGAAGACCATTTCTGCAGCAAGGTGCAAGAAGCATAAGCTCTCCTTTTTCCTCCGCTTTGGAGATGCCACATTGACAGGATATGTGAACACTTGCTGCATGCAGATCTTTTCCTTTCAGCTGCTGGTAAAAATTCCTGCTGGAAGGAGGTAAGGAATTTCTTCCCCCTCTTGTAGCCATTTGCACTTGATTATTTTTACGAAGGAGAAATAATGATTTGCAGATGGCAGCAGAAGAACCCTCCAGGAATGCACATTTCTTTTTGGACATGTGTTTTACCATGGTTTGAAGCCAGTAGATTTAAGAGTTGGAGTGAAATCACATGAGGCTGAGCAGAGACTGCCAGACACGATCTGCACAGCTCCAGATTTTCAATTCTTCCTTCACTTTGATGGGATCTTGTCAGAGGAGTCTCGGTAAGTGCCCAGCCTACCCCTGAATTTGCCCTTCTCAGCTGCAGACCTCAGCCAGGGTACTTCAGTGGGGTAGTGTCTAAGGGAAACCACCAGTAATGTGAATCATGGATTAACAGTTCAACCTTAAAACTTGGGTTCCTTATCCTGGTTTTGTTTTAATCCTCTGATTATCCCAGTTCTTACCAGTTCTTCCGATCCTTGAGTGAGTCACCACTTTGGTTTTCAAAGATATTTTCTTCCAGTGTTAGCCTGCTTGTTTCCTGCTGCTTCATAGATTTGGTGTTATTTTACTGTGTAGATGAGCTCAGAAACCTACAATTGTTTGGTCAGCAGTGGCTGTGACAGCAGGAATCTCACTGTGACTGTATTTGTGCAGTGTTTGGGGTTGTTCCTGCAGTTCCTGTCGATATAATAACACATGTATAACAGCCCTGAGGCTGCGTGTGCTGAACAGCTCAATTCCTTGGATTCTTCCATGGCACAGCAACACTGCAAATGGGATTTGTTGCAGTGAAAGAAAGTTGAGCAGAAATTAGTTCTAATTAGTTCTAATTAGCCTAACTAGCACTGGAGGGGAGCTGGGTACTCCTGTGGGTGCAATTCATCCTCTGATGGTGCCCGTCCCTCTCCATCGACAGGGTGGGAAACCTGGGTGGCCAACCAAGGATGGGGTGCCTGACTTGTGAGCAGCTACTGGCAAACCAAAGTGAGCCTTGCTTAGAACTTAGTCCAAGAAATCACTGCTTTGGAAGCACTTTGCAAAGAGGTGGTGTGGTTGTGAGGAGGAGGAGGGAGAGGTAGGCTGGGGGGTGGGCCCAGTGGGGGTGCTGCTGTGGCATGTGGTCCTGCATGGGACAAGCTGTACATCCTTGGTCATAGCATGGCTGCATCCGCCCTGCAAAGATGAATGCTTTTTTTTTTCATTATTTTTTTTTTAGCTCATCTCTTTACTTAGTAAGTACCTAATAAGATCTTGAGCTTCTTTCTGGTGACTAAATATTTTAGTTCCTATTCGATATCTGGTGAGGTTTGTAGGAGGTTTTTATTGATTTTGATGGGTGTTGCCTTAGGCCTAAAACACGCTGCTCCAACCAGGCACATGTAGCAATATGCAGAGAGCCAAGAGCATGGGGATGCCCATCCTGACCAAAGCCCCTCCTAAATAATCCCATGTCTGGATGAGCTGTATAATATCCATCTCACCTATCTTGAAATGTCTTTCTGTGCCTGGCCCGCCATCTGGGCTATCTCTACAGATCAGAGGGAGATAAGTGCCTTTTGAGGGATGATTCATCCCACCCTGATGTCCGTGGATAAAGCTCTTTGTGGAGGTGCCTTTCATTCAGCATGAGTTTGGGAAAAACATACGAGATGAGCTTGGGTTAGAGATCTTGCTACTACAAGATTGGGAAGGGAAGATATGCTTCCTTCTAAAATCTTTTTCTCCCTACTTTAATGTAAAACCAAATGTAGGATGAAAGACTGGAGCTGAACAAGAATAGTGAAGACTGGCCTTGAATTTCAGGAGGGATCTGCCAACAGTGGGACACCATGTGCAAGTGGGCTGGTTGGCTCCATGACTGCTTCAGACTTTGCACAGCTGTGACTGCAGGGTTGAGGCTCCCAAGTTTAGGTTGATAACTCCAGCCCAGCTGTCACGGCAGTCCTGGCCCTTACCTCAGCCATGGTTGAGGGGGATGTGCCTTTGCTTCACAGCTACAGCACTTTACAGCTCATGGATGGAGATCATCTGTCCATGAATCCCGTGCTATGTTGGGCAAGCGACAGTGTCGGCTTCAGCCATCCCATCCCAACTGCTGCCAGATCTTCACTGTGTCCTCAGCTTCCAGCTTGGGAAGATGAACAGTGTTATTCTTGCCTGTGCCAAAAAAAAAAGAAAAAAAGCTGTGAACTGGTTATGAAAGTATTTGACTTGTCAAAAGCTTCTCAATACTTTCTTTCCGGAGCAGGAATGGAAAAGCAGAGAAAGAATGATTTTCAGCTTTCTTTTCCTTTTTTGGTGTGTGAAAACTTTGGGGTTTGGTTTTCATTTAGAAAATGCAAAAAAGGGAAACGCTACCAGTGTGAAAATGAAATACAACAATAGGGTTTGGTCAAAACAAAGCACTTTCAAGAAAAACAGCAACTACAATACCATTGTCCTAAGTAATTGTTGTTGCCTTTTGGAGGGAGTTAAATGCTGCCTAGTTGTTGATCTGTGGATAGTGTGGGGTGCAACCCCTGACAACACACAAATTAATTGCTACCTTTAAACAGTACATTTGCTTAACAGCTGCTATTAGTTCATTTTAAGAGATTTTACAGATCTGGGACTAAACCCAAGTCCCTCTGCCATCATCACAAGATGCCCTTGGCAGCATCAAGGCTTGGGCAGCACTTTGTGCAGCACGTGTGTGACCCAGTAATATGTGATCTTAACGCAGATGAAATGAAATCCTGTCTATCTCCTATGTGTATGGAGCTTAAGAGAAATGAAAAGCAGCTGGTGTTAGAGTGGCTTGTTACTGACCCTGCTGACTGAGGGGGTAATTGCTGGTGTGGTTGTATAGGCTTGATGTGGAGTGGCCATAATTAAACATTGTGTGTGTATTCTCCCAGTGCTCCCAGTAAATCAGTGGCAGGTCAAACCTGAGAAGCTCCATGAGAGCAGGGTCTGTGTTTCTGTTCTGCTCTGGTTCCCTTTTCTGGGGCTGATGGGAATGAAAAGGAATTTCCAATTGCAGTATTTTTCATGGAAATGGAGTTTCTGGTGCCTGGCAAATCCATCCCAACTGGGCTGAGGCTGCTTGATGCAATTTCTGCTGGGGGACCTCTGTGTCTGCCCCATCCTTGCTGAAGCCAGGCTGAGCTTAGACTCAAAGCCCGGGACAAAGCTGGGGTTTAGGCAGTGCATCACCCCAAACACCTTCAGCAAGGACTTCTTACAGCAAGGGGGTGTTGGGAGAAGCAGAGGGCGCGATGGCCTCTGGGAAAGCTGAGTCATCTCTCTGTGGTGAGGACATCTATCTCAAAAGTAATTATACCGAGATGAAAACTGCCAGTGACAAGCTCTGTACCAGCAGTTGGAGTTCAGATTCTCATTTCATGCTGCAGAAGTATGAGTAATTCTAAATAGCTCTAAAGACATTTAAAAGCACCCAAACCATGACAGACAGAATACAGCAAATGAGAACAAGGTAAGTCATTATATGCTTTGTGAGCATATACAAAGCCCTATTATCACTGTACACTGATACACACGTTCTCATTGTCTGTGTGTACCTGTGATGTGCTTCTCTGCTGCAGGGCAGGTTTGGTGACACCAAGCCTGATCTTTCCTCTTCCTGGCAGTGCTGAAGGCTTAGGCAGCCTGGCTCCTCTGAGCTGGGTCAGGTAGTGCTGGAAATAGATGTGCAGCTGCTCCACCTTGGTGCTTTCAGTAGGAAACAGCCTATTTAAAAATACCAGGGAACTGTTTGATGATGGAAGGAGAGTCTTGCTCTCTACAGACAGAAAGCTAAAAATAAGTAGGCAGGAGGCAAAGCCCAACCTTTCCCTGTCTGGGCTCTCCATGGCAGTAAGGCAGATGGGAGCATCCAGGCAGGCTTGTTCTGTGCCTCCAGCACGATGTGTGTAACTGTGCTGAACGGTGTGCTGGAGCTCGCTCCGGTACGGGAGAGCTCCGTGAATGCCTTCTAGTTAAACTAATGAAGCAGAGCTGAGAGGCATTTCTCAGACCCAGAGGAGCAGATCCTTTTGCACCTGAATGCATCTTTTTAATTAAAAAAAAAAAAAAAAAAGCTTTACCAGTGTGTCCTGATCGAAATCTCAGCCCTGGTAGGTAATGCTGGCATTGGCACCTCCCAGGCGAGCTGCTGCCGAGTTTGGGGTGAGTGGGACCAGCTTAGGGCTGATTTAAAGCCTGTCGAAGTGGATGGAAGTGTTTCCATTTTCCTTCAGGGACCTGGCTCACGCTTTACAAGTGTAATTTGAAGTGGAGCCAGAATGTGGCCCAGGCTTCATTTGAGAGGGAGTTTGGTTGAAGGCTTTTCATTGCTTTAAGGTCTGCAGCAACTTGAAGGCTGCCTGCTGACTTACAAGTAAAATTCAATAAGAGATCTTAACATGCTGGTATGACTTGCAGAGCTATGAATAGTGTTGGAGCAGCTCTTCTCCTGCATGACCTTGCTAGAGAAGAAGGATGTATAGAAGTCAACCTCTGCTCAGCCTCTGAGGCTGCAGCAATGGGTGGTTTTTCCAGCAGATGGTTCAGAAAAAGAAGGTGGCAGCAATCTGGGGACAATCAAGGTGGGATCTTCTGAATTTGACGTGTTGTTCCCATCTCTTGTGGTGCTTTGTATTTCCAGGGAATTGCTATACTCATCATTTTAAAATTGTACCAAACCCAAGAACACTGATGAATTAGGCTCTAATAACAATGGGTGCTGAAATCTAAACAAATGAATGAGAAGTGAGTCATGGTATCGTGATGACCTGAAGACACAGCGCTGCTCATTGTCTCTCTTCTTCTGCGCTGTTCACTTTATACATTGTGGTTTCCAAAACTCGTTATTTCCATTTGGGTTTTGAAATGCATTTCAGAAAAACCTGACAAGTTTCCAAAATGGCAGTTAAAAAATGCTCTAGTTGATGAGAATGTTTTGTTTCACTAAATCTGAAATTTTGCTCTATTCACAGCTTTCATTTTTATTATAATTTATTATAAATTTCGAACTTAATGCAAAACCCAGAATTCAGACACTCTCCATTCTGAATGAGGCTTGATCCATTATCTTAGAGTCATAGAATGTTTTAGGCTGGCAGGGACCTCTAGAGATCATCTGGTCCAACCTCCCTACACAAGTAGGGACATCTCTACCTAGGGCAGGCTGCTCAGAGCCCCGTCAAGCCTGACCTTGAATGACTCCAGGGATGGGGCCTCCACCACCTCTCTGGGCAGCCCATTCCACTGATCTATCACCCTCAGATTAAAGAACTTCTTTCTAATATCCAGTCTAAATCTCTCCTTTCCTAGCTTAAAACCATTACTCCTTGTCCTATCATTACAAACCCCTTTGAATAGACCTTCCCCTGCCTTCCTGCAGCCCCTTCAGGTACTGGAAGGTCACTCTAAGGTCCCCCCAGAGCCTTCTCTTCTGCAGGCTGAACAGCCCCAACTCTCTCAGCCTGGCTTCATATGAGAGATGCTCTATTCCCCTGAGCATTTTGGTGCCCTCTTCTGGACACGCTCCAATGTGTCCCCATCCTTCTTGTGCTGGGGGCTCCAGAACTGGACGCAGTGCTCCAGGTGAGGTCTCTCCAGGGCAGAGTAGAGGGGTAATGAAATGCTACATTTCCTTTCTGGTGAAATTTCCTTGAAATCACCACATTCCAAATTTTCAAAGCAAAAAGTTTTAGGTGCTCATCTCTATTTTCAGATGTGGCCAGACCTTTATCTGCTGAATTCACGGTAAATATCTGTAATGGAAAAATTGTGAGGGCAGAATGGCAGCACTTCACATCCGTGTCCTTTTTATCCGTGGTGCAGTGGAGGCTCCCAGAGCAGGACACAGTGCACACCACTCATAGAGCTGTTCTTCAGAACGTGTCCTGTGCTGCTGCTCTGGGTTTTGTAGCCTCTGTCAGGCATTTGAAAGGAATGAAATAGAAGTAGCTGCTTTAGCAGGAAAGTTATTAGTGCTGGTGCACCCTTGACTGGCAAGGCTCATAGTTGCAAACAAAAGCTGAAATGAGACATTTCTTATTTTATGATTTTGTCTGTGGAGAAGGTCCTTTTAATCTCAATTTAATGAAAGCCAGCTCAAGATGTGTGAGTGCTTGGAAGAGTCAGGAGTAAGGCTTAAAGTGGGCTCCCAAGCAAGATGAATCTCTTTTGTAGACAAGGCAGAACGTGGCTGGGTAACCACCATACGCTTATTTGTTTATAACTATGTGACACTTTATTTGGATAAACGGCTTGGGAAACATTTCCTGGACGTGGTGGAAAATGTGACAGAGTAAATGAGCTCCCTGACAGTTACATCGGGAGCACCCGTCTTTTTAAGTCTCTCAGACCAAAATAACTGAGAAGAGTGTGGCCTCATTAATTGTTTACTGCTAACGGGTGATGTCTTTCATCCTCCTGCTCTCCTGCTAATTGACAGGGATTGCTTTTTCCACAGCACAGCCTTTCCCACATACAGCATTTAGAAGATGTTGGTGAGAGTGCTGCTATAAAAGCACCCACCCATCCCACCGAGGTGTCAGCAGACTCTTCAGGGACTTGCTCTTGTCCTTCATCAGTGCTTTGCAAAAGTCCATGAGCCAGCAGAAGGCCCTACACACAACAGGTCCATTGTTCTTTCCATGCTTGCTGTGCCAGCATCTTGTAACAGGTGGCTTTGAATATATTAGGCCAGCTGAGAGGTGGAACAGGCATGTCCCCTCCATGGACCAGGGCCATCTTAGGAGCCATAGTGCCCTGTCCTAAGCTAGATGTATATCTAAGCAGGTGTGTACCAGGAACTTGACCAGATGGGTGGACATCGTGAAGAAGTTTAAACTTGCTGATTTTTGAGGACATACCTGAAGGCAAAACTATTTTGACCCTACAAGGTAGGATGATTCATAGCAACGATGGAAGCCTCCCTTGTTGTCCCCTTGCTAGGAGGCTGTCATGAGTACTTGAGAAGTAGCAGAACTTTTGGTGGGTTTCTGTTCTGGTCCAAAATGAAGTGCTTGTTGTCTCTGGGTGTTGGTGCCACCGAAGTCCTGTAGATGTAAGGCATGCAGCTCAGCCTGAGAGTCCTCTTCTGAATTGCTTCATTGTAGGGCAGGGCATGGCCAAACACAACAGGACCACCCTGTGATCGTGTAGGTGACACCATACCATGCCAGCTGCACCCACACCACGTGGACTCCTGTGTGCCCATTTTCTCCTATATGTCCTTCATCTGGAAACTCTCACTCTCCACTTCCTGTGAAACCACACTGCCCACATCTTCTCAGGTGCTCTCCAGAGACAGCTGATGTGGAGGAGCTGTTGTAGTGCAGAGTGAAACCTGGCTGTGGCAGCCAGCACAGCCCTCTGGTAGGAGAGCTGCTTACATGGGAGAAATTCATGCTCTTCCTTGGACTGTTTGTTCTCTGGCTCTAGTTGAGGAACAGGAGAGCAGTCTGCCTGCTCCAGTTAGTCCTCCCCAGTCTTGGAGCTGCTGGAAGGAGAAGGGATGGAGGAAATGGCTTTCCCACAGGAAAGTCCACAGAGCAGATGTGTAATAAAATGAAATAAATTATTTTCTGTCCAGGCAGTTGCAGCAGAGCTGCTCTGGCCTCACATAGCAAAGCTGCTGAGGAGCAAAACCCCAAAGCCAGCCTGTGCTCAGCAATCCTGAGCTTTGCTGCTTCTCTTAGAGCCCAAAGACTACGAGTGGGAATACACGTGGGAGATGGATACGTAGCCTAAAGTGCAGCCCAGTTTTGGCAGACTTGGAAAACAGCAATTTTGACTTAAAGACAGGTTTCTGTAGTGAGAGTCTGTTTTGTGTGCTGTTCCAGGCTTCGGCTGAAAAAGTAGAAATATTCTCCCCGGAAATGTCTGATTAGAATATAATCACCATTTTCATACTTGTTGGTGCTTTTTGAGGCACTCAGTTACAGGGAATGGTAATTGGTTTCTTCATGTTAGAGTAAAACATCTGAGTATGTGTGTTCATACTATGTATAGATATAAATAAATGAAAACATTAATTTTTTTTATCAACATGCTTCATTGGGAGAGGAAAAAAAAATTCCTTATGAGCTCTTTTTATGCCTCTCTAATAGCTATTGAGATGACAGTCTGTCTGAAACCAGCATTGTGGGATTGTATCACTTCCACCACAGTTATTTCTAATTGGCAAATCAAGGACAAGAGGAGTCAGGGAAGAACGAGTAAGGACTGTGATCCTGTTATTAAAATGCAATCTCAAAATTGGCCTGTGCTGCCACTAGCCAGAATTCCTCTGCCTTTGGTGGGGGTTTGAGAGCATCATTATTTTACAGTGGGATTTTTTTTTAGGAGTAAATTAATTATTGATTTTAAAAAGGGATGTAATATGAAAATGGAAACAAATGGCTATTAGGTGATCATAAGCAGTGGCTATGCATTTGGGGACTTGGAATTGAAATTCTTAAAATCTGTTAAATATTGAGTGAGACTTTTATACAGGAAAGCATAGAAGTGTGGTGAGCACTGTAGTGTCAGGACAACACAGGAAAGTGTTACTGTATATTTTTACCACTCTATTCTGCACATATCATACAAAAATAACTAGTATTAGTTCCTAAACTTTGTAAATAAATCAACACACTGAGTCTATGACCTGTTCAGAGGTGTTCTGCTTTGCTTTGATCTAGAGACTTCGGATGAAGCTCCTGCAGCTGAGCTGTAGAGCATTTTGGCAAATGTCTGTTCTCACCAACTTCCAGCACAGTTTAATTCACTTGAGAGATTTGGCTGCTCAGAAAAACAGTGCTTTTATTGCCCGTCAGAATTCCTTAAGGTTTATGCTTCCATGCTTGGCAATATACCTGTGCTGCCCAACTCCCTTCTCCTGATTCAGCTTCTGTTATAACTTTACTGAAGATCTTTGATGAGTTGAAGTACAGACCGACCATTAAAAGAACCCTAACCACATCTTACTTGTGCACCAGCCTGTTGTTCTATAGACTCCAGCCACAGTTCAGCTCCTTGTGTGCTATTTGCTACGTGGACAAAAAGGAATATATACCCTGATCAATCTCACCTGCCTTTGGCTGTCTAGCCTAGCAGAATCACATGATGGATGGTCCTATCTCCTCCATGCTTTAAGGAACATAGGATACATCTCAGACTGGGGTTTCAGTCTGACCTGTGGACACTTGGCTGTCCAGGAATTATTTTACAGTGTCTGTGAAAAGGGTAAGAAAAAGTAGTTTTTCTATATTAGAGACATTTCTGAAGGGATCTTTTCCTTCACTGGAAATTTCACAGAACAGATGTTAGAAACATCTGAAAAAAAACATAGCAGATATTTAAGTTTAAAATATCACTAAAAGTCCTGCAGTACAGAATAAATCTTTATATTCCAGTATCTGAAATGAGCCTCAGCTGAGATTAGGCTGCTATTGCACCAGGAGCCATCCGCATGTGTTGTGACAGCCTCTCTCCTCCTGTGGTTTTATCTCAGTTAGACTACATGAGTTGTAAAAGGAGAGAACAAAGGTAGATAGCACAGAAATAACTTGTCAAGATGCTCAGTGGAAGAACCAAGACAGTATTTCACACTTTCTGTACCCTAGCCCAGTGGTGTCCTCCCTGTGACCTCCAAACATCTGTCTAAGCATCTCTGCACAGGAATTGTAGAATAATTCCGGCTGGAAGGGACTTCTGCAGAGCAGTCCAATTCCAGCTCAAAGCTGGCCCAGCTTCAGAATCGGATTGACTTTCCCAGGAGCTTGCCCAGGCAAGGACAGAGAACAGAGGCTCCACAACCTCTCGTGGTCCCAGGGCTGGATGTTCTTGTGCATGCTGGCTGAGGGAGTTGAGCGTAGGGAAGGCGTATTTTCCTGTCCACATTAATATAATGTAATAGTTTGAAATCAAAACAGTAATAGAACCAGAGCTCACTGTAAGTTGAAATGAAGGAGATGCTTTATGGCTGAGCTTTCAGGAGGGAGGACTGCAGCCCTGGGATACTCGCAGCCACACACCCAGGGGCAGAGGACTATGGTTCTCCTACTCACCCCACTGCTCCCCAGGATACTGCTTGGACTACATACTATGTACATCTGCAAGGGAAAAATAAGGAATTTGGGATATTTCAGGTTTTTCATAAGCACAAACAAATGCCTAACACCTCAGTGGGTTTGTATCCATTTGTTTTATCTTTTTCATAAAGCTCCTGCTTGGACCTGTCAAGTGCAGCCTTACGTGTGATTGATTTACAGCAGTTCTGTGTGTGTAGCTTAACCTTCAGCCAGTGTTCAGGGCAGTGGCCAGACACCATGCCAGCCTGGAGACCCACCTAGTTGTCCCTTCTGGGAAGGATTGTCAAAAGGGCATCCTGATATAGCAGCTTGTGCTGCCTCTTCTGCAGCACAGCAGCCAGGTAATGCCAGAGGCATCTGGGGACAGCACAGAGCTGGTGCTTCATTTGGGTTCCACTGGTGCAGTGTAACGAGCACAACAGCCAAGCAGCAACTGCTTGGGGAAAAATCATTAGTTGTGATGCCTGCAAAGTGGTGTCCATGCTGTGGCAGACCCCAAGGTGACCAAAAAGAAATGAAGGAGATGCTTTATGGCTGAGCTTTCAGGAACAGGGGAGCATTGAAACATGCTCCTCAGGAATGAGGTGGCAGCTCTAACAAGCTGATGGAGTCTGCAAGCAGCAGAGGTAGGATTTAAGAGCCACTTCGATCTCTGGCCTGACAGTTTGGTCCCATGGATCAAAGGAGCAATTTGCAGTGTGGGTTATAAGGGGACTTAATGTGAAGATGCTTTCTGGGCAGCTATGAAGGACACTTTCCTACCATAGCAGTGGGATACATGAGCATGACTGATGCCCAGTCGGCAGTAGGCAGAGGTTGATGTTAGTGTGCTGGAGAAGGTTTACTACTGCTCTTCTGGACATCTCAGATCTCCTAATGGAACTGTGACCAAAGGTGTTCTTGTTCTGGTGGGTTGGGTCACCCTTAAGGGTGCAATAGTAAATTTGTTCTGCCTTCACTGACTTTTGTTGAGTTGGGATTAGGGAGGGCTCCTGCAAGTAGCTTTGCCAGCAGATCTGGAGCATTTTCTTAAGGTACCCTGTGATTCTTTAGTTATAAATAATCCAGACATGTCATTTCACTGTAGAGAGGGAACAGAATGAACTGACCAAGATACGTTGGCTTTCTGATGCCACCAATGAAAGGCCCTTCATAATGTGGAGGATGTAACACCTGGGTGTGCAGATGTGTCCATGAGAGCTCTCACCAAAACCATGTGAATCCTTTCTGCATTTGACACAAAGCTATTGCTGTTGCTGGTTACAGAAAGAGGCTGGAATCCTGGCTCTGGGAAAGATGATGGGAGTTGTGCTGTGGGTCTCAGGGAGGGCAGGACTTAGTACCCAAACAAGGCTTTGATCCAAGATTAGATTGTTCAGGAGCAGTGTTAATACAGTTTTAATAAAAATAGGAACATAGCTCTGTTTTTAAATAGGAAGGAAAAGAAACATTTTGCATCAGACACATTTTTGCTTCCAGCCCTTCCAAATTTGTCCCCGCTCACTGCACAACCTCAATCCTCTTGGCTATTGCTTTGTGTGCTGGTTGAAAGGTTCCATTTCTGGCTGCCGTGAGCAAGTTCAAGTCCTCTGAAGTCAGTGGCCATGCATCCAAAGTATGTTTACATCAAGGAAATGCTGTGGTCTTTATTAAACCAACACCTAACAGTGAGTACAAGCCCAGGCCACTTGCTCTGGAAGCTTTTGAAGATGAAAGAGAGAGACCAGATGGATGGCCACCAAGGTAACTCGATGGTCTTGGAGTGCTTCATGGATAGATAGAGCAGCTGTGCCACAGTTACCACCCTATACGCTGCCCTCAAAGACAGGGCTTCCAAATTTAAAATCACAGCTCCAGCTCAGCGGCTGTTCTGTCCTGATGAGAAGTGTTTCAGGAGTTGGCCAGACTTGAAGGAGTGATGTTCAACAGACGATGGTGCCTGCCACGTTGAGATGAGCAGCTGTTGGTAGGTTATTAATCTCAGAGAGCCTCTGCACAGTGCTTTACCTGCACATGTACCAGAGTCACAGCAATGGTGTTTTTCAGCAGAGGTTGAAGGCTGTCTGTGACAATCAGTTATCAGTGGTTCTGCTGATGATAGCTTCAGAGCCACGGCGATTGCTCAGGCTCTAAACTTTCATAGTTGCTTTGAGTTGCAAAGTATTCATTATTGCAAAGTACGAGGTGGCTCTGCTGAAGAGGGGATTTTAACACTGCCAGAGAAAATAAGCAGATGGCAGAGTGAATGGCAAAACTATGACAGAGCTGCCCTGCTCCCTAACCATCTGGTTTGGACCTTAGTTGAACATTTCAGACTTGCAGACACTCAAGCCCGTCTGCAGCAGGCTTGGTGCGGGGAGGGGGAGCACGTTGGGCAGGAGCACACGATGCAGGTGAGGATTTGTCCTCGGTAAAATGGGCAGATGCTTTTTCCTCTCTAAAACAGGCCAGACGAGCCAGCTTCCAAGTTTTGCTTGCCCTGCCTGAGCTACCCAGAGGTCATTCCTGAGGTGACAAGTCGGGGTCTGTGGCAACACAGCATCACTCTTGGCTTTGTCAGGACCAAGAAAACGGGTTTTGTGCTGGCTCCCTCCAACTCTTCTGGACATCAGTTCTGAGCATTTCCTCCTGCCTTTACCCACAATCAACGAAAATACAGCAATAACATTCAGAATAGAGCATTTTTTCAAAGGAACGTATCTACCTATGTTCAGACACCTCCAGCTCCCTCTCCCTTGGTGGTGGCTGGGTGCCAGAGCAGGTTCCATGCGCCAGGGACAGGCAGGACCCTTTGAAGCCCTTCCTTAGAAGAACAAGAGCTAGAGAGCCTTAGATAAACCTGACAGTTTGTTTCAACACTGTTTTTCAGAATCCTTTCCAAGCATAATGAATGAGAAAGACTGTGGCAAAAACATGGGAGAGCTTAGGAAACATTGTCAGTCTGGCTTTGAGCACTGACAAGGCGTAAAATGCCTCTTTGTGTCTACGTGTCTGTGCGTCCTCAAAGGCGTTCGCACCAAATAACAGACACACACAGACACTGCCTCTTTCCTCCCTCTATGTTTGCATGCTCCAGTTTTAAACTCATTAGCTGCTCTTTTTGATGAGTTAACGGAGTAATTTTCTGCACAGAGGATGGGTTGAGTCTCGTTCACTCATATCCATCTATGAACATCTTGTGGAGGAGCTCAGCTGCCTTCCAGAGCCTTCCCCATCAGGGTCTGATGAGAGAGTGTCTATAGTTACAGATCACAAAAGCTTCAGTTGTGATGTGCTGGAGTTAAGAGGACTGGGAAGAGCTCGGTGGAGCTGGGGTGCTGTCAGCTCAGGAGCTGCTCTCTCACGCGCCTGCCTCTCTCTCTGCATAAATAATTCTGTTTCAGAACCTCCTCTTATGGTTAAAATGATACATGGCACCTTTCCCCCTCCTCCTGCCGCTCCCCACGTGGAATCGTGTTAGTCTGAAGAACCATCTATGGGTAATTTTTCTCTGAAGGATTTTTTTGCATGAAAAATAGATCAAAAATCTGTTGATGTATGTATGCTATTTTATTTTTACAGCTTTGACAGAAATGGTAATAGGAAAATGAGATCAAGATGCTTTTGGTACATTACTGGCAATAAAATAAATTAAAAAAAAAAAAAAAAGAGCAACCTTCAAGTAGTTCAGGGTCAAATCCTGCAGGTTTTTTCTGTACTACAAGCATGTAAAGTCCAGCATGTTATTCTCCCTCTGAAAGGGCTTACAGGTATTGTTGATGCCATTTTTAAAGCACTTGTCTTTTATGAGTCTAATAATCTTTGCATTATGCTATTACAACATAATCGTGTCCTTGTCATGCTGCCAGGACTGATCAGATAACATCAGAGCACTGAGGAATTTTAGTACTAAACTTATTAGGAGAGGCCCAGATTTACACCACGATAGTTGCAAAGCACTTCAGTGCTTTGTGCTCTGCAGGAATGTGGGTCTCAGCCATATGGGAGCTGCTGACACAAATTTTGGCTCCAGCCAAGGCTGGGAGTCCAGGTGTGAGAGCATCTCCTCGGTTTCACCAAGCGCTTGTGAGATGTGCATTTAAAAATACTCTTCATGGTTTTTTTAAAAAGCCAACTTTTGGAAGCACTACAATGACAAAACTACAGTTGCTCTGGCTGCTATAGTTTAATTTTGCAGCAATTAAACTATCAGTCCTGATGCACTGCAAAGTGAAATGCTTCTTTTCAGCAGCTTTTCCAAGCCAAGAGAATGCAGACACTTGTCATTACAGCTAATCCTCCCCGTGCTCTGCTTTGTGATCTGAGTCTCTTAAATGTAGCTTCCCACCAAGCCCCTTCTTATGTATCTTATCTGGTGCTAAAGTCAAATCAATAGCTATTGTAGCCAGGAATGATGCACTATTTAGAGCAGGTTGTGTTGCATTTGTTGGAGAAGGATAACATAAATTTTTCATTGGAAAAACCTCCAGTTTGAGCAAACACAGTTGTGTTGTGTGTGTATCATTCTCCTTGAACTGTGGCAGCTCAGAGAAATCACTGCTCTGTACTGACGGGAAGGTTGCTTTATTCTAATGTCTCCAATATGTCAAATGTTAAACTATTTATGCTCCTTGCTGAGTTAAAAGGATGAAAATCGTGGCTATTACTTGGTATTGCTGTAGGTTAGGATTTGTGGAGTGAGTTGTGCATCTGAGTTCCACTCTTATTTGGCATTTTTACGTGGCCTTTATGAGAGGAATGAATTTAGTAATCTCAGCAGGAAAGGTGGGGACATTTGAACACGGGACAATCTGGATGCTCCTGTTATTGGTCTGGCATGAGATAGGCAGGAACTTGTCCAAAGTGGTATCATCTGTGAGGGTAAAATGTGAGAAAAGGAATTACAGAATCAGAGAATCACAGAGTGTTGGGGGTTGGAAGAGACCTCTGGAGATCATCAAGTCCCACCCCCCTGCCAGAGCAGGACCACAGAATCTAGAGCAGGTCACACAGGAACGCATCCAGACAGGTCTTGAAAGTCTCCAGAGAAGGAGACTCCACAACCTCTCTGGGGATCCTGTTCCAGTGCTCTGCAACCCTTAGAGTAAAGAAGTTCTTCCTCATGTTGAGGTGGAATGCCAGAAAAAAAAGTAATTTATTGTTTTAAATGTAGTATTGCCCTCTCCTCCCGCTTCCATTCTGTGCTTGAATGGACATGGTCTGAGATGGTCAGGTTGGACATGGTCCATTCAAAAATTGTATTTTAAGAAGATGGCACGTGAATGCCATGCCTGATCTGGCTGCTTGGCCCTGATCCTCTCAGAAGGTTTTTTGTGGCCTCTGTAGAGAAAAGAAATCTACAGGTTTAGCAATGAATTTTTTTTTCCTGTTTCAGCTGCAGGATTCCAAGTCTCTTTTGCTTCTTCATAGAGATTTCTAAGATAATTTATTAGTCAATCAGGATGAAGTCATGTTGAAATTTCCAACAAGATGATCTCTCTTGGGTCCATCAGTGTAGATGTTGTCCCTGCCTGCATGATGTTGCCTTCTTCTGAGCTGGATGTACCAGAGGGTTTGTCCCCCCTCAGACTCAGACCATCTAGTTGGTCTGGTTGTTGGCCTTGGCTGTAGATACACCGCTGTACCTTTGCTGGATCTATAGCAAAATGGCCTCGAAGGGGTGTATTCACTCAGTCTGTATCAATTCTCATACCACCAGTCCTCCCTTGATGTGATCTGTGAAAATCCACATATCCAAATTAAAAAGCAATCCTCTTCAAGGAGTGTTTGTGTCTTCCTGCAGAGATCACAAATGCTGGATTCCACTGGGGTGGAAGTTAGTGGGTTTTTAACTCACCTTCATGTAATTCAACTTAACATTTCCACTGAAGTTCTTGCTGTGATGGTTACATGAGATAGTGGCATGTGCAATAGCTTGAAGGAGCACTTCAGTGATGATTATAGGATATAATATATATGTAAGTATATATATAAATACAAAATATTATCTTGCTGCGTGCAAGAGTTATGCAACTTCTGATTGTTACCCATAAACAGCCATCAGTTAACCATGTGGAGGTGTTTATTTACCAGAATTGGGATTTAAGAGGCTTGCTGTGGTACGTGTCTCTCACCACTGTGTCATACAAGCCTTGTGCCAGGGAAATAAAGGTACTACTGCTAAGTTAGACTTGTATGTACCAAACCATAAGGCTTTCTGGAGGAATTAAGACCAACACGCTGCCTTTACTCTATGCTGAGGATGCAGGTACTGCATTGTCTCTCTCTTCAAGGGGGATTCTAAGTGTAAGTGTTGGTTGCTCCAAAACCATGGTGTTTTTACTTCTCCTTGCTTTAGGAGGGTCCTCTGAGGGTGGTGAGACACTGGAACAGTTGCTCAGGGTGATTGTGGATGCTCCGTCCCTGGAGGTGTTCAAGGCCAGGTTGGATGGGGCCTTGAGCAACCTGGTCTAGTGGGAGATGTCTCTGCCATGACAGGGAGGTTGGAACTAGACGATCTTTGAGGTCCCTTCCAACCCAAACCATTCTGTGATTCTATGAATCTTTGACCCCACTGCCTGAGGGTGAGGAGTTTGGCTTGGGCTGCCCTGCCCCATGTCAGCATTGCCTGCTCAAGTCTCAGCACCACCATCATGGAGCACCCATGAGCAGAAGCAGCCATGCTTTGGGCATGGGGGATTACAGAGGTTGTGGGGAGCAACTTCATCCCATTCCTTTCCTCTTTACTGCTCTGGCATCTTGGGGAGCAGCATGGTAGCACGACCTTGGCTCTGGGGACATCCTCCTGTGGTGTCCTGCAGAGACATGGGATGGAGCACGGAGAAAGCGGGATCAGAAAGAATAGAGACAGCTTCAGCTACATAGTTGGAAATGTATCTGTACGTGTTGTTTCTTCTGACAAAAGGAGCAATTTGTAGAGATACTGTCTCTCAGAACTATATGAGGGAGCATGTGGAGAAATTATTATTTCCTTGCCTTTTTTGTCATTTCTCAGTTTTATTATATAGGTTTTTGTTCTGATACATTCCTTATTATTTTAGCTGCCCTGGGTAATTGTATTTTTCCCTTAACTTAGGAAGTTACTTTTAAAAGAAGGGAGGGGGGCAAAGATAAGGGAAAGCTGTTAAATGGGAAATCTATTGCTAATTAAGGCATGGTTTTGCTAATCGCCTTGGAAATGAAGTTATCAGCTGAAAAAGTCTGGAGTTGGTGTAATGAAAAGTTAGGAGCGGGTTTTCTTCCCCCCTGTTTCCTTCTGTCACAATACATTCAGAGATTAAAAGTTTACCTCGCAGACTCATCTTGACACCATTAGACATGATGTCTCTTTGCATTAGCTGCAGGCGGGCTCGAGCTGTTCTAGGATATATTTCAGTCTGAATAGTTAAAATTTGGCCAAGTTATAAGCAACTAAAGTCAAGATCCTTTAATGGGAGCTGTCAGTGTTCGTCATAGATATCATGCCACGCTCCAGCTGGAACACCACGTCCAGGACCCAAGATAGTCACTGTCCCTTCTTATATTTTTTTTAATTATTATTACTAATGATATCCCAGGGATTAGGGGGCAGCACAGCATTATATAATGCAGCAGCTCAGGGATGGGTTTAGGGGTTTTATTATGGTTTTTCCTCTGGAGATGTTGATGGTTGAGAGGAGCAGGTGCTGAGCTGGGGCAGGGCACTGTCCTGGCACTCTGCTGGCTGGAAGGGGAGGAGGGACCAGCCCCAGGTTTGCCTCTGATCTTGCAGGAGTCCTTCTTTCTTTTTCTGATGTTGGCTTTCTTTGTGCGAAAAGCAGATGGTGAGCCCGAATTCCCTTGTATGGCTGGCAGCAGCGTGAGGAGAGGCGAGATGTACAAGTTTATTCTGACATCCCAGGGGAAGCAGCCCCTGTGTCACTATTTTCTGATGAAAATATTCTTCTCAAGTTAATAATTTTATCTTCTGCTTCCCTGCCAGTGGGCTCCGTGGCATAACAAGGGCTGCTTGGAGAAGGCTGGGGAGGGAATAAGGTTTTCTTAATATATATGCTTTAAACCTCTGTTTTCAAAGTTAGTATTTTTGTCCATTCTTGTGCTCGAGCTGCTGCCTTCACCTGTGTGTGTCCTTTGCTGCTCAGCGGGTTCTGACTGGACTTCAGTGCTGCTGCACCCAAGGGAGGGAGCTCTGAGGGTCCCCAGCTCCATGGGGTGGGCAGAAGGGACAGCACATGGTGGAGGAAGCAGCTCTGACCTGCTGGAGGTGGGACAAGGCAGCAGCACCCCATGCTCAGTGGCATCCTCCTGCTTGCCCCGAGTGGCATCCAAACACATCTTTGGAGTTGCTCCCTCCAAGCAAACCAGACTTTTAAATCACTAATAGCACCAGCACCACCATCCTCAAGGCATGAGCTTGGCCAACCCTTCCAGCGTGTATTTCTAGCCCTGTTCGACTGGGGAATGCTGACAATGCCTCGAGCCTGGGGTAGCACAGGATGGGTTTTCAGCACCCTCCTGGTTGGTGGATCTCCTCTGGGTCACCCTTTTCTGCCTGGCTGGCTCCTTTGACACTAGGCAGGTTGCCAAAAGCCCTTTTGTTTAAATAATGCTCCTTGGGAGTAATTGCTGGCTCTGGCAGACAGGAGCAAAGCAAATTGATAGCTGCAGAATACTTTTGAGGGCAAAGGGGATCATGGACACTAATTGCTCTTAACTGCATAGCACTTGGAAAATTGTTTCTGGAGCTGCTGCAATAAGCTGGTCAAGTGAAACTGGGATTTTCTCACTGTCTCTATGACATGCACAAAGGACTGTTGGTACACTGTGTTTTGTGAGAAGTCTTCCCTTCTCCATCCATTTCCAGGATTGTGGTAGCCTCAGGGGATGCCAGGGTGCCTCCTCCCTTGACTTGCTCACAGTCCCATCTAACAGGCCTGGTCACCATCTCCCAGATGCTGTGTTTGCTCCTATCCTAGCTGAATAAAGGACACATCCTAGTAACAAAGACATGGAGAGTGCTCCATAAGAGCACTGTAAAAACAACTTTTGATTTTGCGAATAGGGGCCTGAAGGCCAGTGGTGGTGGAGATGCTGATGTCTTGGCTGGGAGGGACACGTGCACAAGAGAGTCCACTGAACCTCTCTTGAAGCTCTGCTGCCTGTGGCATCCCACTGAATCTGCTCCCTCTTTTGGGCTATCCCCAGTGTAGGTCGCTGAGATGCTGGCTGTTGCACAAGCGCTTTCACAGACCCATCACACCTTCATGTTTCTGGAAGGGTGATTAGAAAGCAAAGCTGAGTTGCCCTGTCACTGGAGCACAGAAATGAAGTTGCATGCTCACCAAAGTTTGCCTCCCACTTGTGCAAAAGCTTCTAGAATGTAGATGGCCGATGCAGTTTCAGCTGTGCTCAGACATTTCACTGTTCAAGAGGAATTGCTGCTTTTCTGTGCTGAATTCTAGGATGGTCACATTTTGCTTGGAAAAGAATTGCAAGTGTATTACCCAGCAGCTTTCTGAAAAAAACATCCAAGATCTCTGGCTGGTGGCTTTGTTTTCTATTTGTTTCTCTGGGAATTTTTCACTAGAATTTAGTGTTAACTAGATATTTATAAACCCAAGCTTCTTTCTGTGTGTTTGATTACTCCTGCGTGTAGATTGATGGAGAAGCCTTTGAGTCACTGTCATTTACTGGAGGGGAGTGCTGCTATTTTTAATTCTATGTCTCTTTACGGGTGGATGAATGGCAAGCTAATAGTTGTGTTGAAATTTGAATGTCAGAAAACAAGGGAGAAACTTGAGACTTGCTCGTCATATTTAACCTGCTCTGTTACATACCCCATCTTGAGTCCTTAAACATGCCTTGACGTGCCATCCATGCTTATTTTATAAAATAAAGTGATCGAGGTTTCAGCCTCTGTAGGAAGCAATATAAAAGACTCTGCCTTGTTAAACAGGGTAAACAGGAATTACTTTGAAAATACCTTATTTTTCTGATTGGTCTTAATGTTGTGCTGACTCTTGATTACCCATCTGCTAAGAGATAATTATTCAAGGAATTAGCAGAAACAGCATGCTGGACTGATTGTCCTGTTAATGCTGTTAGTTGCAGTGAATAGAGTATCTTAAGGGAGTGTAGGTTTATTTGCTATGAACGTGAAAAATCTACTTAACAGGAAGGTAATCTATTTGTTAAAGGTCTTGGTAGGACAAATGGGTCCTCAAAAGGGATGTAAAAGGTGGTTCCCAAAGAACCTTTTGCCCTCAGGATCTGAGTGCCACAGGGGTGAAGTTGCTGCAGGTTGAGACATCAGGGCATTAGTGAAGCCCTGACTTCACTGGGAGGATGGATGTCCACTGGGCCCTTTTGGTTGTGGTGTCTTGCAGCTCATCTCACGTTGGCTTTCTCTGAGCCATTCACCGCTCTACAGTCATGGTTACTGCAAGGATAAAGCACCACGTTGAGCTTCTAGGGCAAGTACACCTCATGCTTTGAGGCCATGGAGGATGTCCCCTGGTGTGCAGCCCCTGTGCTGTCACCTGTGGACCTGTTCACATGCAGGTTTGAATGTCAGCAGGAACAGAAAGTCCTTGCCAGCCCATACGGGAACAAACAACATCTTTGTGGGGCCATAATTTACTCCTCTGTACACTGAGGACAGTGATGCTGGGTGAGACTTGACTGTTTCCCATGTAACAGGTCTCTTTACTCCCATTGTTACCAGCAGAAATGTTTATAAATGCCTTGTAAAACCAGATTTTTTAATTTATAATGACAATTTAGGTTTTATTTAGGAGATAGAAATATGGTCTCTCCCTCCAGAAGTGCCATTTTTGAATTAAATTGTTTGTTTATCTCTGGAACTGGCTTGTGGCTATGTATATAACCAATGCCCTTTGCACAATGCCCAACACTCACTCTCTCTTGAGTTCTTATAATATGTGCATGTCAAGATAGTTTGTAGAGATGTCCCATAAATCTAGGAAAACATAAAGCCATCAGAATTATTTAACCAAAGCACGGAAAGACAATAGTGCACCTTTACTGCTAGAGGCAACCTTGCTGGAAAATGACATTTTAATTATGTCACAGTTTTTACATTTTAAAAATAATTATTCTGATCTCAAATCAGGACAAAACCTCACCATAAAAGCAGGTGGTGCTGGGGATCTTCCAGGACTGTCAGTATTATTCCGTGTTGTGGTTGAACCAAGCAGCTCTGGGAGCTCAGGGGCAGAGCTTGATGCTCCTATTTCCCCAAGACACTGAGAAACTAAAGAACTGAGCAGGCAAGAAACATTGGTGGTTTCTGTCAACTGTTGCCTTGCAAATATTCTTTACATTGTCTTTTTTTTCTTCTTTAGAGCTACCTTGTTCACTTCTTATTTGCTTTGCCAGCATCTGTCTTGTTGCAAAACTTGGAGCAACCCCTGAGGGCTTTGCTGGTGAGAGGCAAATGTGGTTGTGACTGGATAGGAGGGATGGGACATGCCTCTCAGAGATCAGCTCTGGCTTGGCTCTGGAGATGTGGAATTGTGTTTAGGAAGGTCAAATGGCAGGAGTAAGATGGGATTTATTTTGCTACATGTTTATCTACCAGCTAACAAGGTGGGGCTCAGATTTTTTGATGTGGGCTCCTGTATTCTGCAGCAGTCTGAGTGAGAACACCTTGAGGAGCAGGATTACCCCAAGAGGATCATAGAATCATGGAATCATAGAATTGTCAGGGTTGGAAGGGACCTTAAAGATCACCTACTTCCAACCCCCTGCCATGGGCAGGGACACCTCCCACTAGATCAGGTTGCTCACAGCCCCATCTGGCCTGGCCTTAACAATTTCTCGGGATGGGGCTTCCACCACCTCTCTGGGCAACCTGTGCCAGCGTCTCCCCACCCTCATGGTGAAGAACTTCTTCCTAACGTCTCATCTGAATCTACCCTCCTCTAGTTTTGATCCATTCACCCTAGATGTCTTCTTGCTATATTGCCCCTTTCTTGTGTCCCCTGGACTTGGGCTGTGCATGTCTCATGTTGGGTGGGCTAAACCCACCTCTTGGAGAGTCAGAAGGGCAGCTGGTGGAGCCAGGAGTCTCCTGGTGCTGCCGGGAGAGCAGGCTGAGCAGGGCTGGTCAAATGTAGGGAACACAGATGGGATAAAAGGTGGTGAGCCTGGAAGAGATCCCAGAAACGATGGGTGTTGTAACAACTGTGCAAAATGATAATGTGAGGCAGGCAAAGTAGGCAAACCCAGGATTATTAGGCCTGTTTGGCATATGCATTTGTAATGATTGCCCAGTGCCTGGTGTCCTGGATACACGTCTTTAATTTAAGATAAATAACTTCTCGGTGAAGCCAAACAGGGAGGGACAAACCCAGGTATGGCAAGTCTTTCTGTGAATTCCCTTTCTGTGTGATATAAAGAAGATCTCAAAAGATTTTATTAACTTGTGAACTGTGATTTAAGGGAATTTTAAACAGCATGTGAAAGAAAAATAATGAACAAATGTTTTCAAGTGGGAGAAATCTGTCCCTGCCATATGTTTCACTGAGTCATCCCTTCTGCAGGAGGAGATCTTGCGATTGTTTCAACTGTTCCAGTCACTATTCCTTTTTATTTAGTAGCAACATCTCTGTAAACTCAGCACCCGATCCTACAACACATTGGTACCATGTGCTGGATGTAGACCCGATCCCTCAAAACTTGACACATGTTTTGCTCTAGGCACAGGTTCAATTCTTCTCCCTGCGTGTCTTGCTGTTGAGCAAAGACCAAACCTGGCCATGGGTTTCCACTTGCTGGCTAGATAATGTGATGCTCTGTGCTCGCCAGAAACCTCAACCCCCACCTTTCTCTTTAATTTATACATGGAGCCTGTGGCAGAGCCCCAAGCTGATGGAGTCGTGTGGTTAATGTCTATAAATATGTAAAGGACAAATGTCGGGAGGATGGAGCCAGGCTCTTCTCGGTGACATCCAGTGATAGGACAAGGGGCAATGGGTACAAGCTGTAACATAGGAGGTTTCAGGTAAACATAAGGAAGAACTTTTTCATGGTGAGGGTGACAGACACTGGAATAGGCTGCCCAGAGAGGTTGTGGAGTCTCCTTCTCTGGAGACATTCAAAACCCACCCAGATGTGTTCCTGTGTGACCTGATCTAGGTGACCCTGCTCCGGCAGGGGGGTTGGACTAGATGATCTTTTGAGGTCCCTTTCAACCCCTAATGTTCTGTGTGACTCTGTGTGTGGTTGTGTTGCAGGTGTGGCTGTGTGGTGGCAGCATGGAGGTCCTGCCTTGCTCCAGGGTGGCTCACATCGAGCGCAAGAAGAAGCCCTACAACAACAACATTGGGTTTTACACCAAGCGCAACGCTCTGCGGGTGGCCGAGGTGTGGATGGACGACTACAAGTGGCACGTCTACATTGCATGGAACCTGCCCCTGGAGGTATGGCCATTGCACCACATCCTAATCTTCACTTTATTGGGTTAAAAACTGGAATCATAGAGCATTTAGTGTCTCTGGGTAAAGGAGAGCCTTAAATACCCTGGGTTTGGAATTCAGCAGAGCTCCCTCAGCTTTGACGGAGATGCTGCAAAACCTGCAGACTTTGGAGGAATTCCTGCTGATCACGTCAGCCTTTTTATTTTCACTTCTAAAAATTAAACCTGTTTTGTAGTGTTTATCTCCCTGTTGAGTGTTTACACAGTGTGAGTTTATCTCCTGATACTGCTCCGCAGATGGAGTCTGTCTGTGAAGTGGGTTGGCAGAAGGTCTTTAATATCAGCATCACTAGTGCATGAGGTTTTACCTGTGGCTTGGGCAGGTCCATGTCACGTGCAGCCCAGATACTGTCACTGCCCCAGTCTCACTGCAGATGGTGGGAGGTCCATGTGCCTGGGCCATTTGCTTTCCCAACCTCGGGAAAGTTGAGGCCATCAGCACTTAGAAACCATGTTCAAGGCTAAAGGATTGGAGGTCGGTGTCTCACAGAAGGACCATGTGCAAGTGCTCCAGAAACACTCTCTTTAAATAGCTTTGGTGGTTATATTTACTCCTGCACAGGAATGGTTAGATTTTCTTAGATCTGATGTTATTTTTTATGTTAAACCTGCTGTAGCATGGTGCATCTGTGGAAAATGGTGGAGTCCTACCAGCAAGACAAGCTGACCATGCCCAGGGGACACATACTGCACGTGGACCTTTCTAGGTGATTCCCTACACTTCTGTAGGCTCCAGGAGGACTTTGTGTAGGTCCAAAGCTGCTGCTTGGGCTCCAGTGTCTATACAGATCATGTCTAATCGTGAAACCCAAGAGCATCTCCTGCTTCCCAGCTCTGAACACTGCCTGGAGTGCTCTGGGAGCACCTCTGGCTGGGCCAGTTTCCCCATCTCCTGCCTCTCATCCTGCCAGAGGAAGAAGAATAGGTGGTGGGAAGGGTAGGCAGCGATGTTCTCCAGCTTATGGGTGGGATGAGGATTGGGGGTGCCCTGCAGAGCCCCTGACACCCGCTCTGCTTGCAGTGTAATTAAGCACGAGTGCTGAGCTGCTCTGTTCAAGTGTGAGGAAGAAGCACTGCCACGAGTGGCCAGACCCCATGTGAGCAGTTATTTACAGCCAAAAAATAAACACAAAATATTCCTACTTTGCAGCTCAACCCCCTGCAAAGAGCTGCTGTGGCCCTGATCCTGCTGCAGCAGCATCCTCAGCTGGCAGCACCGTGCTTTGGGGCATTGTGAAAAACATGAAAATAGAAAAACAGGAGCTGCTGCTGCTTTCTGAGGAAAGGTTACATCTGGGGAGAGTTACTGGCATTTAGAGCCACAGTAGTCACAGCTTTGTGCTGCATTAGAGAACAACAGGTGCCTGGGAAGGGTCAATGAGCTGCCTGCGTGGCCGGTTTGTCATCCTGGGGCTGGTGGGAGTCCTCAATTAGTTACTGAGAAATAGGTGGATAGAGATGGAAAGAAATGCTGTTTACCTAGCAAGCTGCAGGAGGGCACTGGCTGTGACAGGCACTGCTCCAAGCCTTCAGAGGGTTGCCTGCAGGACGGAGAGATTACAGATCTCTCTTAAATATTGGTTGCAAGATCCAAACACCCGTAGGCAGAGATCATAAATTACAGTGAGTTCAGCCCAAATCCCTGGATTCATTTGGTTTTTAGAGCTGAGGCACCATGCTCCTGCTCAGGAACAGCTTTGGAGAACAGCAAAAGGGGATTAAAGTTCATCAGGAAGCATCAGGTCCTGTACAGCTTAGAAAAGGCAGCATCCCATGAGTCAGCACTGGGGTGGGTCGTGGGGAAGCAGGTCTGGGTTATCCTAAAAACATTTTGAGGCTTTTATATAGGTCTTACCAGTAAAATTGAGGGTTAATCTTAGAGAAGCATTGTTTGACAGGCGGTATTGTGCAGGGGGTTATGGACATACCCTGAATTCTTTTGTAATGCCATTATATTTAAACTAGGAAAGGAGAGATTTAGACTGGATATTAGAAAAAAGTTCTTTAATCTGAGGGTGATAGATCAGTGGAATGGGCTGCCCAGAGAGGTGGTGGAGGCCCCATCCCTGGAGTCATTCAAGGTCAGGCTTGATGGGGCTCTGAGCAGCCTGCCCTAGGTAGAGATGTCCCTACTTGTGTAGGGAGGTTGGATGAGATGACCTCTAGAGGTCCCTTCCAGCCTAAAACATTCTATGACTCTATATTCAAACCCAAGCTAAATCACCTGCACTGAATGGTTCAGGTGCTGACTGGTTTGTGGCCCTGCTTTGCTCTGTGTCCCATCTTGCTCACTCAGATTTCAGCCTGTCCTACCTGTCTACACTGAATCATCTTTATTTTTACCTATGAGCATTAAACTGCTCATAGTCAGGCATTAAAATGGTGTCTTCTCTAAAGCAGAGTGAATAATTCATTAGAAGATCATTATAAGCATTGTAATGGAAAATTGCTTTCCCAGCTGTATTTAATGATCACTGCAAAAGACAAGAGCAGGAGCTAAAATAGAGTAGAAACCCAGACACCTGTAGGAAGGAGTACAAGGAGCTGCACTGTGCCTTTGGTTTCCTACAGCTGCCTGCTCCATTAGTTCCCCAAATTCTGTAATGGAATAACAGGTTAAAGGGGGGCAGCTCTCCTCAGCCCCTGCTCCTGGTCTCTGTGAGATTATTCCCCTGGGGACAGATGTCATAGCTTCATCTGCTTTTAAATGGGCTCAAGCAATAAGGCTCCTCTGTGTCTCCAGGGAGACTATTTCACCATGTAATTGTCCAAATTGTCAAGAGGTTTTTCTGAGGTTCAGCCTCAACTTCTCTTCTCCTCTAGTTTTTATCCTTTATTCTTGGCTATCTGCCTCTATTAGATATGGATCTTACACCTTTCTGGGGTTTTTTCTTCTTTTCTTTCCTTCCTTATTTTATACCTTTTAACTGTGCTGTCCCCTGAGTTGTCTTAGCAGGGTCACACACTCTTGGTGTGTAAGGGGAAGGGGTTTGGTGCTTAATGCACAGATGGGGTTGGCATTTCCAGGATTCAGCTCATGACCATCTTTTAAATCCTGATGTACTTTTGCTGTTAAGCTCTTCTGAAAGTCCTGTATATGAGTACCCAAAAGGGAGGTGAGAGCTTTTAAAAATACTTTATCATTGTGCTGGTTGGCAGATTCACTCTTTCTCACATGGATCCAAAGCCCAGGGCACTCAGTGAGAAGATTCACCTCTGTTATAGTGCACTTCTTGTATTTTCTTCAAAACCTTCTCTTCTCCATTTGGGTTCTCTTTTCTAAATTGCCTCCCAGGACCAAAACATGTCCAGCATCAGTCTGGTGGCCATTGCAAGGATGCCTTTAAAACCTGTGAGAGAAGTATATGTCTCCTCCTTTCTCTGGCTCTGAAACCCAAGCCTTCCCTCTGATTTCTATGAGGATGACTTCAGCCTTGGACACACATGATAAAATTCCCTGGCGTGGCCCCTCCCTGGCTGTTGGCAGCTTCCAGGCAGCTTGGAAGTGATACGAAACACCTCTCTCAATTTTTTTAAAGAGTATCCATTCAGTGACAAGCTGTGTCTTTATTTTTCAGAATCCAGGTATTGACATCGGGGATGTTTCTGAGAGAAAAGCATTAAGGAAGAGCTTAAAGTGTAAAAATTTCCAGTGGTACCTGGACCACGTTTATCCAGAAATGAGAAGATACAACAACACCATCGCTTATGGCGAGGTAATTATGGCTGAGCAGCCCCTTAGATCAGGCTGGTAATGATTGCAGCTGGTGAGTCTCTGATGAGAAGTAGCCTCAAAGGAGAGAAATGTGACTCAAAACCTGCTATTTGTGTATAATTATATAAATCTGTATAAATCTGCTCACAGTTTCTTCTAAAAACCTATTTTGGGATTTATTTCTGATCTTGGAGACCATATACTGTAAAATATTTTAATGCCTTATTTACTGAATTGACAGAAAATTATCTATACTACCCATTGACTCCATGTATTAAGCAGCTGTATGTATATTTTTAGTAATCGGTTGTCTTATAAATCCCTTTGACTTAAACTCAGCCTAATTCTTTACAAGATCTCTGTAGGATACAGTGTATTGTCACAACAGTTTAAGGATGAGATAAAGTAAGAAGACTTAATTCAATCTCTGCTGGCTTTGAGACCATACTGGGAATATAAAACCAGGCATTTATGGGAACTAATAATACCCTGTTGCAATAGGTCTCCTGGAATAGTGGCAGTTTGAGAAGGCTTCTTGAAGTACAGCCTGAGCACCCCTGATGGGGACTAATTTTAAGGAAGATTTATTATCAAAGTTACTTAATGTCTTCAAGCTAAAACCTCCCAAAAAGTAGTGTTTTCAAAGGCATTATTGCAGTTGCCCTACATGGGGAGCCTGGAGAGAGGAGAGCCCTGTTTTTGTAGACCTAGTGGCTGGAGTTCAGTGGCCATTTGGCTTTGGAGCATCAACCCAGCACTTCCATACTCCCTCCCGAGTATGTCCTTCAGTACTTGGCGGCTGGTTTCCCATCTCTGCATCTCCTCCTGCATCCCTGTGATAATTTGATGGGGCTCCTTGTGCTAGCTGGACCTTTTTCCCTGCCTGGTTTGAGATTTCGATGAAATAGAAGCGATCCTGCATTGATTTCAGGCTCCTGGCAACGTGCTGCCGGCGGGCTAAAAATATGTTTGTTACCACCACACATGACCAAAATACAAAGAAAACTGCGTTCAAGGAAGTTGGCTGCTTTGGATGGTGATTATTACATAAAAGCAGTCATCATTAGGCCCTGTATTTAAAGAAAACATATGGCGCACTAAACCTTTCTCTGCCTGATTATGCCTAGTGATATAGCACCCGTATATCCTTTCTATAGCAAGAGAACCTGGAGACGATGCTGCACATGAGTTTAGTGCTTATCTCTGAAGAGACAGGGCTGTATAATTCTGGTTTTTATCTCTTCCAGCTTCGAAACAACAAGGCAAAAGATGTCTGCCTTGACCAGGGCCCGCAGGAGAACCACACGGCCATCCTGTACCCGTGCCACGGCTGGGGACCGCAGGTGAGGAGGTGGTTGGGCGACCACCTAGGGTAGAGGACAGTGTGCTGATTTGCAGCTTGGCTGTGGGCTTCTGTCTCAAATCAAAGCCCAGCTTCTTGTTAGAAATACTGCAGATAAGAAGGTGCATTTTCCCAGCTACTTTCAGAGCAGCTATTTTCAGGATTACCATAATCATGCCAGAGCTGCGAGTGAAAGCGTAATTTGAAAAATTTGAAAAACTCTCCCAGATGAAGGTAAATAATGCTAAAAGCAAATAGCCAATAAGCAGAGCAGCGTGTACCCAAGCAGAGCATTTCACCCAGCAGAGTAAAAACCTACCGACTGGGTAAAGAAAACAAACAGTGCTTTGTAACAGGATGATAATGAGCCCCTTCAGCTTGGCTGGGTTGTACTCTAGCATTAGTTTTCTAGTGCTCTTTTTGCCTCTCCAAAAGTTTCAGAGCAACCCAAAAGCTTCTTATCCTAATTCTGAGCTTGTTCTAGATTAAAAATCACCATTCCAAGATTTCCTCTAGATCTCCTATCTTTTAGAGGATTAGCAGATGTGTCAAATGTTGAAAGTTTGCGATGGTGCACTAATTCAGCCTCTCCTGTAGTTTTATCTCTAACCGTGGTTTAAGAAGAAAGCAGCATGGGAATGAGGGAAAGAGTTGGAATAAACTGGGATATAACACTAGCTCAGTCCCTGCTGGCATCTGTGAAACCAGTGGCAGACTCTAAGCTGGACTTCCAGGATCTGCAGCTCCAGGGATAATTTACTCAGTTCCCCACTAACTTTTCCTGTCTGTTTTTCTTTTATCTCTGCCCATATCCTCACTTCAGTATTTTGCTTAAATCCTGTGATTTTTGTGTTGTTATTTCTGTATGCCTAGTGGTCATTATCTCATCATGCAAATCCCATAGCACAATATCCTTCTCCCCTGCAATCTTTAAGGAGGAAATAATTCAAAAATTTTGAATGCATCAGAGTTGAATACATGCGTGAATACCAGAGATAAGTAAACTCAAACTTGAAAACAGAACTTTCTTTAATCCGTTGGGCATTGCTGATGGATGATGTCAGTCTAGCTCCTTCACAGTGCTCGTGCAGCCCATATGTGGGAGGAGGTCTTTACGAGGGAGGGGGGTGCCCCAATTGCTGCATTTTAGGTGGGAAAAACATATTAGATTTCACGCCAAAATCTTGTCGCTGTTCCCTGTGGTCTGAGAACATGCCAGCTCATTCCTGGTAGCTTTCCTGAGACAAGGTCTGACCTTTTTGTCATGTCTGGAGAATTAGCTCATCAAATCTGGATGAAAACCTGGAGCATTAATCATGGTTTAGCAAGGCAGGGTGTCAGTTCTCTGTTCTGTCATGGGCCTCAAATACAGCTTAAACAAGTGTCTCTTAATTCTCCACCTGCAAAATGAGGCTCATTGGCACAAGGAGTTGAAGATTGAGATGGAGCCCAATAGGGATGTAGAGCTTCAGGACACTGCAGCTGTGGCAGCCTTAGTGAGTACCTGGAGTCAAGCGTGCTCAAGGAGGCTCATATTCAGCTAAAAAAATGTATAGTTCAAGTGATGGGAATGTGTAAAGAGCCCATTATTCTCACAATATGATCATCCTGGGCTTTCCAAGCTCACCAGGACTAAGTAATCCCAAAGCTCATCTGAGCCTGAACTGCAAACTTCAGGAGCCACCTGAGCCTAGGAACCAGATGCAGGAGTCCTTCGGGGTAGAGACAAATCTCACTTTGGTTTATCCTTGCCTTTAAACAAAGATCAGTCAACTGTGGCTGATCGAGTCACTGCTAAATATAACCTAACTGTTGCTAAAATGCACACAATTTTTTTCTTAAATGGCACAAACTGTCTTTTGGACTTTCTGGATGGAAACTTGAACCTCTAAGTACATTATTGTATGAGAAACTGAATTAGCCTGACATCATCTGCTAACCCTGAGCTTGAAGATGAATGGCTAAAAGCAGGTTATTTATTTTTCCCTCAGCTATTATTGTGATTAAACTTAACGATGTTTTCTTTCCCTACCTGATGTTCTTGCAGCTCCCTTCAGCCCGCATGTTGCACAAGCTCAGCACAGATTTTTTTTTTTCTTCTTGGTCTTCCACCTCCACTTTGTCCCTTCCCTCTCCAGCTGAGAGCCAGTTCTTGGCAGTTCTTTTGTTTCATGATACATGCAATTAGTATAACTCCTTGCAAATGCTTTTAAAAGTAGCTATCAGTGAGTGCAGAATCTTTGAAATTAGCCTTTTGCAGAAGCACGGGCACTGCACAAAAGAAATTGGTCTTTCACTACTACTGTTTAATTAATGGGCTGCACATTGTAATTTATTGCTGGGAATATAATTAGAAGTAATGTAAACACTTTGTTCAAATAGCTCACTTGTTTTATATATATGTATATAAAAAACCACAAGGAGTTGTGGTTCCTTTTGAGTTGTTCAGCATCTGAAAGCTCACACCGTGGTGCCTGTTCTCAGTGTTCATGCAGTCTCCTGAACTCTCCACTTCTCTCTGGTTCTGAGACCCAGCCCATACTCATTTAAATGCATCTCACAATTAAGGAGCAGGTTCCTTGGCTGCAGAGAGTGAGGGTAAGGGGTAGGCTCCCTCCTGGCATCTTAATGATGCAAGGACAGCAGTGTCACAGGTCCTGTTCCCTGCCACACTGGCTCATGCTGGGATTTTGTTTGAAGTCCTCACCATGCTACCAACCACTGTGGCTTGTCTGTAGATGAGCAGCCCAACACAGAGAGCAGGGGAATGACCTACTCTGCAAGGAGTCATTTGTGCTGTTCAAAGCAGGGCAACTTGTATTCACAGAGTCACAGAGCTCTGGGGGTTGGAAGGGACCTCTGGAGATATCTCATCCAAATTCCCTGCTAAAGCAGGGTCACCCAGAGGTGCTCAGGATCACACCCAGGTGGGTT